>JAKCOZ010000134.1:378751-683598 GCA_022605955.1 Rallus limicola
TTCCCAGTTGAGGAGAAATCCCAGTCTAACATCACCTTCTCCTTAACACCCTGAATATTTACTGCTTGGGTTTGTTTGCCCAGTCCTAGGGTGGTGTGGTTTGGGGGTGTCCCCACCCCAGCATGGCCCATCTCTGGGTGTCACGCTGGGTTTTACAAGGCAAAGCACATTTTGGGTGCTGATTCTGAAGTGTGCTGGGCACCACATTGGGTTTGACAAGGAAAAGGACCTCTTGGGTGCTGTTCCCAAAGCTGGGTGCTGAGTTGTCAGCCCAGGTCCCTTCCCAGTTGAGGAGAAATCCCAGTCTAACATCACCTTCTCCTTAACACCCTGAATATTTACTGCTTGGGTTTGTTCTCCCAGTCCTAGGTGTGTCTGGTTTGGGGGTGGCCCCCCCCTCCTCCCCCCAGCATGGCCCATCTCTGGGTGTCACAAGGCAAAGCACATTTTGGGTGCTGATTCTGAAGTGTGCTGGGCACCACATTGGGTTTGACAAGGAAAAGGACCTCTTGGGTGCTGGGTTATCAGCCCAGGTCCCTTCCCAGTTGAGGAGAAATCCCAGTCTAACATCACCTTCTCCTTAACACCCTGAATATTTACTGCTTGGGTTTGTTCTCCCACTCCTAGGTGTGTCTGGTTTGGGGGTGGCCCCCCCCTTCTCCCCCCAGCATGGCCCATCTCTGGGTGTCACAAGGAAAGGTACATTTTGGGTGCTGATTCTGAAGTGTGCTGGGCACCACACTGGGTTTGACAAGGAAAAGGACCTCTTGGGTGCTGTTCCCAAAGCTGGGTGCTGGGTTATCAGCCCAGGTCCCTTCCCAGTTGAGGAGAAATCCCAGTCTAACATCACCTTCTCCTTAACACCCTGAATATTTACTGCTTGGGTTTGTTCTCCCAGTCCTAGGGGGGTGTGGTTTGGGGGTGGCCCCCACCCCAGCATGGCCCATCTCTGGGTGTCACAAGGCAAAGCACATTTTGGGTGCTGATTCTGAAGTGTGCTGAGCACCACATTGGGTCTGACAAGGAAAAGGACCTCTTGGGTGCTGTTCCCAAAGCTGTCAGCCCTGGTCCCTTCCCAGTTGAGGAGAATTCCCAAAGCTGGGTGCTGGGTTATCAGCCCTGGTCCCTTCCAAGTTGAGGAGAAATCCCAGTCTAACATCACCTTCTCCTTAACACCCTGAATATTTACTGCTTGGGTTTGTTCTCCCACTCCTAGGTGTGTCTGGTTTGGGGGTGGCCCCCCCCCTCCTCCCCCCAGCATGGCCCATCTCTGGGTGTCACAAGGCAAAGCACATTTTGGGTGCTGATTCTGAAGTGTGCTGGGCACCACATTGGGTCTGACAAGGAAAAGGACCTCTTGGGTGCTGTTCCCAAAGCTGTCAGCCCAGGTCCCTTCCCAGTTGAGGAGAAATCCCAGTCTAACATCACCTTTCCCAGCTCTTTACTCCTTTCCCAGCTCACAAACCCCATGTGTGGCCAACCCAAAAGCCAAGGAAAACTCTCCCTGCTGCTACCCAGGGATGCTGGAAGCCAGGAAAAGGGGAAGAAAGGGGGGGGAAATAGGCATTCCCCCCCCCCCTTTCCAAATCCCAGCCCAGCATGTGCTGCTGCTGTGGCATGGAAAGTCTGGAGCTGGGAAAACCTTGGCATGGAAAACCTGGCTCAGGCTTCTGCCTGCTGCAAAAGGAGGAACATTCTGTCCAGAAATAACCATCAGCTGCTTGATGATGATGATGATGATGATGATGATGATGATAGCCAGTGGTGTGGTTCCCACAGGGCATTGCTATTAATAGGATGAAGCCCCTTGGATGGTGCTTGAGCAGGGCTCCTTTTTTTAGGGGGGGGGAGAGGTGTTTTCAAGGGGTACCAGCAATTTCCATCCCACTGCTGATCATCTATGAGGTGCCCAAAGGTTGGATGGGTTGGGGGTTTTGGTGGTGGTTGAGGATGGAGCTGCCCAAAAGCAGCTTGTGGAGCATCCTCAGGTTGGCCTGATGACCCCTTCCCAGTTTGGATGGCGCCAGTGTGATCCCCCAGGGACCTTTCCCACAGGATATGGATGGGGGCTGGCTGGTTCCACGTGTCCTCCTCCCAAATTCCTCAAGGCAGGAGCAAGGGCTCCTCCTTGGCAGGGCTTTTCCCAGTGGTGTTTGGGGTGCTGGGAGGGGTTTCCCACCCCAAGGCACGCACAGGCAGATGCTGGGGGGAGGCTTTTTGGGGGGGGGGGGGGCTGCAGGATGGAGCTGCAGGATGCTCCATGTGGGATGCAGCTGTGGATGCTGGGTGAGGGGTTTCCCCTGGGCTTTCTGGTGGTCCTGGTGTGCTGAGCAGGGCTGAACTGCCCCGTGCCCATCCCTACCCGGTGGAGTGGTCCGTTGTCATGACAACCTGAGAGGCTGGTTAAAAATAGCCAGTGACTGCTTGTTTTGGGGGGGTTTCTTCTCCAGGCCCACCTCCAGATGCTCCTCAGTCTGCCAAGCTGTGGGTGTAGGAGCTTCCTGGGGATCCCCCAACCATGGTGGGTGGGCCCAGGGCAGGCTCCAACCCTGGGACATCCAACTAGGGGGGGGTCCCAGGTGCTGGATTGGGCTCCTCATGCTCTTTCTCCCCCCCTTCCCCAGCCTTAAAGAAGAGTTTCCTTGCTGCCAATCACACAGCCAGCCCCAGGGTGGTGCCACTCCAGCACCCCAACCCCTGGCTGTGTGTGGCCTGTTTCATCCGTGCCTCAGTTTCCCCCTGTGTGGAAGCAGCTGGCAGCTCCTCCCTGCTTCCATGGGATGAGACTGGGTTGCTCTGGGGTTTTTGGATGGTAAAACCCTCAAGGATGGGGACACACCCAGGGGTGGCTTTGGTGTGTGGGGGGAGGGGGGCAGGGCTTTTCCTCTGACAGAGCCAAGCCAGGTGGTGGGATACAGGAGTCAGGGACATGGTTGGGGAATTGGGGGTCAGGAGAAGGATGCTGAGCACAGCAGCACATCCCCAGTGGAGATGAGCCCAGGGATGGCTCTGTGCTCTTCCTCCTCCACACTCACTGGGACTCAGCCCACAGCTGGTGGGGTGGGAGGAGGTCTCCATGTCCCCATCTCCCCTTTGGTGTAGCTGGAGCCTGTTATCACACCCTCCTTGTTGCTCCTCCCCCTTTTCTAGACTAAACAAACCAAATTCTTCCAGCTTTCCCTCAGCACTCAGATTTTCCAGGAAGGGCCCTTTGCTCCTGTCTCCAAACCTGCTCCAGCCCCCCCCTCCTCCCCCCTCCCCTCCCTCTCCCCCAGCATCCAGCCCATGGGGACAAGATCCAGCCTGGAGTATGGGGCACATGGAGCTGGAGGCTGGTCTGTGGGGTGAGGCAGGGGCCAGCCTGGGGATGGAGCAGGGGTAGGGCCAGATTTTGGGGTGATGCAGCAAGCCTCAGTGTTGGGGACCCTTGGAATCCCCATGAAACTAGGGTGGGTCATCAGAGCCAGCAACACCCAGGGGTGCCTGTATCCCATGCCCACCCCCTGTTTCACCCAGTGAGGGGGATGCAGAGGGGCAGGAGGTGGCCAATGTGTTTTTGGGGGGGGTTGGCTGTGGCTTTACTAACATCTCCTGGAGGAAGGGATGTGATTCCCATGGTGGGGGCAAGGGGAGTGGGTGGCCTGTGAGCTGCCCAGAGCCTTCAGTGGCACCTTCACCCCCCACCCCTCCTCCCCCAGGGGTTGTGCTCAGCCCCCACTGAGCTGCTGCCTTTTTCCAAAACATCTCTGCTGGTTTTAATGAAGCAGAGGCAGCACCCAGGGACCACGAGCTCTCCTGGGATGCTCAGGGCACTGGAGTGGTGTCCCCAGCCCCCAGTGAGCTCCTCCCAGTAGTTACCAGTGGCTGTGGTTTGGTGATTTACCCCCAGGGTGGAGTTTGTGTCATAGAATCCCAGCCTGGGCTGGGCTGGGAGGGACCCCAAGGGTCCCAGAGCTCCAACCCCCTGCCACAGGCAGGGCCACCAACCTCCAGGCCTGGAGCTCCACAAGGTTGCCCAGGGCCCCAGCCAACCTGGCCTTCAACACCCCCAGGGACGGGGCACCCACCCCCTCTCTGGGCAGCCCCTGCCAGCCCCTCCCCACTCTCTCTGCACAGAACTTCCCCCCAATGTCTCCTCTGCCCCTTCCCTCCTCCAGCTTCACTCCAGCCCCCTTGTCCTGCCAGGCTCTGCCCTTGGAACAAGCCCATTCCCCTCCTGTTCCTCGGGTCCCTTCAGGGACGGGCAGGCTGCAATGAGGTCCCCCCCAGAAGCAGCCTTCTCTTCTCCAGGCTGAGCCAGCCCAGCTCCCTCAGCCTCTCTCCAGAGGGGAGCTGCTCCAGCCCTCTCAGCATCTCCGGGGCTCCTCTGACCCCTCTCCAACAGCCCCACATCTTCCTTGTGTTGGGCCCCAGAATCCCAGCCTGGGCTGGGTTGGGAGGGGACCCCAAAGGTCCCAGAGCTCCAACCCCCTGCCACAGGCAGGGCCACCAACCTCCAGGCCTGGAGCTCCACAAGGTTGCCCAGGGCCCCAGCCAACCTGGCCTTCAACACCCCCAGGGACGGGGCACCCACCCCCTCTCTGGGCAGGAGGTGTGTCCTCCTCCAAAATCCGACTGTTTCTTTCCACTCTCACTGACGAGGCTCCGCTGCCCAAACTGGGACCTGTGGGGACACTGGTGCAGTCCCTGGGCTTCCCCACATCCCTGCTCATCCCTGTGTCCTTTTGTCTGTCCCCTCAAAGATCCTGTCCAACGTTGCCATCTACCTTTGTGCCATCACGGTGGGCACCATGTCCTACTACATGGCCGACCGCAAGCACCGCAAGGCCTTCCTCGAAGCACGCCAGTCCCTGGAGGTCAAGCTCAACCTGGAGGAGCAGAGCCAGCAGCAGGTAGGAGCCCCAGCTGGGACAGGGGACAGCAGTGGGGACAGTGGTGGGACACCGGAGTGGCTTTGGGACACGGGGGAGGCACCTCGGGTCTGCGTCTTGCATGGTGAGGAGGGATTGTGGAGGGTGGGGATGGGGCCACTGGAGGTCCCTGTCACTGTGCACACCCATGGGGCAGGTCCTCAGATACAGCTTGTCTGTGTCCCCAGGGGCACAGCACGTCCCTGTCCCCATGCCTGACCATGCAGCTGGTGCCCATGATGGATCCTCAGCTGTGTTTCCCTCTCCCTGGCATGTCCATGCAGGACATCCCTGTCCCTGTCCCCAACTGCAGCCACATGGCATCCCAGGCATGGCCCTGCAGTGGGTCCCCATCCTTCAGCACAGCCATATAGCAGGTCCCCATCACTGGGCATGATGATGTGTCCCCATCCCCAGGCTGAACCACATGGCAGGTCCCCATCCTTCAGCACAGCCATGCAGCAGGTCCCCATCTTTCAGCACACCCATGCAGCAGGTCCCCATCCTTCAGCATGACCATGCAGCAGGTCCCCATCCTTCAGCACAACCATGCAGCAGGTCCCCATCCTTCAGCATGACCATGCAGCAGGTCCCCATCCTTCAGCACAGCCATGCAGCAGGTCCCCATCATTGGGCATGAAGACATATCCCTGTCCCCAGGCCCAACCATGTGGCAGGTCCCCATCCTTCAGCATGGCCACATAGTGGGTCCCCATCATTGGGCATGGTGACGTGTCCCATTCCCCAGGCCCAACCATGTGGCAGGTCCCCATCCCAGGCACAGCCATGCAGCAGGTCCCCATCCTCCAGCATGGCCACGCAGCAGGTCCCCATCCTTAGGCACAGCCACATAGTGGGTCCCCATCCTTCAGCACGGCCATGCAGCAGATCCCTGTCCCCATGCATGGCCATGCAGTGGGTCCCCATCAGCCACCCAGGCTGGTCCTGCAGCAGGTCAGGATGGGAAGGAGAAGCTTGGCAGCAAGGTGCCTGGGCAAGAGGAGCAGTCAGAGGGGAAGGGATGCCATGGTGCCAGCCAGCTGGTTCAAAGCCTCCTCATCTCTAGCCACCACCCATCGATGAGCTGGGTTAATTTTAGCACCTTATCTGGGGCTCCTTTCCCTGTCTCCCACCTCTTATCTGGTTGAGCCACTGCCAGCAATTTGCTCCCAATGGCAACAAGAGACACGTGGCCTGGCCAGTGCCACCAGCATCCTCTTCACTGGGAAACCTGTGTGGATGCTCCAATGGCTAATAAGGGGTTGGGTCCACGGAGGGCTTTGGGTGACGGGGGCAAATCCTGGGGCTGGGGGATGCTCGGTGTGAGAGTGACTTAGCACGTGGGTTCGGAGGGTTATAGGAAGGGAAACAAGGATTGTTGTCACATGAGGTCTGTATTCTTAGGGAATCAGGCTAAAAATAGCCCTGGACCTGGCAGGAAAGGCTGCTAGTGTGATGCCAAGCAGCTCAGGACAGGGAGGATGTGGGGCAGGGAGCAATGCCAGCGGCTGGATCATAGAATCCCAGACTGGGCTGGGTTTGGAAGGGACCCCGAGGATCCCCGAGCTCCAACCCCCTGCCACAGGCAGGGCCACCAACCTCCAGGCCTGGAGCTCCACAAGGTTGCCCAGGGCCCCAGCCAACCTGGCCTTCAACACCCCCAGGGACCGGGCACCCACCCCCTCTCTGGGCAGCCCCTGCCAGCCCCTCCCCACTCTCTCTGCACAGAACTTCCCCCCAATCTCTCCTCTCCCCCTTCCCTCCTCCAGCTTCACTCCAGCCCCCTTGTCCTGCCAGGCTCTGCCCTTGGAACAAGCCCATTCCCTCTCTGGGCAGCCCCTTCCAGCTGCCCCTCACTACACTTTCTGGAAAGAACTTCCCCTTAATATCTAATTTAAACCTCCCTTCCTTTAGCTTTAATCCATCCCCCTTGTCCTGCCATTATCTACCCTTTAAAAAAGCTGATTCCCCTCCTCCCTCCGGACCAGCAGTGGCGGCTGAACCAGCAGCTGACGGTGACACTGTGCCGTTCCTCCAGCAACAGCCCTGTGGTGGCTGTGCACACAACCCCCCCCAATCGGTCCCAGGGGGGAGCCCCACTTCATTAACTGCGTTACTTATGTGTAGCACAAAGCCCCACGGGCCCCCCCGGGCACATCAGGCCTTCCCCGGGGCTTCGGGCCTACAGGCCGCGCGGGGCCAGCAGAGGGGACAACATGCCGAGGTGGGCTGAACCCTCATCCAGGCATGGATGTGGGGTGTCCCCCCCCAAATTTTAAACTCAGAAATCCTCCCTGGGGAGGTTTAACCAGGTCCCTACACCCAGGATGCCCTGGAGCAGCTGGCAGGGTCCTTGGGGGACACTGGCGCAGATCACTCCCAGCACCATCCCAGGTTTATTTGGGGCTGATTAAACCTCAGCCCAGCCAATGCCTCTTAATTCCCAAGCCCCCAGTGAGAGGCTGGGTTCCATAGGGTGCCCACAGAAAGGATTCAGGGTGCACACCCACATTTTGCAGCTCATCTGCTGCCATCCAAATAAGTGTGGTGGGTTAGTCGCTCCTCCCCACGGCTCTGGGGACAGGAAGGGTGGCAGCCAACCCCCTTCCCCAGCTGGGATTTATTCCCACTTGCAAAAACCTTGATGAGAACTCGTTAAAAAAGGGAGGAGAATGGTAAAAGTAGCAGCAGAGCATCCCCAAAATGGGGGGGGACCTGCCACTCATGGGTGCCATCCACAGGTATGGGTGTCAGTAGGGGTGATGGGGACACCCTGCTCTGAGCTCATTCTCCTACCTGGAGGCAAAGCTCCTGTTTCACCCATGGGTCCATCCACCTGCTCCTTCCCTGTGTGTGGCTGAGGTTGGGCTATGGATCTGGTGGGCTATGGGACACCTCAGGGTGGCCAGCTCCACCAGTGAGGGCTCTAGGTGCTGGGGAATGTCCCTTTGTGTGTTGGCACCCCATGTTTGCATCATCTGGGCTTGGCTTTGAGTCCCAGCATCCTCTCTTCCCTGCCCCATCCCCCAGGAGCGGCTGATGCTCTCCATCCTGCCCAAGCACGTGGCTGACGAGATGCTGAAGGACATGAAGAAGGACCCGAGCCAGAAGGAGATGCAGCAGTTCAACACCATGTACATGTACCGCCATGAGAACGTCAGGTAGGACTGTCCCAGGGAAATAAAAAACCCAATTTTCTTTATTTTTTGGGAGAAATGTGGGTTTTTCAGTCCTGGCTAGAGGAGAGGGAGAGCTTGGGGTGCAGCTAAAGCAAAGGTTGGGGGTTACCTCCCCTACACAGGAGATGCTGAGGGAGCTGGGCTGGGTCAGCCTGGAGAAGAGAAGGCTGCTTCTGGGGGGGACCTCATTGCAGCCTGCCCGTCCCTGAAGGGACCCGAGGAACAGGAGGGGAATGGGCTTGTTCCAAGGGCAGAGCCTGGCAGGACAAGGGGGCTGGAGTGAAGCTGGAGGAGGGAAGGGGCAGAGGAGAGATTGGGGGGAAGTTCTGTGCAGAGAGAGTGGGGAGGGGCTGGCAGGGGCTGCCCAGAGAGGGGGTGGGTGCCCCGTGCCTGGGGGTGTTGAAGGCCAGGTTGGCTGGGGCCCTGGGCAACCTTGTGTAGCTCCAGGCCTGGAGGTTGGTGTCCCTGCCTGTGGCAGGGGGTTGGAGCTCTGGGACCCTTGGGGTCCCTTCCCAACCCAGCCCAGGCTGGGATTCTATGATTCTATGACAAGGGGTGGCCACCAACCAGACCAGAGCTTGGGGCCCCTTTTTGCTCCAGCCACGGATTGCTGAGCATCATGTTTAGTCACATCCCAGAATAGCCATCCCTCTGATGGGAAAAAGGAGAGCAGGGAAAAGGAAGGGAGGGGATGGGGACTGCGGGGGGGGGGGGACGACACAGGCTGGGGCTGAGCCGTCACCATTGCTCCCTGCAGCATCCTCTTCGCAGACATCGTGGGCTTCACCCAGCTCTCCTCCTCCTGCAGCGCCCAGGAGCTGGTGAAGCTCCTCAACGAGCTCTTTGCCCGCTTCGACAAGCTGGCAGCTGTGAGTTCCCCCCTTCCTGGACATGCAATGAGCTGGGCAGGTCTCAGCCACACCACCACCACCACCACCACCACCACCACCCCCCCCTTCACCCCTCATTCCCCATTGGAAGCTACATCCTGGGATGGGGATGAAGAGGGGGATGGGGATGAAGAGGGTTAAAATGTTCTTGAGCTGGACACACCCTGTCCTGGGTTGCAAAAATAGAGCTGGGAAGGGGGAGGATGGGTGGCCCTCCCCTTTGGCCTCCCCCAGACAGGGTAGAGCTGGGCTCCCAGCCAAGCCCTCGGGGGAGCCAGTGTGGAAATGGAAAATCCGATTATTTGTGTCCCTGCCAGGCATGGGTCAAGGTCAGCCTGGGAGAGGGATGGAGGGGGGAGCTTTGGGGGGGTTCCTGGGTGATGGGTGGGGGGCTGACACGATGCCCCCCCCTCACCTTCCTTCCAGAAATACCACCAGTTGCGCATCAAGATCCTGGGTGACTGCTACTACTGCATCTGTGGGCTGCCTGAGTACCGGGAGGACCACGCTGTCTGCTCCATCATGATGGGGCTGGCCATGGTGGAGGCCATTTCGTAAGGGCTTTCTCCTCAGGGAGAGGGTGTGGGGGGGGAATTCACCCCCAGGGAGGGGTGCCAAGGTGGGTAAGGGGGTCCTGGTGGGTTGGGGGGTGCACTTTAGGGTGGGGCTTTGGGGGGGGTTGAGCCTCTGCAAAGTGATGTAAAATATGGAGGGGTGATGGGGATGGTCAAGATGGGGATGGGGATGGGATGGGATGGGATGGGGATGGATATGGAATGGGGATGGGATGAGAGAGCCTCTGCAAAGTGATGTAAAATATGGAGGGGTGATGGGGATGGGGGTAGTCAGGATGGGATGGGATGGGATGGGATGAGATGGGATGGGATGGGATGGGATGGGATGAGAGAGCCTCTGCAAAGTGATATAAAATATGGAGGGGTCATGGTAATGGGGGTGGTCAGGATGGGGATGGGATGGGATGGGATGGGATGGGATGGAATGGGATGGGATGGGATGGAATGGGATGAGAGAGCCTCTACAAAGTTCTGTAAAATATGGAGGGGTGATGGGGATTGGGGTGGATGGGATGGGATGGGGTCACCCCCCCTTGTCATCCCTGTCTCCCCCCCTTCCCAGCTACGTGCGGGAGAAGACCAAGACAGCTGTGGACATGCGGGTGGGGGTGCACAGTGGGACAGTGCTGGGGGGTGTGCTGGGCCAGAAGCGCTGGCAGTACGACGTGTGGTCCACTGATGTCACCGTGGCCAACAAGATGGAAGCAGGTGGCATCCCTGGGTGAGCACCTCCAAGGGACAGGCAGGGTGATGGCGACGGGGAGGGGGTTGCCCTGCACCCAAGGGTGACGCTGGCACCCGGTGCGGGCAGGAGGGTGCACATCTCGCAGAGCACCATGGATTGCCTGAAGGGTGAGTTTGAGGTGGAGCCAGGGGAAGGTGGCACCCGCTGCGAGTACCTGAAGGAGAAGGGCATCGTCACCTACCTCGTCGTGGTCCCCAAGCAGCCCCTGCGCAATGGCATCAACGGGGGTGGTGAGTGGTGGCAGGGTGGTGGGGATGGGGACATCCCCAGGAGGGGAGGTTTAAATTGGATATTAGGGGGAAGTTCTTTGCAGAGAGAGTGGGGAGGAGCTGGAAGGGGCTACCCAGAGAGGGGGTGGGTGCCCCGTGCCTGGGGTTGTTGAAGACCAGGTTGGCTGGGGTCCTGGGCAACCTTGTGTAGCTCCAGGCCTGGAGGTTGGTGTCCCTGTCTGTGGCAGGGGGTTGGAGCTCTGGGACCCTTGGGGTCCATTCCAACCCAGACCAGGCTGGGATTCTATGACTCCTCAGGATGCTGGTCTCCAGATGCTGGCATGTCCCAGCCTGTAAGGGGAACCACATGTTCCTTGGGGTCCCTTCCAACCCATGCCATTCTATGATTCTATGATCCCTCCCTGGTGAAACTCACCTCCTTTCCACCTTGCAGAAGCTGTCATTGACCTCATCCCATGGTGGGTCCCCACCATTGGTCAACACCAAGGAGCGCAACGGCAGCCTCAGCCTGGCCTGCACCAGCCCTGAGGAGCCCGAGGAGCCCGACGCCAGGGTGGAGGAGGATGGAGAGGTACAACCCACACCAAGCATCTCCCCTCCTGTTAATTTTTGGGGGCCTGCCCATTGCAGTGCAGGGGTTGGTTGCCCATCCTTGCTGATGCCTGGGCTGTGTGGGTACAGGCGGTGAACCCCTCCTTCCCCAACCCCCGGCGGAGGCTGAGGCTGCGGGACCTGGCTGAACGTGTGATTGACGCCTCGCAGAACGAGCAGGAGCTCAACAAGCTGCTCAACGAAGCCTTGCTGGAGCGCGAGTCCATCCAGGCGTGAGTATTGTGATGCCTTTGGGAAGCTGGAATCAAAACCCAACCAGCCTGGGGGACTCTGAAAGCAGGGATCCTTTCTTGCAGCGCCGGGCGCACAGGAGATTGCTCCTCCCCATGGGTGCACCCTTTCCTGCAGCGCCGGGCACACAGGGGATCGCTCCTCCCCAGGGATGCATCCTTTCTTGCAGCGCTGAAGCACAGGGGATCGCTCCTCCCCATGGGTGCACCCTTTCTTGCAGCGCTGGGCGCACAGGGGATCGCTCCTCCCCATGGGTGCACCCGTTCTTGTGGCGCTGGGCACACAGGGGATCGCTCCTCCCCGTGGGTGCACCCTTTCTTGCAGCGCTGAAGCACAGGGGATCGCTCCTCCCCATGGGTGCACCCTTTCTTGCAACGCGGGGCGCACAGGGGATCGCTCCTCCCCATGGGTGTACCCTTGCTTGCAATGCCGGGCACACAGGGGATCGCTCCTCCCCATGGGTGCACCCGTTCTTGTGGCGCCGGGCACACAGGGGATCGCTCCTCCCCATGGGTGCACCCGTTCTTGTGGCGCCGGGCACACAGGGGATCGCTCCTCCCCATGGGTGCACCCTTTCTTGCAGCGCCAGGTGCACAGGGGATTGCTCCTCCCTATGGGTGCACCCTTTCTTGCAGCGCCGGGCGCACAAGGGATTGCTCCTCCCCATGGGTGCACCCTTTCTTGCAACGCCAGGCGCACAGGGGATCACTCCTCCCCATGGGTGTACCCTTGCTTGCAGCGCCGGGCGCACAAGGGATTGCTCCTCCCCATGGGTGCACCCTTTCTTGCAACGCCAGGCGCACAGGGGATCACTCCTCCCTATGGGTGCACCCTTTCTTGCGGCACTGAAGCACAGGGGATCGCTCCTCCCCATGGGTGCCCCCTTTCTTGCAACGCCGGGTGCACAGGGGATCGCTCCTCCCCATGGGTGCCCCCTTTCTTGCAACGCCGGGCGCACAGGGGATCGCTCCTCCCCATGGGTGCCCCCTTTCTTGCAACGCTGAAGCACAGGGGATCGCTCCTCCCCATGGGTTCACCCGTTCTTGTGGCGCTGGGCACACAGGGGATCGCTCCTCCCCGTGGGTGCACCCTTTCTTGCAGCGCCGGGCGCACAGGGGATCGCTCCTCCCCATGGGTGCACCCTTTCCTGTGGCGCCGGGCACACAGGGGATCGCTCCTCCCCAGGGATGCACCCTTTCTTGCAGCGCTGAAGCACAGGGGATCGCTCCTCCCCATGGGTGCACCCTTTCTTGCAACGCGGGGCGCACAGGGGATCACTCCTCCCCATGGGTGCCCCCTTTCTTGCGGCGCTGGGCGCACAGGGGATCGCTCCTCCCCATGGGTGCCCCCTTTCTTGCGGCGCTGGGCGCACAGGGGATCACTCCTCCCCATGGGTGCCCCCTTTCTTGCAACGCGGGGCGCACAGGGGATCGCTCCTCCCCATGGGTGCCCCCTTTCTTGCGGCGCTGGGCGCACAGGGGATCGCTCCTCCCCATGGGTGCACCCTTTCTTGCAACGCGGGGCGCACAGGGGATCACTCCTCCCCATGGGTGCACCCTTGCTTGCAGTGCCGGGCACACAGGGGATCGCTCCTCCCCATGGGTGCACCCTTTCCTGTGGCGCCGGGCACACAGGGGATCGCTCCTCCCCAGGGATGCACCCTTTCTTGCAGCGCTGAAGCACAGGGGATCGCTCCTCCCCATGGGTGCACCCTTTCTTGCAACGCGGGGCGCACAGGGGATCACTCCTCCCCATGGGTGCCCCCTTTCTTGCGGCGCTGGGCGCACAGGGGATCGCTCCTCCCCATGGGTGCCCCCTTTCTTGCGGCGCTGGGCGCACAGGGGATCGCTCCTCCCCATGGGTGCACCCTTTCTTGTGGCGCCAGGCGCACAGGGGATCGCTCCTCCCCAGGGATGCATCCTTTCTTGCAACGCTGAAGCACAGGGGATCGCTCCTCCCCATGGGTGCACCCTTTCCTGCGGCGCTGGGCACACAGGGGATCGCTCCTCCCCATGGGTGCACCCTTTCCTGTGGCGCCAGGCGCACAGGGGATCGCTCCTCCCCAGGGATGCATCCTTTCTTGCAACGCTGAAGCACAGGGGATCGCTCCTCCCCATGGGTGCACCCTTTCCTGCGGCGCCGGGTGCACAAGGGATCGCTCCTCCCCATGGGTGCACCCTTTCTTGCAGCGCCAGGTGCACAGGGGATCGCTCCTCCCCATGGGTGCACCCGTTCTTGTGGCGCCGGGCACACAGGGGATCGCTCCTCCCTATGGGTGCACCCTTTCTTGCAACGCCGGGCACACAGGGGATCGCTCCTCCCCATGGGTGCACCCTTGCTTGCAGTGCCGGGCACACAGGGGATCGCTCCTCCCCATGGGTGCACCCGTTCTTGTGGCGCCGGGCACACAGGGGATCGCTCCTCCCCATGGGTGCACCCTTTTTAAAGCCAAATCTCTCCTATTTACAGAGATTATCTCTACATATTCATGATCATTTCTAGGAAGAGGCAGAGTTATGCAAATTCTTTCTAAGAAGTCGTTTATATTGCCCTGGGCAACCTTGTGGAGCTCCAGGCCTGGAGGTTGGTGGCCCTGCCTGTGGCAGGGGGTTGGAGCTCTGAGATCCTTGGGGTCTCTCCCAACCCAGCCCAGGCTGGGATTCTATGATGATTCTATGATATTAATTCTTCCCAGGGAGAGCATGCTCAGTGACACTCAGGGGGTCTTTTGGTGGTCTTCAGGGATGAAGGCTGGACATCTTCCTCACTCCCAGTGCATGTTCTTTACGTTCCTTCTCCATGCTTATCTGGGCTACAAACACCTGCCCCAACTAGTTCGCTTTTCACTGGAAACAAGATATACTCTGTCTCTTAATTGGTCATTAGTCCCATGATTTATGACTCCCCTATCTCCTACTTCCTCTAGTTTCAAGGCTGTTGCTCCACTATTATGGCTCAGCTTGGTAGGCCACTTTTATGATGTGATAACAGCCAAATTCTGCTAAAATCCCAAACTAATCTAGTCCTAAAAACACATAAATTCTTACTTCTTTATATCTTCAAGGCTGTTGCTGTTGCATTGTTCTGGTTAAGTTTTGCAGGTGCTCTCACGAGCAGCTTACACAGTTACAGCTTTCTCCTAAACTAATCTATTCCTAAACCCATAAAAATCATAGACTAGGCTGGGTTGGGAGGAACCCCAAGGATCCCAGAGCTCCAACCCCCTGCCACAGGCAGGGACACCAACCTCCAGGCCTGGAGCTCCACAAGGTTGCCCAGGGCCCCAGCCAACCTGGCCTTCAACACCCCCAGGGACGGGGCACCCACCCCCTCTCTGGGCAGCCCCTGCCAGCCCCTCCCCACTCTCTCTGCACAGAACTTCCCCCCAATCTCTCCTCTCCCCCTTCCCTCCTCCAGCTTCACTCCAGCCCCCTTGTCCTGCCAGGCTCTGCCCTTGGAACAAGCCCATTCCCCTCCTGTTCCTCGGGTCCCTTCAGGGACGGGCAGGCTGCAATGAGGTCCCCCCAAAAAGCAGCCTTCTCTTCTCCAGGCTGAGCCAGCCCAGCTCCCTCAGCCTCTCTCCAGAGGGGAGCTGCTCCAGCCCTCTCAGCATCTCCGGGGCTCCTCTGACCCCTCTCCAACAGCCCCACATCTTCCTTGTGTTGGGCCCCAGCTCTGGACACAGGACTCCAGCTGGGGAGGGCAGAGCAGAGAGGGACAATCACCTCTTCTTCTATCACCTCTTACATTAAAGTTCTATTAATTGTCTCTTAAGCTAACCCCTATATCAATCTCTTCAGCATGGTTGCATTTCATGGAATCAGTGTGTCCTGGCATGGCTTGGTGGGCCCTGGGTGCCACCAGGCCCTGATGGGCAGTGTCACCCCCAGGCTGAAGGGGAAGAGCACCTTCCGGCTCTCCATGCGCTTCATCGACCCCGAAATGGAGACGCGCTACTCGGTGGAGAAGGAGAAGCAGAGCGGGGCTGCCTTCAGCTGCTCCTGCGTCGTCCTCTTCTTCACTGCCTTGGTGGAAGTCTTCATTGACCCCTGGTACAGCTAGCAGGGACATGGTGGGCGTGGGTAGCCCCAAGTCACGCATGGGCTTCAAACCTATCCCCCACCTTGGGCCTTTTTTTTGGCAGGTTGGTGGCCAACTATGTGACCTTTGTGGTTGGGGAGGTCCTGCTGCTCATCCTCACCATCTGTTCGTTGGCTGCCATCTTCCCAAGGGTGAGAGGAAGATGGGCTCACTACTTTTTGGGGGTGGGTGGTACACCAGGACGGGCGGTCGGGGATGGGAACGGGCTGTACTGAGAGGTGGTGGAGTCACCATCTCTGGAGGGGTTAAAAACCAGTGTAGATGTGGCACTTGGGGACATGGGTTGGTAGACACGTTGGTGTTGGGTTGATGGTTGGACTTGGTGATCTTAGAGGTCTTGTCCTACCTATGCTGTTGGATTCTGTGATGTCTGATCACTGCATCTTGCCTGGGTGAAACTCCCCCCACCTTCCCCTTCCTGCAGGTCTTCCCCAAAAAGCTCGTGTCCTTCTCCACCTGGATCGACAGGACCCGTTGGGCACGCAACACCTGGGCCATGGCTGCCATCATCATCGTCACCATGGCTGACATCGTGGACATGGTGAGAGCCACCACCCTGGCACCACCAGCGGGGCTGAGCTTGCTCCAGTTTCCATCCCATAATTCTGCACAGCCCCGCAGCAGGGCTGCACCCCAAAGAGGAGGTTGGGGGTGGGGGGGGCTTTTTAGGGTGTGTCCTCCATTGGGTGGCCACGCAGCACGTGGAGAGGGACACTCCATCCCCACGTCCCCCCCCTCCTCACCCTGCTCTGGTGCCCCCCACCCCCATTCAGCTCAGCTGCTGGCAGGACCACGGCAGGATGGGCAACTGGACAGCGGGGCCACCGCGGCCCAGTGGCTGTGGGGAGCAGCCCAAATACTACAGCTACATCGCCCTGTTGGCCTTGGTGGCCACCATCATGCTGGTGCAGGTCAGCCACATGGTCAAGCTGACCCTCATGGTGCTGATCACCGGGGCTGCTGGCACCGTCAACATCTACGCCTGGGAGCACATCTTTGACCAGTACGACCACCGGCGCGGCCAGCAAAGCACGTAAGGGGTGGTGGGGGGTGGGTGGGGGGGTGGGTGGGCAGGTGGGGGGGGTGGTGGGCATGGTCATGCCCACTACCTGCCCATGCCTTGCCAGCTCTGCCTACAGGTCCTCGCTGGTCCCCTCCAAGTACTCCATGACTGCGATGATCTTCATCGTGATGCTCAGCTTCTACTACTTCTCTCGCCACGTGAGTGACTCAGCCCCATCCCACCCCAAGAAGACCCCCTGCATCTTCACTAGAGAGAGAGAGAGAGAGTGGGGAGGGGCTGGCAGGGGTTGCCCAGAGAGGGGGTGGGTGCCCTGTCCCTGGGGGTGTTGAAGGCCAGGTTGGCTGGGGCCCTGGGCAACCTTGTGGAGCTCCAGGCCTGGAGGTTGGTGGCCCTGCCTGAGATGAAGCATCTTCTGCCACGGCTTCCACTGCCCCTGCCCATGGCAGGACAAGGGGGCTGGAGTGAAGCTGGAGGAGGGAAGGGGCAGAGGAGACATTGGGGGGAAGTTCTGTGCAGAGAGAGTGGGGAGGGGCTGGCAGGGGCTGCCCAGAGAGGGGGTGGGTGCCCCGTCCCTGGGGGTGTTGAAGGCCAGGTTGGCTGGGGCCCTGGGCAACCTTGTGGAGCTCCAGGCCTGGAGGTTGGTGGCCCTGCCTGTGGCAGGGGGTTGGAGCTCTGGGACCCTTGGGGTCCCTTCCAAAGGGCTCTCAGCCCTTTCCCTGGTGTCCCCATCACCCCAGAGCGGTTTGAACTTCCCCCCCACCATCTCACTGTCTGGGACTTTCTAGAAGCAACCGAGCCCCCCTGGATGTGGCTGCATTGCTTGTGCCAACCCCCCCCCCAACCCCCCCCCCCCCCCAGCCCTGTGTCCCCCCTGCACACCTCCCCATGCTGGGAGCCTGCAGCACCTCCCACCTGGCCAGGGAAAGGCCACTGGTGGTCACAGGGGCCATTTGGGTGGCCACAGACCCAAAACCAGTGGGGAGAACGGGTGGGTGGGTAACACTTTGGGGGTGCTTAATCCCAAGGGGTGCAACCAGTGAGCAGGGGGTGCTGTGAGCTCTGGAAGGCAACCCTTTGACTGGGGTTTGGGGTGCACATGCATGCTCGGGGTGTTGGGCTCTGGAAGGATGCTCTGATGGGGGGGGAACCCCAAAATGAGCCCCTGGCTTTTCCCCCTGTGTGACCTTTGGGGTCCCTTCCAACCCACGCCATTCTATGATTCACCCTCAGCCCCTGCCCTTGTTTCTTGCAAGCCCCAAGGCAGCAGGATTTGTCCCAACCTCTGGCCACCATCTCCAGCTCTTCTCTGAGGAAGCCCACCCAGGGAAGGCCTTTCCCTCAGGGACCACACCATGGCAGAGAACACCTCCACCTTGCCCCCACGATTAGGGATGGGAAGCAACGTGGTGGCCCCCTATGACCCATATCTGCTCTGTGAAGGGTCCTGTTTGCACCTCAGAGCAGGTCTCACACCCTCAGCTAGGACTTCACCTTGTCCCAGAGCCACCTTCTAGGCAGCCACAGAGCCCACACCAGCTGTGAGGTGACCAGGATGCTCCCAACTCCGGAGGGGACCCATTAATGGGTGGGAACTGGCGGGGGGTACAGCCATATATCCCCACTCACAGGTGGAGAAGCTGGCCAGGACCCTCTTCCTCTGGAAGATCGATGTCCATGACCAGAAGGAGAGGGTCTACGAGATGCGGCGCTGGAACGAGGCCCTTGTCACCAACATGCTGCCCGAGCACGTTGCCCGGCACTTCCTGGGCTCCAAGAAACGGGATGAGGTGAGGGGCACCAGGAGAGGCTCTTTGCCCCTAATTTTTGTGTGTGGTGGGTCAGGGAGAGGTGGGGTCCAGATCCAGAGGTTCTTCCCTAGGCTCTGGTTGGATGAAGATGATGGTTTGGCCGTGTCAGGTGAGGGTTGCAGAGCACCTGATTTTTTTTCCACACGTGCCAAGGAGAGGTGGCATCAGGGGAGGGTTGGGGGCTTGCTGGAGGTGCTGAGGGTCATCCTCAGCTCACAGCCACCATCCCCATCCTGTCCTATCCCAACTCTAGGAGCTGTACAGCCAGTCCTACGATGAGATTGGAGTCATGTTTGCCTCCCTCCCCAACTTTGCTGACTTCTACACCGAGGAGAGCATCAACAACGGGGGCATCGAGTGCCTCAGGTTCCTCAACGAGATCATCTCTGACTTTGATGCGGTGAGTCAGGCTGGAACCAGCCATGGGGATGGCCAGACCTCCCCTTCCCACCCCATTTTGGGGCTGGAAGGACCTGCCAAGGGCCTGAGGGTGTTGTCCTCTTGGCTCAGCTCTTAGATGAACCCCAATTCCGGTGCATCACCAAGATCAAAACCATCGGCAGCACCTACATGGCTGCTTCTGGAGTGACCCCCGATGCCAACGCCAACGGCTACGGCACCAAGGTGAGAGGGGGGGGCCTCTTGTGGTGGTGGTGGGATAGCAGGTTAAGGGATGGGCAGGCCTGACCTGTGCTGCCCTTGCAGAAGGAGACCCTCTCTGATAAGGAGCGCTGGCAGCACTTGGCTGACCTGGCTGACTTTGCCTTGGCCATGAAGGTGACGCTGATGAACATCAACTACCAGTCCTTCAACAACTTCATGCTCCGCATAGGCAAGTCCAGGATGCTTTGGTGTCCCCCATCCTTCCTTCCCCACCCGTGGTGGGACACTGTCCCCCATCCCTCCCCACCCGTGGTGGGACACTGTCCCCCATCCCTCCTTCCCCACCCGTGGTGGGACACTGTCCCCCATCCTTCCTTCCCCACCCGTGGTGGGACACTGTCCCCCATCCCTCCTTCCCCACCCGTGGTGGGACACTGTCCCCCATCCCTCCTTCCCCACCCGTGGTGGGACACTGTCCCCCATCCCTCCTTCCCCACCCGTGGTGGGACACTGTCCCCCATCCTTCCTTCCCCACCCGTGGTGGGACACTGTCCCCCAACCTTCCTTCCCCACCCGTGGTGGGACACTGTCCCCCATCCCTCCTTCCCCACCCGTGGTGGGACACTGTCCCCCATCCCTCCCCACCTGTTGTGGGACACTGTCCCCCATCCCTCCTTCCCCACCCGTGGTGGGACACTGTCCCCCATCCCTCCCCACCCGTGGTGGGACACTGTCCCCCATCCCTCCTTCCCCACCCGTGGTGGGACACTGTCCCCCATCCCTTCTTCCCCACCCGTGGTGGGACACTGTCCCCCATCCCTCCCCACCCGTGGTGGGACACTGTCCCCCATCCCTCCTTCCCCACCCCTGGTGGGACACTGTCCCCCATCCCTCCTTCCCCACCCGTGGTGGGACACTGCAGCTTGAAAGCAGCAGGGTTGGCAGGGAACCTCCTTGCCTCATCCCATCTCCTGGGACAGACTGGGATGTCCCATACGTGCCACCAGGCATGGAGGTGACATCTACCCCCCCCTTCATCTTGCACAGGGATGAACAAGGGGGCCGTGCTGGCGGGTGTCATCGGTGCCCGCAAGCCACACTACGACATCTGGGGCAACACGGTGAACGTGGCCAGCAGGATGGAGTCCACTGGTGTGATGGGGAACATACAGGTGGGGGTGACATGATGGGGGGTGGGGACACACACACACACACACACAAATTGGCACCCTGCAGCCCTCAAAACCACCTCAGGTTTTGGCTGGGTGGGTGGAGGACAGCGCTACCAGGAGCTCTTGGTGGGGTAGGGGCTAGCGGGTGAGCTCCTCCCAGCTGGGAAGAGGGCAGGGTGATGCACCTCAAGACAAGGGGATAAACCTGATGGTGGGTGGGTCCCCTGCTCCCCACATCAAGGACCTCTCTGTCCTCCCACCGCATCCCCTTTGTCCCCACAGGTGGTGGAGGAGACCCACCTCATCCTGAAGGAGTACGGCTTCCGCTTCGTGCGCCGGGGAGCCATCTACGTCAAGGGCAAAGGGGAGCTGCTCACCTTCTTCCTCAAGGGTCGGGAGAAACAGGGCTCTTTCGTCAATGGTTCCTCTGTCACCCTGCCCCATCAGGTGGTGGACAGCTCGTGAGGGTCTCCTGCCCACCCACCCACCCATCATCACCACCTGGCGGCACACAAGCGGTGCCCCGTTGCCAGGGGACACCCATCCTACCGCCGTCTGGATCCGAAACCAAATTCAACCCCTTCCCCCCCCTTCCTCCACTTCCCCCCCTCCTCTTTCTGAGCCTCCCTGTGGGGTTGGTTTTGGCTCCATCCATCCTGGCTGAGCAGAAGACCTGAGGCCACCTCGGTGAGCTCCTGTGGCTGCTCACGCTCCCCCACAAGCACACCCAAGCTGGGGATCCCCAACAGCCACAGAACCAGGGTGGGGGACACACGCTGCCTTTTTTTTGGGGGTGGGGAGGGGAGGGGGGGATGTCCCTGGCTTCACCATGCAGGTGGCCACATCATGAACCCCACTGAGGGACACAGCATGACATGGAAGTAGCATGGTGGCCTCCCACGGCCACGCGCTCGGCGGGAGGAGATCCAAACTCAGGGCTGGATGGGAAGACACCACGTCTCTCCGGTGTGCTGGGAGCAGGGAGCTCCAAAACTGGGACTTCATCCTGGCTGCAAACCAACCACCATGGTTAGGAGACTTGGGGAGCACCTGGGACCCACCAGGCTTCATCCTGGCTGCAAACCAACCACCACAGGCAGGAGACTTGGGAAGCACCTGGGATCTACCAGACTTCATCCTGGCTGCAAACCAACCACCAGAGTCAGGAGATTTGGGGAGCACCTGGGATCCACCAGGCTTCATCCTGGCTGCAAACCAACCACCACAGGCAGGAGACTTGGGGAGCACCTGGGATCTACCAGATTTCATCCTGGCTGCAAACCAACCACCATGGATTGGAGATTTGGGGAGCACCTGGGATCTACCAGAATTCATCCTGGCTGCAAACCAACCACCACAGTCAGATTTGGGAAGCACCTGGGATCCACCAGACTTCTTCCTGGCTGCAAACCAACCACCACAGGCAGGAGACTTGGGGAGCACCTGGGATCTACCAGATTTCATCCTGGCTGCAAACCAACCACCAGAGTCAAGAGATTTGTGGAGCACCTGAGATCCACCAGACTTCATCCTGGCTGCAAACCAACCACCAGAGTCAAGAGATTTGTGGAGCACCTGGGATCCACCAGACTTCATCCTGGCTGCAAACCAACGACCACAGTCAGGAGATTTGGGAAGCACCTGGGATCCACCACTTCATCCTGGCTGCAAACCAACCACCATGGATTGGAGATTTGGGGAGCACCTGGGATCCACCAGACTTCATCCTGGCTGCAAACCAACCACCATGGTTAGGAGATTTGGGAAGCACCTGGGATCTACCAGACTTCATCCTGGCTGCAAACAAACCACCATGGTTAGGAGATTTGGGGAGCACCTGGGATCTACCAGACTTCATCCTGGCTGCAAACCAACCACCACAGTCAGGAGATTTGGGAAGCACCTGGGATCTACCAGACTTCATCCTGGCTGCAAACCAACCACCATGGTTAGGAGATTTGGGAAGCACCTGGGATCCACCAGACTTCATCCTGGCTGCAAACCAACCACCATGGTTAGGAGATTTGGGGAGCACCTGGGATCTACCAGACTTCATCCTGGCTGCAAACCAACCACCACAGTCAGGAGATTTGGGAAGCACCTGGGATCTACCAGACTTCATCCTGGCTGCAAACCAACCACCAGAGTCAGGAGACTTGGGGAGCACCTGGGATCTACCAGACTTCATCCTGGCTGCAAACCAACCACAAGAGTCAAGAGATTTGGGGAGCACCTGGGATCCACCAGACTTCATCCTGGCTGCAAACCAACCACCAGAGTCAGGAGATTTGGGGAGCACCTGGGATCCACCACTTCATCCTGGCTGCAAACCAACCACCACAGGCAGGAGATTTGGGGAGCACCTGGGATCCACCACTTCATCCTGGCTGCAAATCAACCACCACAGTCAGGAGGTTTGTGGAGCACCTGGGATCTACCAGACTTCATCCTGGCTGCAAACCAACCACCACAGGCAGGAGATTTGGGAAGCACCTGGGATCCACCACTTCATCCTGGCTGCAAACCAACCACCACAGGCAGGAGATTTGGGAAGCACCTGGGATCCACCACTTTATCCTGGCTGCAAACCAACCACCATGGATTGGAGATTTGGGGAGCACCTGGGATCTACCAGACTTCATCCTGGCTGCAAACCAACCACCACAGGCAGGAGATCTGGGGAGCACCTGGGATCCACCAGGCTTCATCCTGGCTGCAAACCAACCACCATGGATTGGAGATTTGGGGAGCACCTGGGATCCACCAGACTTTATCCTGGCTGCAAACCAACCACCACAGGCAGGAGATTTGGGAAGCACCTGGGATCCACCAGGCTTCATCCTGGCTGCAAACCAACCACCACAGGCAGGAGATTTGGGGAGCACCTGGGATCCACCAGACTTCATCCTGGCTGCAAACCAACCACCAGAGTTAGAAGATTTGGGGAGCACCTGGGATCCACCAGGCTTCATCCTGGCTGCAAATCAACCACCATGGATAGGAGACTTGGGGAGCACCTGGGATCTACCAGACTTCATCCTGGCTGCAAACCAACCACCACAGTCAGAAGATTTGGGAAGCACCTGGGATCCACCAGGCTTCATCCTGGCTGCAAACCAACCTCCATGGTTGGGAGACTTGGGGAGCACCTGGGATCCACCAGACTTCATCCTGGCTGCAAACCAACCACCACAGTCAGGAGATTTGGGAAGCACCTGGGATCCACCAGGCTTCATCCTGGCTGCAAACCAACCACCACAGTCAGGAGATTTGGGGAGCACCTGGGATCCACCAGGCTTCATCCTGGCTGCAAACCAACCACCACAGGCAGGAGATGGTGGGAGTGGGACATGGAGAGCACGGTGCCACCTTTGAGTTGGGGGGAGGAAGGGAGAGGAACTGCTATTGTGTATTTCAGATCTATAAATATATATATAATATAAGAGTACAGATCAACAGGTATATTTTTAACTGTGCCCCTTCCCTCCCCATGGTGGGGTTCAGGTTCACCTGGATGCTGGGGGTGGCTCCTGTCACTCTGCTGTGGCTTGATGGATGGAGAGGAGCAGGGAGCAGTCAAGGACAGGCCATGGGTACCTTCAATCAGCCAGGGGTGAGCCCCTGGGGGAGGCAGAGGCACCTCCCTGAGTGTAATTACAGCACTAGGTTCTTGAATAGAAGCAGTTGGATTTCAAAGCCTGGGGTTTGTGCCTGCTTTCTTCTGGGGGTTGTGGAGATGGAGAGAAAGGCTTTGATGGCTTTTCTGGGGAGGGTGGGCTTGGGTTTGGAGGGGGGTTCCCTCCAAAAGAGGCTGGTGGCAGGGCTGAGCAACTCCCACCAGTGGTATCTGCTCCTCTACCTTGGTGGGGGCTCAGCTGGATCTGATGATGCTGGGATCACCAGTACCAAGGAGTCGTGAGTTTAAGCCCCAGCCAAGACCTGGGTTAAGCCTGGCTTAGCCCCAGCTGTCTTGGTGACAACCTGTGGCACTGTACCCTAGGAATTTAAATGTTCATTGCCAATGGCTTTCCCCAAAAAACCTGGCCCAGATCATCACCCCCCAGGGCAAGGTCACAGCTCTGCCACCCTTCAGATGGAAGGGCTGTGTGAGATCAGGGCAGGGACTTGCACACAAGTCCATCCCCAGGCACCCAGCAATGTGGGACTGTCTGGGGCAGGGAGGCTCTTCAGAGGGACCTGGCCAGGCTGGAGCCATGGGCTGAGCCCAAGGGGCTGAGGTTCAAGCAGGCCAAGGGCAGAGTCCTGCCCATGGGACACCCCGACCCCCAGCAGCGCTCCAGGCTGGGGGCAGAGCGGCTGGGGAGCTGCTGGGGAGAAGGAGCTGGGGGTGTTGGGGGCCTGGGACTGCCCAGGAGCCAGCAGTGTGCCCGGGGGGCCAGGAAGGCCAAGGGCATCCTGGCTTGTGTCAGAGCCAGCGTGGCCACAGGGCCAGGGCAGGGATTGTGCCCCTGGGCTGGGCACTGGGGAGGCTGCAGCTCCAGTGCTGGGGCCAGTGCTGGGCTCCTCAGCATCACAAGGACATGGAGGTGCTGCACAAAGGGCCTTGGGTGCCCATCAAGGGGTCTTGGGTGCCCTAGAGAGGGTCCTGGGTGCCCTATAAGGGGTCTTAGTTGCTCTACAAAGGGCCTTGGGTGCCAATCAAGGGGAGTTGGGTGCTTTACAAAGGGTCTTGGGCGCCACTCAAGGGGCCTTGAGTGACTCTAAGTGGTCTTGGGTGCCAATCAAGCGGAGTTGGGTGCTCTCCAAGGGCCTTGGGTGCTTCTAGAAGGGTCCAGACTCTCTGCAAAGGCACCTGTGAGGTGCTGGAGCGAGTGCAGAGAAGGGCAACCAGGCTGGGGAAGGGGCTGGAGGGCAAATCCTCTGAGGAGCAGCTGAGGGAGCTGGGGGTGTTGAGGCTGGAGCAGAGGAGGCTGAGGGGAGCCCTTCTCCCCCCCTGCCCTGCCCTGGCAGGAGGGTGCAGAGAGGTGGGCGCTGGTCTCTTCAGCCAGGGGCCAGGAGCTGGGACAAGGGGCACTGGGCTCAAGCTGGGCCAGGGCAGGCTCAGCTCAGCTGGGAGGGCCAAGTTCTTCCCTGGCAGAGCTGTGGGGCTGTGGCACAGGCTGCCCAGGGAGGGGGCTGAGTCCCCAGCCCTGGGGGTGTTGAACAGAGGGGAGATGAGGTGCTCAGGGAAATGGGTTAGTAGAGGACAGGTGTGGTTGGACTCCATCTCAACTGTCTTTTCCAGCCTGGTGACTCTCTGATTCCATGGAAAGGGATCTGGGCCAGTGAAGATGCCTTTTGACAGAGCACAGCTGGCACCAGCAGCAGATATGCAAAAGCTCAGGCTGCTCCAAACAGGAGCAAACACTCACCTCACCAACACCCCACGAGCTCTCAGCACTTCTGCAGCTCAAGCTGCCAGGTGTCAGCCTCCTGAGCTTTCTCCATGAGGAGCTCTGAACCTTCAGGGCAGGAGAGCTGGCACAGCTGAGGTCACACATCAGCAGCTTGTCCAGTTCAATCCAGACTGAGAGCTCAACAATGAACAGCAACGAGGTAAACTCATGGAGAGCTTTTCCCTGCACCTTGTCACACATGGGACTGGCTTAAAAAAAAACAAGAGGGGAGAAGATATTGTCCTTTAAACCACATCTAGACCCCCTTCTCTTCCCCTCATCCACATCCTAAGGCTCAGGTGGAAGCAAGAGAGATTCTCTGTCCAAGCAGCCCAATTTCAGGAACACAAAACTTTATTCAAGTTGTTTAAAGTGCTGTTACCAAATGGGAAGTTTTTTAAGGGTCTGATCCAGACCTGAAGCACAAGGAAGGGGCCAGCAAGCAGCAAGACCCCACTCCTGAAGGGAAGGAAATAGGAAAGCATGAAGTTTTTGGGAAGTTCAATGTTCCTGCTTGGGGTAAGGGGGGATTTAATGCAGCTCTGGGGTTGTTGCAGGCCAGAACTAACCTTCAACTGGGTCCCTTCCAGCCTCCAAAGTGAAATCCTTCCCTGGCTGCAGGGAGCAGGGCAGGTTACTCCACTTGCCCCCTTCTTTGAGGTCCACTTGCCCCCTTCTTTGAGGTCCACTTGCCCCCAAAGCAGCCAGACTTTAAGCTTTGAATCTAGTTTCTGGTTTCCTGCAATCATGGGAGTTTTTGTGGCCCCCCCAAATGTAGGGATCAGAGCTCAAACAAGCCAGAAGAGCAGGGCTGAGGAAAGATTTACTGCAACAGACCCCCAAAAGCCTCAAGGAAAACAGCTCTCAGGATTCAAACCAGGCCAATCTCTTCCTTGGGTGGGGTGGGGGGGAGGTGGGTCCTGAAAGCAACACTGAGTCCTTGGAGAACGTTGGCACCATCAGATCCCTCCCTGCAGGTGGGGGAGCTTGAGGCACATTCCCAAGGGGAGCTGGGGAGGTTTATGGTATTCTTCTCCCAATTTCTCCAGTGCTGGTGATGGAGAGGAAGGCTTTGTGCAGGGCTGTGTGGAGGAACAGGTCTGAGTGAGCTGCTGCCATCTCTGCTAGCGAGGCGGGAGCGTCCGCTGGTGGAAGGAAGCAGATGGATCAGCAGGGAAAGGAAGAAACACCCCATATTTCTGGCATGAAACTACTCACTCCTCCTTCTTCCCTTGTCCCCAGAGAGGTTTTCCCTCTCCCTCTCAGATTTTCTTCTCAGAACCTTTCTGTCTCCTTCCCAACCCTTCGTGTCCTACAGCCCCCCCATGGGATTGGGAACACCCGGAGCTGAAGGACTGAGCTGCCCCCTGCACTCAGAGGGCACTGAGGGGGGTGAGTGAAGGCACAACTCTGCCTACAAAGGGACTTGGTGAGGCTGCACCTTGAGTTCTGGGTCCAGTTCTGGGCCCTTCACCATAAGCAGTGTGCCCAGGGGGCCAGGAAAGCCAAGGGCATCCTGGCTTGTGTCAGAGCCAGCGTGGCCACAGGGCCAGGGCAGGGATTGTGCCCCTGGGCTGGGCACTGGGGAGGCTGCAGCTCCAGTGCTGGGGCCACTTCTGGGCTCCTCAGCATCACAAGGACATGGAGGTGCTGCACAAAGGGCCTTGGGTGCCCATCAAGGGGTCTTGGGTGCCCTAGAGAGGGTCCTGGGTGCCCTATGAGGGGTCTTGGTTGCTCCACAAAGGGCCTTGGGTGCCCATCAAGGGGTCTTGGGTTCCCTAGAGAGGGTCTTGGGTGCCCTATAAGGGGTCTTGGTTGCTCCACAAAGGGTCTTGGTTCCCAATCAAGTGGAGTTGGGTGCTTTACAAAGGGTCTTGGGTGCCACTCAAGGAGCCTTGAGTGACTCTCAGTGGTCTTGGGTGCCCTATAAGGGGTGTTGGGTGCTCTCCAAGGGCCTTGGGTGCTTCTAGAAGGGTCCAGACTCTCTGCAAAGGCACCTGTGAGGTGCTGGAGCGAGTGCAGAGAAGGGCAACCAGGCTGGGGAAGGGGCTGGAGGGCAAATCCTCTGAGGAGCAGCTGAGGGAGCTGGGGGTGTTGAGGCTGGAGCAGAGGAGGCTGAGGGGAGCCCTTCTCCCCCCCTGCCCTGCCCTGCCAGGAGGGTGCAGAGAGGTGGGCGCTGGTCTCTTCAGCCAGGGGCCAGGAGCTGGGACAAGGGGCACTGGGCTCAAGCTGGGCCAGGGCAGGCTCAGCTCAGCTGGGAGGGCCAAGTTCTTCCCTGGCAGAGCTGTGGGGCTGTGGCCCAGGCTGCCCAGGGAGGGGGCTGAGTCCCCAGCCCTGGGGGTGTTGAACAGAGGGGAGATGAGGTGCTGAGAGCTCTGGGGCAGCACAGGACAGGGCTGGTTGGACTCCAGGAGCTTAAAAGGCTTTTCCAACCTTGGGATTCTGTGGCTGGAGGGAGGGATTATGATGGGGCTGAGGAAGGAAAGGTGAGAGTACAAGCTTGGCTCACTTCAGACAGACAGGCTGCTCATTCCCAGTGTGTGTAACTCAGAGCACAAGCTCTAGCACAGCCCCAGCAGCCTCAGGCTGTGGTTTTCACCAGCCCCACAGCTCTGCACGTGTGGGAGACCCTGGTGAGTGAGAGCAGCCAGAAATTTGGACACCATCCATCTTCATCACAGCCACACTTTGTTCTGGGTCACTTACAGCCTTGGATTCATTCCCAACCCTCTAAAACCTGGCACCCAGCCCTGTGATCTTGGCAAATTAGACCCAATCCTTTCAGCATCAGGAATCTCTCTCATTGCAATTAGAGAAAAAGATTAATTGAGGCTTGGTGCTGGGGCACCTCAGGCTGTGCAGCCAGGCACTTGGTGCTGTGAGGTGCTCTCTGGGATGTGCAACAGGAGAAGGAGTTTTGGGATCCCTCAGAAAGGGTTGGGGATGCAGTGAAATACTCCTAAGAAGCACCTAAATATTGCAAAGTCTTTCCCTGGCAGCACCTGCTCCCCCTCCCCTGTATGAGCAACGGGACCTCCTGGTACAGAGCCCACTGCCTGTGAGGCTGAGCATCTCACAGGACTGAGGATGGCTCTGCTGTCAGGCTGCCTCCTGCCTGGCTCCTGTATCACACCTGCATCCCCCCTCTGCATTCCCTGTGGCCATCCACAGAATCCCAAGGTTGGAAAAGCCCTTTGAGCTCCTGGAGTCCAACCATCCCTGTCCTGAGCTGCCCCAGAGCTCTCAGCACCTCATCTCCCCTCTGTTCAACACCCCCAGGGCTGGGGACTCAGCCCCCTCCCTGGGCAGCCTGGGCCACAGCCCCACAGCTCTGCCAGGGAAGAACTTGGCCCTCCCAGCTGAGCTGAGCCTGCCCTGGCCCAGCTTGAGCCCAGTGCCCCTTGTCCCAGCTCCTGGCCCCTGGCTGAAGAGACCAGCGCCCACCTCTCTGCACCCTCCTGGCAGGGCAGGGCAGGGGGGGAGAAGGGCTCCCCTCAGCCTCCTCTGCTCCAGCCTCAACACCCCCAGCTCCCTCAGCTGCTCCTCAGAGGATTTGCCCTCCAGCCCCTTCCCCAGCCTGGTTGCCCTTCTCTGCACTCGCTCCAGCACCTCACAGGTGCCTTTGCAGAGAGTCTGGACCCTTCTAGAAGCACCCAAGGCCCTTGGAGAGCACCCAACACCCCTTACAGGGCACCCAAGACCCTCTCTAGGCAACCCAAGACCCCCTTGAGTGGCACCCAAGACCCTTTGTAGAGTAACCAAGACCCCTTGATGGGCACCCAAACCCCTTGTAGGGTACTCAGGGCACCTTTTGATAGGCACCCAAGACCATTTCCATGGAGTCGTGCCCCTCTGAGAAGCACCCAAGACCCTTTCATGGGCAACCAGAACCCCTTCACAGGCACCCAAGACCCTGTGTAGGACAACAAATGCTTCTTGATGGGCACCCAAGGCCCTTTGTGGAGCAAACAAGACCCCTTATAGGGCACCCAGGACCCTCTCTAGGGAGCCCAGGGGCACAATCCCTGCCCTGGCCCTGTGGCCACGCTGGCTCTGACACAAGCCAGGATGCCCTTGGCCTTCCTGGCCCCCCGGGCACACTGCTGGCTCCTGGGCAGTCCCAGGCCCCCAACACCCCCAGCTCCTTCTCCCCAGCAGCTCTCCAGCCGCTCTGCCCCCAGCCTGGAGCGCTGCTGGGGGTCGGGGTGTCCCATGGGCAGGACTCTGCCCTTGGCCTGCTTGAACCTCAGCCCCTTGGGCTCAGCCCATGGCTCCAGCCTGGCCAGGTCCCTCTGAAGTGCCTCCCTGCCCTCAAGCAGATGCAACCTCCTCTTCTCCCATTCTCCTGTCCCCTTTCTGAAGGGATCAAGTCCCCACCTCTCCACAAGCTCCCTTAAGGTGGTTGTAGGTGGTGATAAGGTCTCCCTCATCCTCCTCTGCTCCAGACACCACCCCACCAGCGTGGCGAGAGACCCAGGGATGAGTGACAACCTCTTTCTATCACCTCCTCTCCCACAGAAACATGACAGCTCCTTCCTTCTTGTCCCCAAAGTGCCTGTTGAAGCCACCCCTCACCCTCAGAGACACCCCCTGAACCCATCCACTCACGTGTGCAGGACACAGTGGCTTCAGTGGGGAGGCAGCAGCAGGGATCCCCGTAGAGCAGCCTCACGCTGAAGGGAAAGGTCTTGCTCCCACTGGACACGTGGTAATTAAACACCAGCAGGTTCCAGAGGGAGTTGCTCTGCAAGGTTCCTTCTATCTGCTCTGAAAAGCATTCCTGGAAAGGGGGAAGAGGTGAAAGCTGGGAAGGGAATGTGTCAGGTAAGCAGGGCCCTCATGCTCCATAGCTGCCTAGCAGGGCAAGATGCTCCATGCATCCAAGAGGCTGCTTCATTAAACCCTCAACTCCACATCCTCAGGCAGTTGTTTAGAGCATGAGAGCTGTGCCCCTCCCCACTCTCCCTGCAAAGAACTCTCCCCTAATACCTAATTTCAACCTTCCTTCCTTCAGCTTTAATATTCCACTGTCCCCTCATGCCAGCCTCAGGAGACACAGCTCCCTGTGCCACCCTTGGAGGTTGGGGTCTTCTCTGACACCCCCCAAAAAGGGTGTCCATGCACCAATGAGCTGGGCAGCTTTTAGGAGACCCCCTGTACTGATGCTGACTCTTATCAAAGGACACTCAGAGGAGCAGGGAGAGGAACAAGCCATGACTGTGCAGCCTGAACTGTTTGGGAAGGTCAGGAACTGTTCCTTAACATCAGGATGTTGATCTGAATTTGGCCACCTCCCCAGTTCCTCCTCTGCTAAAGGTGGAGGAGCTCTAATTAAACCACCCAGGGTCACAGCATCACAGAGCTGGAGGGGTTGGAAGAGCCCCCCAGAGCCCCTGGGGTGCAACCCCCTGCCAAAGCAGGGTCCCTAGGACAGGGGCTGGGATCTCTCCAGAGAAGGAGACTCCACACCCCCCTGGGCAGCCTGGCCCAGGGCTCCCTCACCCTCACTGGCAACAAGTTCTGCCCCACATTGGGGGGGAACTCCCTGGGCTCCAACTTGAGCCCAGCACCCCTTGTCCTGTCCCCACAGACCCTGAGCAGAGGTTGGCTAGAAAGGAGAACAGCTTTGTGTTTGGCAGCAAATGTGAATGAGGAAGACATCCAAATCCAATGGATGAAGCAGTTTAAAGTTGTGTGATAATTGGTGAAGCTCTAAAAAATCTCTGCTGGGCACTGGGGAGGCTGCAGCTCCAGTGCTGGGGCCAGTTCTGGGCTCCTCAGCATCACAAGGACATGGAGGTGCTGGAGCGAGTGCAGAGAAGGGCAACCAGGCTGGGGAAGGGGCTGGAGGGCAAATCCTCTGAGGAGCAGCTGAGGGTCTTGGGTGCCCATCAAGGGGTCTTGGGTGCCCTAGAGAGGGTCCTGGGTGCCCTATAAGGGGTCTTGGTTGCTCTACAAAGGGCCTTGGGTGCCAATCAAGCAGAGTTGGGTGCTTTACAAAGGGTCTTGGGTGCCACTCAAGGGGCCTTGAGTGACTCTAAGTGGTCTTGAGTGCCCTATAAGGGGTGTTGGGTGCTCTACAAGGGCCTTGGGTGCTTCTAGAAGGGTCCAGACTCTCTGCAAAGGCACCTGTGAGGTGCTGGAGCGAGTGCAGAGAAGGGCAACCAGGCTGGGGAAGGGGCTGGAGGGCAAATCCTCTGAGGAGCAGCTGAGGGAGCTGGGGGTGTTGAGGCTGGAGCAGAGGAGGCTGAGGGGAGCCCTTCTCCCCCCCTGCCCTGCCCTGCCAGGAGGGTGCAGAGAGGTGGGCGCTGGTCTCTTCAGCCAGGGGCCAGGAGCTGGGACAAGGGGCACTGGGCTCAAGCTGGGCCAGGGCAGGCTCAGCTCAGCTGGGAGGGCCAAGTTCTTCCCTGGCAGAGCTGTGGGGCTGTGGCCCAGGCTGCCCAGGGAGGGGGCTGAGTCCCCAGCCCTGGGGGTGTTGAACAGAGGGGAGATGAGGTGCTGAGAGCTCTGGGGCAGCACAGCACAGGGGTGGTTGGATTTGATGATCTTAAAGGGCTTTTCCAACCTTGTGACTCTGTTAAAACCAGAACTGTGGCTGCTCCACATCAAGGAAACCACCAAGATCCCCATGAGCACCACAGACTCAGGACACTTGGTGTGTGAGAGGGAAAAGGATGGTTGAAGGTCATTGCTGGGGCCACCAGTACCTGCAACTGCTCTGCCTGGTACCTCCTCCCCACATAAGCATTGAGGTGGTCTGAGAGGACAGCCAGGAAGCGCCTGATGTCTGTCTCCAAGTACTTCTTGGCAATCTGCTCCAGGGGGATGAAGATGGGGATGGAGTGGTGGTGAATCCTCACTTCTGGCTTGATGAGCAGGTCCAGGTAGTAGGAATCCAAGTAGGTGCCTTCAAAAGCTGTGCTGATGGAGAAGCACACTCCCCTCTTGGTCAGCTTCCCACTGATCCCTGGGGGAAGAGAGAGGGGACACTCAGAGCTACTCTGCCTGGAAGCAGCTTCACTGGGGCAACACAGGCTGCAAGAGGAGAGGTTCAGGGAGCTCCCTGGGGGGGATGAAAGGCTTGTGATGAGTTTAGAGACATCAAACACAGCAACTTTTTAAAACTAAGAGTCTCTGATGACTCCTCTGATGACAGGCTGCCCAGAGAGGGGGTGGGTGCCCCGTCCCTGGGGGTGTTGAAGGCCAGGTTGGCTGGGGCCCTGGGCAACCTTGTGTAGCTCCAGGCCTGGAGGTTGGTGGCCCTGCCTGTGGCAGGGGGTTGGAGCTCTGGGACCCTTGGGGGTCCCTCCCACCCCAGCCCAGGCTGGGATCCTGGGATTCTTCATCTGAAGCCAGAGAGGACCTCTGGAGAGAGGCTGAGGGAGCTGGGCTGGCTCAGCCTGGAGAAGAGAAGGCTGCTTCTGGGGGGGACCTCATTGCAGCCTGCCCATCCCTGAAGGGACCCGAGGAACAGGAGGGGAATGGGCTTGTTCCAAGGGCAGAGCCTGGCAGGACAAGGGGGCTGGAGTGAAGCTGGAGGAGGGAAGGGGCAGAGGAGACATTGGGGGGAAGTTCTGTGCAGAGAGAGTGGGGAGGGGCTGGCAGGGGCTGCCCAGAGAGGGGGTGGGTGCCCCGTCCCTGGGGGTGTTGAAGGCCAGGTTGGCTGGGGCCCTGGGCAACCTTGTGGAGCTCCAGGCCTGGAGGTTGGTGGCCCTGCCTGTGGCAGGGGGTTGGAGCTCTGGGACCCTTGGGCTCCCTCCCAGCCCAGCCCAGGCTGGGATTCTCTGATGAACTCAAGCAGCTTAAACAGTGGCTGAAATTCCCAGTTATTCCCCACACCATCCTGGGTCCAGTGTGGCAGGAGAAGAGGCTGCCCTGGGTGGAGGAGGCAGCACTTCACTGCCCTGAGGAGAGTGGGAGGATCACTCCTGGTGGGGAAGCTCAGCACACTGGTGATGAGCAGGAGTCACACTGCCCAGAACACAGAGCAGAGGTGACTCTTGTTGGAAAGAAGCTTTTGAGAAACAAACATCAAGTGAGGAGCTGATGGGAAGAGAATTCTGACCTCACCAGCCTGCTTGGAAAAGCCAGAGGATGTTTCACTGCCTCAATTCCCAAAGGTTTAATTAGGACTAAGAGAACTATACACTTCCCAGCATCTACCCCTTTGTCTAAACACCACAGTTGGGTGAAGAACAGTCCCTGCAACATCCCTGAGGCTTTCCAGGATGGGAATGATGGCTCTCCCAGAACTTCCAGACTCTGAAGACTCTGGGTTTGAGGGTAACAGCATTAACAGGGACGTTGTGCTTCCCATCAGGCTCCTTCCTCAAAAGGCAGGGCCACAGAAACGTGGTCATTGCAACACACACAGAGATCTTGAGGTGTTACCTGTGAGGTAAAAGATCTGCAGCATGGCCTTAACACTTCTTATCTTCCACTCCAAGGCAGCCTGAGCACTGGGTTGGGCTGGGTCTGACATGACTCCTCCTTTCTCCTGTTGCTATAAAAAGCAGGAGAAGGAAAGAAGGTCAGGAAATCACTGACATGAATGTGTCACCTGCAGGGAAGAGGTGACAGGAGTAACAACCCAGCTCAGAGAGAAGCAAGGTGCTGATTTCAAGCAGAAGAGGAGTGAAATGGTGCAGAAGAAGGGAGAATAACCTCAAGGAAAGAGGTCAGAAATGGCCATGCAACCTCCAAGCCAGTAGAGCCAGGAGTTCTGCACTACCCTGTGCCTGAAACAAAGGACCTCAGGAAACTGAAAAAAGGGACAAGAAATAAAACCAGCAGTTAACTCTCTGTGAGTAACCCCAAAGCCCACCCTCTGTGAGCAGGAACCCATCCAAAGCCCTTTCTTTTCCTCACCCCTTTTTGCTGCAGATCCACTTTCAGCAGCAGCTCATCCCTCTGGAGTCTCAGCTCTTCCACTCTTGCCTTGAGCCTGGCCAGCTTCTCTTCTTGCTGCTTCCTTTCCTCTTGTTTCACAGCTGTCTGATGAGCCTGTGCCTCCAGCTTTTCCAGGTGAGAGAACACCCCTGTGAGGATAAAGCCCACCATGCTCAAAATAACCAGGCTGTGGTCTGTGCTGTGGCACCCAAATGGAAGAGAACCCCCCACCCATGGCTTTTCCATGGGGCAGCAAACACCTGGCAAAGAGGTTTTGAGGAATTTTAAACTAAGAAGCTGAGCACCAGCAGATCCTAAGCACTGGGGTGCCCTCCCCACCAGGTAGCTGAGCTCCTGAAACACAGTGAGTCAGCACATGGAATATCAGGAGTTGGATGGGACCTTGAAAGCTCATCCTGTCCAACCCCCCCTGCCAGAGCAGCATCACCCAGGCTAAATCCCACAGGAACACATCCAGGATCATGGGGTTTGAAGGTCTCCAGAGAAGGAGACTCCACAGCCTCTCTGGGCAGCCTGGCCCAGGGCTCTGTCACCCTCACAGGGACAAAGTTCCTCCTGACATTCCCATGGAGCTTCCTCTGCTCCAGCTGCACCCGCTGCCCCTTGTCCTGTGGCTGCCACCCCTGAGCAGAGCCTGGCTCTGTCCTCCTGACTCTCACCCTGCACATATTGATAGACATTGATGAGGTCACCCCTCAGCCTCCTCTTCTCCAGGCTACAGAGCCCCAGCTCCCTCAGCCTCTCCTCATGAGGAAGGGGTTCCACTCCCTCCATCCCCTTGGTGTCCCTGTGCTGGGCTCTCTCAAGCAGTTCTGTGTCCTTCTGGAGCTGAGGGGCCCAGAGCTGGACACAATATTCCAGGTGGGGTCTCACCAGGGCAGGGTAGAGGGGAGAAAAGGACCTTTCTTGACCTACCAACCACCCCCCTTCTGATACACCCCAGGATGCCATCAGCCTTCTGATCCAGGAGGGCACATTGGTGGCTCATGGCCATTCTGCTGTCCTCCAGGACCTTCAAGTCCCTCTCACCCATGCTGCTCCTCAACAGCCCAGTCCCCAGCCTACCCTGGTGCCTGCATACCACACACCAGTCATGAACCCCAGCGATTCCCAGCTTGGCTTCCAGCCCAGCACAGGGAGCACTGAAAGGCCGCCTCCTCCTCCTCCTCCTCCTCCTCCTCCTCCTCCTCCTCCCCCTCCCCCCCCACAACCGCCCACCAAAGGGGTCGGGAAGGACCCTGGTTACAGCTCGGCAAAGCAAGGGCTCGCTCCAGCCCCAAGAGCCGCGGGTTGGCTCCTGCCGGGGCGGGCAGCTCACCTCCGGGACAGCACTCCTTCCCCTCCGCCATCTGCCCAGGATGGGGAACGCAGCCGTCCAGAGCTCCTCCTCCTCCTCGGGGTCCCGAGCTCCTCCTGAGGGTCTCTTCCTCCTCCTCAGGGTCCCTTCCTCCTCCTCGGGGTCCCGAGCTCAGCTCCTCCTCAGGGCCCCGAGCTCTCCTCAGGGTCCCTTCCTCCTCCTCGGGGCCCCGAGCTCCTCCTCCTCGGGGCCCCGAGCTCCTCCTTAGGGCCCCGAGCTCTCCTCCTCGGGGTCTCTTCCTCCGCCTCGGGGTCCCTTCCTCCTCCTCGGGGTCCCTTCCACCTCCTCGGGGTCCCTTCCTCCTCCTCGGGGTCCCTTCCTCCTCCTCGGGGTCCCTTCCACCTCCTCGGGGTCCCTTCCACCTCCTCGGGGCCCCGAGCTCTCCTCCTCGGGGTCCCTTCCTCCTCCTCGGGGTCCCTTCCTCCTCCTCGGGGTCCCTTCCTCCTCCTCGGGGTCCCTTCCTCCGCCTCGGGGTCCCTTCCTCCTCCTCAGGGTCCCGAGCTCCTCCTCCGGCTGCGGCTCAGGGCTCCGAGACGCCGCTGTAGGAATCAGCGGCCACCGCGGGGCCGCCACAGCCCGGGGAAGGCCCCGGGCTCCCGCCACACGCCCAGGCCGCGGCCTCCGGGGTCGGGCCGAGCCAGGCCGGGGAGAGGCGGGCAGGCGCAGGCCTCGGGGGCTGGCGGAGGGTCCCGCCGAGGGGAACCAGGCGCGGGTTGGGGTCGGTCTGGGCCCCCCCCAGGCCTCTTCCCTCGGCCTCAGGCTACGATCGGCGCTCGAATCGCGCGCCTCAGCGCCGCCGGAAGTACGTCATCTCCCATCCCGTCAGCGTTTCGCCGTACAACAAGATGGCGGCGGCGGCGCCGCCACCCGGTACGCGCCTTCCGTCACGCGCTTCCCGGTAGGCTGCGCGGTACCGTACGGCAACATGGCGGCGCCCGGAGCGGCGACGGCGGCGGCAGCGCTGGTGCAATACGTGGTGCTACGGGGAGACCTGGGCCGTCCGCCGCTCTCGTGGCCGCTGGGCGCGGTAGTAGCTCAGGGGTGCCACGCCGCCCTGGCAGCCGCGCATGCGCACCGCCAGCACCCCGACACCAGCGCCTACCTGGAGATGGGCGGCGCCATGCGCACCGTCGTGCTGGAGGTGCGCGGGGCAGGCCGGGAGCCGCGGGGCACGCTGGGAACGATGCGCTCGGGGAGGGCGGGCCGCCGCCATCTTTGGGCGGGCGCGGCAGACGCCTCAGGGGCGGCGAGAGGCCCCGGGAGGCGGCGGGGGGGCTGGGTCGTGACTCGGCTGCTCCCGTCCCCTCCGCACCCGCTGGGCGGAGCGCGGCCCCGAGCCCGGGGAGGCCCCCGCCCGCTGTGAGGCCGGCGGTCCCGAGCTCCGCTGTAACCGCCTGGGGCCAATGGCGGCCGCTCCGTGAAGGGGCTCGGGGCTGGGGCGGGCCCGAGCAGGGCCTCGTAGCCCGTGCCGGGCCTCCGGGGAGACCCCCTCGGTTCTGAAGGCGGCAGCCGCCCCCGGGGCCTGCGGGGAGCAGAAGCCTGGCTCCTGAGTGCCCCCGGGGCACTGGGGGCTGGCGCATCCTCACCCGCCCCCCCCCCCCCCCCTCCTCCCCGCCCCGCAGCTCCCAGAGCAGGTTCCTTCTTCTTTCCCCCTCAGGCTCCGGATGAAGCTGCCCTGACGGCGCTGGCCGAGACCCTGAAACAGCACCAAATCGACCACGAAATGTGGACCGAGCAGCCAGAGAACGTGGCCACCTGCCTGGCCCTCAGGCCCTACCCGAAGGAGCGAGTGCACCGGTACCTAAAGAAATTCAAGCTGCTGAAGTGAGAGTGACTCTGCCGGAGCCGAGCTCAACGCACGGAGTTCCCTTGCCTGGTGGGGGCAGCAGCTCCCTGGTAGGGAGGATTAAAGGTTCCTCTCTGCAAAACGTGGCTCTGACTTGGATTCTCTGCTCGCTGGTTGCACTACAGTGTGGGTGGGGGTCATCCTGCTGCCAGCGTGGGTGAGCTCTGAGGTCCTGCCACACACTTGAAGGTGCCTGTGATGAATTTTAGGGGGAGCTTTTCCCCTCAGGCAGTTCAGTGAGGTACCCTGGCTGCCTGGCCATTCATCCCAATGGCTCTTTTCACAGAATCCCAGAGTCAAAAGACCTTTGAGATCAGTGAGCACCTGCTCCCCCTCCCCTGTGTTAGAAACGGGACCTCCTGGTACAGCGCCCACTGCCTGTGAGGCTGAGCATCTCACAGGACTGAGGATGTCTCTGCTGTCAGGCTGCCTCCTGCCTGGCTCCTGTACCACACCTGCATCCCCCCTCTGCATTCCCTGTGGCCATCCACAGAATCCCAAGGTTGGAAAAGCCCTTTGAGCTCCTGGAGTCCAACCATCCCTGTGCTGTGCTGCCCCAGAGCTCTCAGCACCTCATCTCCCCTCTGTTCAACACCCCCAGGGCTGGGGACTCAGCCCCCTCCCTGGGCAGCCTGGGCCACAGCCCCACAGCTCTGCCAGGGAAGAACTTGGCCCTCCCAGCTGAGCTGAGCCTGCCCTGGCCCAGCTTGAGCCCAGTGCCCCTTGTCCCAGCTCCTGGCCCCTGGCTGAAGAGACCAGCGCCCACCTCTCTGCACCCTCCTGGCAGGGCAGGGCAGGGGGGGAGAAGGGCTCCCCTCAGCCTCCTCTGCTCCAGCCTCAACACCCCCAGCTCCCTCAGCTGCTCCTCAGAGGATTTGCCCTCCAGCCCCTTCCCCAGCCTGGTTGCCCTTCTCTGCACTCGCTCCAGCACCTCACAGGTGCCTTTGCAGAGAGTCTGGACCCTTCTAGAAGCACCCAAGGCCCTTACAGAGCACCAAATACCACTTATATTCACTCAAGGCCCCTTGAGTGGCGCCCAAAATCCTTTGTAGAGCAACCAACTCCACTTGATTTGCAACCAAGACCCCTTATAGGGAACCCAGGACCCTCTCTAGCGCAACCAAGACCCCTTGATGGGCACCCAAGGCCCTTTGTGGAGCAACCAAGACCCCTTGATGGGCACCCAAGACCCCTTGATGGGCACCCAAGGCCCTTTGTGCAGCACCTCCATGTCCTTGTGATGCTGAGGAGCCCAGAAGTGGCCCCAGCACTGGAGCTGCAGCCTCCCCAGTGCCCAGCCCAGGGGCACAATCCCTGCCCTGGCCCTGTGGCCACGCTGGCTCTGACACAAGCCAGGATGCCCTTGGCCTTCCTGGCCCCCCGGGCACACTGCTGGCTCCTGGGCAGTCCCAGGCCCCCAACACCCCCAGCTCCTTCTCCCCAGCAGCTCTCCAGCCGCTCTGCCCCCAGCCTGGAGCGCTGCTGGGGGTCGGGGTGTCCCATGGGCGGGACTCTGCCCTTGGCCTGCTTGAACCTCAGCCCCTTGGGCTCAGCCCATGGCTCCAGCCTGGCCAGGTCCCTCTGAAGAGCCTCCCTGCCCCAGACAGACCCACAGCTCCTCCCAGCTCAGTGACTTCCCCAAACTCACTGAGGTCACTGATGAAGCCATTGAGCAGCCCCAGCACCCAGCCCTGGGGACACCATGGGTGCCCAGCCTCACGCTGGGTTTGGCTCCATTCACCACAGCTCCCTCAGCCCAGCCACCAGCCAGCTCCTCACCCAGCAAGGCTGTTCCTGCCCAGGCTGGTGGCAGAGTTTCTCCAGCAGAATGCTGTGAGGAAGGGTGACAAAGGCTTTGCTGGAGCTGAGCTACCACATCCACAGCCTGTCCCTTATCTGCTCAGTGGGTCACCTTGTCACAGAAGGTGACCAGGTTGGTTGGGCAGGACCTGTCTCTCCTAAACCTGTGCTGACTGGGTCCAGTCACTTGGTTGTGCTGTGGGATAGTGCCCAAGATCACTCACAGAGTCACAGGGGTTGGAAGGGACCTCCAGAGCTCATGGGGTGCAACCCCCTGCCAAAGCAGGGTCCCTAGGACAGGGGCTGGGATCTCTGCAGAGAAGGAGACTCCACACCCCCCTGGGCAGCCTGGCCCAGGGCTCCCTCACCCTCACTGGCAACAAGTTCTTCCCCACATTGGGGGGGAACTCCCTGGGCTCCAACTTGAGCCCAGCGCCCCTTGTCCTGTCCCCACAGACCCTGAGCAGAGGCTGCCCATGGCCCCCTGGGTGCCACCCTTCAGCTCTTGATCCCCAGGGCTCAGATCCCCTCTCAGGCTGCTTCTCTCCAGGCTGAACAGCCCCTGGTCCCTCAGCCTCTCCAGCCCCAGGTCCCTCAGCCTCTCCAGCCCCAGGTCCCCCAGCCTCTCCAGCCCCAGCTCCCTCAGCCTCTCCAGCCCCAGCTCCCTCAGCCTCTCCAGCTCCCTCAGCCTTTCCTGAGAAGCTTTGACTGCTGGGCAGCCCTGGAGCAGTTGGGCAGTTGGACTGGGTGTGTGTTCCAGGTCCCATCCAACTGGAAGAGTCTCTTCTCATCCCACACCCACCCTGCAGCTGACCTCAGAGCCTCCTCCAGCCCCAGTCCTGGGCATCCCCAGTCTCTCTGGCTGCTGGCACTGGGAATACAAAGCCCCTGAGGCTGCAGCCCTGCTCCAGCTGCTGGTCCAGACCCCCCCACACACAGAGTCAGACGTCCTGCAGATGCCTCCAGCAGCTGGACAGATGGACAGTGTGCCCAGTGGCTGCCCCTGGCCCCTTGCTCTCCTCTACCTCACGCCCAGGGCTGCACCCTGGGGTCTCCCTCAGCCTTTCCTCCCAGGGGAGATGCTCCAGGCCCTTCAGCATCTCCCTGTCCCTCCTCTGGCCTCTCTCCAGGAGATCCCTGGCTGGTTGATCCCAGGGAGCCCAGCACTGGACACAACACTCCAGCTGGGGCCTGAGCAGGGCAGATGACCCGTTCTATGATCATCCCTGGTGCTGTGGGCAGGCTGACAGGCCTGGAGCTTCCTGGATCCTCCCTCCAACCCTCATAGATCTCCCAGCCAGGCTGCACTCCCAGAGCTCAGGCAGGGATCATCCTGAAGCTCCCTCTGGATTTGGTGGCCGTTCTGCTGCCTCTGTGGCAGGATTCCCAGCTCCTCTCCCACCTCAGCCCCTCGCTCCATGGGTGCAGAGCTGCACCAGGTCCTTCCCTGCCCAGTGAATCCAGTTTGTCCATGGGTTTTTATCCCTCCAGTTTTCATCTGCTGCCCCATGTGATGAAACCCTGCTGGGACCCAGGCGAACAGCAGACGGCAGCATCGCTCTGCTGGCTGCAGACCCCATCCTTGCTCCTTCCCACTACAAACCTTTGAAAGGAGCCCATGCTTAGCCCAAAAAAGTGCCCTGTCAGCCAAAAGGGTGCCTGTCCCACCTCTAACCTCACAGGGGAACGTCACCCAATGCCCCCCCCATCCCATTTTCCCTCTCATCAGATCCAACTCAGGTGGTGTTTCCACCTCGCTGTGGTGACCCTGAGGGCTGTGGGTTCACTAAACCCCTCATGGGGATGGTGGGATCCCCTCCCCTCATCCCACTGAGGGTCTCCTGGGGTTGTAGAATCCCAGAATCCCAGCCTGGGCTGGGTTGGAAAGGACCCCAAGGGTCTCAGAGCTCCAACCCCCCTGCCACAGGCAGGGCCACCAACCTCCAGGCCTGGAGCTCCACAAGGTTGGGGATGCAGCACACAGGGGCTTCAAGATGGGGTGTCTTGAGAGAAGGCAGTCTTAGTTAAAATGCTGGTGGGGTGGGGTTTGTGCCTGCAGGGAGAGAAGAGAGGCTATGCCAGGGCTGAGCTTGAGGGGTTTTTTGGGGGGAGCTACATAGACTCACAGACTGGGCTGGGTTGGAAGGGACCCCAAGAATCACAGAGCTCCAACCCCCTGCCACAGGCAGGGCCACCAACCTCCAGGCCTGGAGCTACACAAGGTTGGAAGAAGCAGCTGGAGAGATTCAAAAGACACCAGCTTTTCATTTATAAAAGTTTCTAGGGCTGGGGGACACCCTCCAAGACCCCAAAATATCAGGAAGGGCTTTTTCTGCTCCCATAAATTCTGGGTTACTGGTGTGTGGAGTCAGAGAATCCCAGCCTGGGCTGGGTTGGGAAGGGACCCCAAGGGTCCCAGAGCTCCAACCCCCTGCCACAGGCAGGGCCACCAACCTCCAGGCCTGGAGCTCCACAAGGTTGCCCAGGGCCCCAGCCAACCTGGCCTTCAACACCCCCAGGGACGGGGCACCCACCCCCTCTCTGGGCAGCCCCTGCCAGCCCCTCCCCACTCTCTCTGCACAGAACTTCCCCCCAATGTCTCCTCTGCCCCTTCCCTCCTCCAGCTTCACTCCAGCCCCCTTGTCCTGCCAGGCTCTGCCCTTGGAACAAGCCCATTCCCCTCCTGTTCCTCGGGTCCCTTCAGGGACGGGCAGGCTGCAATGAGGTCCCCCCCAGAAGCAGCCTTCTCTTCCCCAGGGTCCCCTCCCCTCATCCTTTGACTCCAGCCTTAATTTCAGGTCCAACAACCACCTTGCCTTTATCCTCCCCACAGCTCTCTGGGCTTCACACCACCCTGTGCATCACCCAACTCCACTCATCTACTCACCACCACCCCAGCCTGACAGAGGACACAAGGATGGGCTTACCCCCCCCCCTCCCACCACCCCAACCCACCAACCAAGCTTCCCACACCCTGCTAGAGGCTCCCAGTCCAACTCCAGTATCCCCAGTTGGGCAGAGAAACAACGAAACCATAGCTGGCACCTCTGCTTCTTGAACTCTTGGGAAGATCCAGCAAAGCTACAAGGTGATTATTTCAAATCCTCCCCCTCCTCAGATCCTCCCCCTCCTCAAATCTTCCCCCTCCCCAAATCTTCCCCCTCCTCAAATCTTCCCCCTCCTCAAATCCTCCCCCTCCTCAAATCCTCCCCCTCCTCAAATCTTCCCCCTCTTCAAATCTTCCCCCTCCTCAAATCTTCCCCCTCCTCAAATCCTCCCCCTCCTCAAATCTTCCCCCTCCCCAAATCTTCCCCCTCCTCAAATCTTCCCCCTCCTCAAATCCTCCCCCTCCTCAAATCCTCCCCCTCCCCAAATCTTCCCTCTCCCCAAATCCTCCCCCTCCCCAAATCTTCCCCCTCCTCAAATCTTCCCCCTCCCCAAATCCTCCCCTCCTCCCCAAATCTTCCCCCTCCTCAAATCCTCCCCCTCCTCAAATCCTCCCCCTCCTCAAATCTTCCCCCTCCTCAAATCCTCCCCCTCCTCAAATCTTCCCCCTCCCCAAATCCTCCCCCTCCTCAAATCTTCCCCCTCCTCAAATCCTCCCCCTCCTCAAATCCTCCCCCTCCCCAAATCTTCCCCCTCCTCAAATCCTCCCCCTCCTCAAATCCTCCCTCTCCTCAAATCTTCCCCCTCCTCAAATCTTCCCCCTCCTCAAATCCTCCCCCTCCTCAAATCTTCCCCCTCCTCAAATCCTCCCCCTCCTCAAATCCTCCCCTCTGCAAATCTTTCCCCTCCTCAAATCTTCCCCCTCCTCAAATCTTCCCCCTCCTCAAATCCTCCCCCTCCTCAAATCCTCCCCCTCCTCCTCACATCTTCCCCCTCCCCAAATCCTCCCTCTTCAAATCTTTCCCCTCCTCAAATCTTCCTCTTCCTCAAATCCTCCCCCTCTTCAAATCCTCCCCCTCCTCAATTCCTCCCCCTCCTCAAATCTTCCCCCTCCTCAAACCCTCCCCCTCCTCAAATCCTCCCCCTCCTCAAACCCTCCCCCTCCTCAAATCTTCCCCCTCCTCAAATCCTCCCCCTGCTCAGATCCTCCCCCTCCTCAAACCTTCCCCCTCCTCAAATCCTCCCCCTCCCCAAATCCTCCCCCTCCCCCCCAAATCCTCCCCCTCCCCAAATAAAAGAGAAGAAACTGAATGTATGCAGAGCTCAGAGCTATTTACAGTGTCAGGCTTGAGGGGAAAAAACCAAAACCCAACCAACCAAAGAAAGAACCAAAACCCAATAATCTATCATCTCCCAGCAGCAAATTGCAATTATTATTATTATTAATTATTTTATTTATTATTCTTTTTTTTTAAATAGTTTTAAGCTACCTCAGCTGTTAAACACAATCAAAGCAGAAAAAGAACCGACTGCTTCATTTTATTTAATATTTAATCAGAAAATTTTATCTACAAGAATTGACAGGAACCCTCCCCTCCCCAACACCCCCCACCCCCTCCACACCCCCCTCCTCTTCTCCCTCCCACTCCCCATCCTTCCCCTCCCCTTAAAAATTATTGCAGGGTTGGGGGTTGGGGGGGGATGGGGGTGGGGTGTGGGGGGGGTTTATTTTTTTTTAATCTTTTTTTTTTCCTCCCCCAAACTGCTTTTTTTTTAATTTTTTTTCTTGCTTTTCTGTTGGGGGTTGTTTTTTTTTTTGTGTGTTTTTCTGGTTTTTCTTTTGTTTTTCCTCCTCCTGCTGTAATATACACATTGCAGACCCCCCCCATTCCCTCCCTGTGTGTCCCCCCCCCCCCTCAATTCCCCTTCCCCATTTCATTCAGAGGCCTGAAACCAGCATCAAACATGGAAAAAAAAAACACCTGTGGCTCAAAATATTCTTTGTTTTTGTTTTTTTTTTCCTTTTTTTTTTGTTTTTTTCCTTTTTTTTTTCCCTTTTTCCCCCCTTTTTCTTTTTTTTTGGGGGGGTTTTCTTTTATTTTCTTTAAAACCAACAAACTCACAGTTGCTAGAAAAAGCTGATTGTACGCACAAGCGGGCTGGGGGGTGTGGAGGGGAGGAGAAAGAAGAAGAAGGGGGGGGTTTTTTAAGCATGAATTTCCCCAAAAAAAACCCCAAACAACCCCAAAAACTAAACCATCCCCCCTTTAAAGAACAAAACCAACCCTAAACCAAACTAAAACCCCCCCAAAAAATGGCTTTTCCCACAGAAACCCAGCGCTGAGCCCCCTCCTTTGCGCTGAGTGATCAGTGACAGATCCAGCTGAAACTGAGCTTGCTCTTCCTCCTCTTCCTCTTGCAGTCCTCCAGCTGCCTTTCTCCTTCTTCCCCCTTTTTTTTTCCTCCCCCCCCCCCAAAAAAAAAAACCCACCTTCTTCCAAGGTTAAGAAGCCAGCAAAATGGTTAGAAAAATAAGAATCCATCTGTAAATTTGGGCTGGAGAAAACCCATTGTCCTGCCCTGTTGGCTTCACCAACATCCAACCCTTTTTTGTTTTTAAAAAGAAAAAGAGGGGAAAAAAAAGAGAGGGGGGGGGGATAGAAAAGGGAAAGGGGAGGGGGGAAAAAAAACCCCCACCCTTAAAAAAAAAAAAACAACCCAACCCCAAAAAACCCCCCCCTTCCCCAACCAACCCCTTTTTTTCTTCTTTTATATTTTTTTGTTGCTCCAAACACTACGAGCTGAAGAATGGCTGCAGGGGTTGAGATATCAAAAAAATCTCAGGGGGGGGGAAAAAAAAAAATATATATAATATATAATATTTATATATATATATATATATCTCTGTAGGTCATTTTCAATTTCACATTCCTTGAAAAGCTATTTTATTCAGTCAGTAGCTGCTGAAGAAGGCTCTTCTGCTGACCCGGTGGTGGTGGTGGTGGTTGTTGTTGTCCAGAGGTGCTTTTTGGGTTGCCCAAAGTTGCAGTTGGGTTGAGGTAGGGATCTCCTACCAGATTCACTGTACACTGGACATCAGCGAAGACCTGAACCTGTTGTACCTGCTGGGATAGAAAAGAGAAGAAGAGGATTTAGCTGAGCAAGGGTAAGGGTTGGAGGCGGCGGATCTGGGTACTACGTGAAGTGGAAACTCACTAGAGACTTCCTCTAGTCTGGAGCCACCCCAGAGAAGAACTCTTCTGTCTTCTTGTCCTATAAAAAGAAAACTGCTGCAACTCATTCAAGCTCTGCCAGGGTTGTAACGCTGCTCCTCCCCCAAAAAAAGAGAGAGAGAGAGAGAGAAAGGTGGAGGGAGGAAGGGGAAATAATCAAATTGAGATGATTTAGTCTTTCTTTGGGTGGTTTTATTTTTGGAGTGGGGTGGGGAGGTTAAAAATGAAAAAAAATACAAAAGAATAATGAAAAAAACAAAAGAACCCCCCCAAAAAATAAACCAAACATCCCCAAACCACCTAAAAACAACCAACAACAACCAAAAAAAAAAATGAAGCCCCAACTCTCCCAGTCTGGCATCTCCTGGGTCAAGGAGGAGCCGTGGCGTGGTTGCCATGCTGGTGGTTGTGGGGGAAGGAAAGGGATTGGGGTGGGGGTTTCTGGTGGTGAGCCAGGTCCAGCGTGGAGGATTGAAAATTGAGAGCTTTGGTGTTGTCTTGGTGGTGTGTGTGTGTGTGTGTGTGTCCCTAGGGGCTCTGTGGAACCAAAGCTGGGCTAACAGTGAGGGGTGGGGAATGGGGAGGTGACACCCGTTGGAGGTGTTGGATGAGCTTGGGGGTGAAGCCCATTGGGAGTCGGAGGCATGGCTGCCGGTGGGGTGGCTGGGGGGTGTGTTTTGGTGGTGCTTGGGTAGGCTTTGGTGGTGGTTGGTGTTGCTGAGAGGGATGGGCAGTATCCAGATGCCAGCCCTGCAGCCTCCCCCATGCGAATTTCCTCTCAGTGCCGCGCCGGGGGCCAGCGGCCTCCTCCGGTGATGGCCAAGCCTAGGAAAGAAAACCCTCCCCGCTCGCTGTCACCCCCCCCCCCCCACCAGAGCTGGGGGCAAAGGGTGTTTTTAACACCCAACACTTGGGTTGTTCATCCAGCTCAGCTCCTCAGCACCGACGAGCCGTGACACGACGGAAGGGACGTCGAGAAGCACCGGAGGATCCAGGCCCATCAACCCAACGCTGGTGGCATCACGGAGGCTTCAACCCAACCCTACCAACTGGGGTCAGGCCCAGTTGGAAAGCCAGTTTGCTGAGCTGGTTAAGGCCAGGGTTATTCAGTCTTTATTGGAAGGGGGGTGTGGGGGGAGAAAGCCTGTCAGAACTCCTTGGGGTACCTGAGATGTGCTTAGCAGTTTCTTACTGACCTGCGCCCCGTCTGCTTCTGTTTTCAAAAGGTCAGTGGAGGAAAGCTGGTTGCAGTAAAGGCCTGTGGGTCTCAGCGCTGGGTCATTTACCTGTCAAAAGCAAGATCTGGGCTCAGCTGAAGCTTCTGGATGCCAAAGAGCCACTTGCCACCCTCCCTAGCTAAGCTTGAGGTAGGATTCAGGGAGGGGATGCTCATGGATGAGTTCTGTGCTGTCAGCCTCCTCCCCTGAGCTGGGAGTTGGGAGGATTTTGGGGTGTGGGTGGGGTAGGGGAGATGGGACCTGTTTTTTGACCTTTCTCCCCACACCTTTGTTTTGGGTTGCTGCTGGTTCTGGGGGTGCCTCACCCCCAGAGAGCACAAAACACCCCCAAGCTGCTTGGTGAATGGGGGGTAAAGCTGCTGGCTCCCAGGAGGGACCAACCTCCTTCCTTGCTGAGCCCCACAGCTTCTCCTTTAGGGATGCTGCAAGCCACAGCCCACAGTGTCCCTCACAAAACCCCCTCACAGCCAGGAGCTTAACAGTGCCAAGGCAAATCCCACCAGCTAAAAAGTTGGAGGCATCTCAGCCTGGCCCAGGGAGGAGCTCACCAAAGGGCTGGGACTGCAGAACTGCTCCTGCTTCACATCCCTGCCTTTCACAGCTCCCTCACAGTGGGCTGGTGTCCCTAGGGATGCCTGGCTATGAATGGACCCACTGCCAGTCTTGGAGGTGCCTGGCACATCTCTGCACCCCTTGAGGACACAGGGGACAGTAGCAACACCAGCAGAAGCAGTCAGACTGTCTCTGCTTCCCCCTTTGGACACCCCCTTTGGACACTGGGACCCTCAGAGGAAGCGAAGCGAATGGAAAACCCTTGGGATCCAGTTGAGCATCCCAGGAACAGGGAGAGTTTGGGACTAACCTGTTCTGAGCACATGGAATTCATCCCAGGCATCTGCAGCGAGTTCATCTGCATCTGTCCAGCCATGGGGTTCATGTTCTGGACGTTGGTGTTTCCTCCTGCCATGGAGACGGTGATGCTCATGTTGTTGTACATGCCCTGCTGAGCGGGCGCCGCTTGGTTCTGCCCCGCTTGGCTGAACACACTGAGAGACAAGGGAGAGGGGAAAGAGTTACCCAGGGGGTTACATGGTGCTGGGAGGCAACCTTGAGGTTGTCTGCTGAGCTTTTAGGGTGGCCTGAGGTGTGATAGGAGCCATCCTGCCTCTTGGTAGAACGCTAAAAGCTTCCATGGCAGAGAGTCAGCGGAGCGGATGGAAGGTCTGTAGGTGCCTGGGGACAGCAGGAGGGACAGGGAGGCCTCAGAGGTGCTGCCAGGGGTGAGGCTTAACCAGTGTGGAGGCTGGGAGGGAGGGAGGGAGGGATTGGGCTGTTGAGGAGCCGTCCAACCCTCTGCTCCAGCTGTGGCAGGAGGCTCCTTGCTGGGATGGGGCAGAGCAGGACAGACACCGGTGCCAAGAGAGGGCTCAGGACAGGGCTTTGGGCTGGATTAAGGGTTTAGTCAGATGCAAATCCCTGGTCTACAGTGACACCAAATTCACCCCTTCCAGTGCCCTCAACACTCAACCATCCCCACTTCTTCTCCAGGCAGGAGGAGAGCTCTCCATCACAAGGCAAGGTGAAGTGTCCCACCTCCAACAGAGCTCCCAGCTCATCCCCACCCCAGCCCAAGAAGTCCCAGCTCTGTGCTCCTGCAGAGCTGCCTGTGCAGAGCCACACCACAAAGCCAGGCATCCCCCAGGCTGAGCTTTCAGGGTTGGTTCTCCTCCTATTTCTGGAGCTCTGAAGCTCAAACATGACTCAAGCCATAAAAACCAGGCAACAGGTCTGGTGACTCTTCCAGTTGGCTTCCCCACAGCTGGGAGCTGGGCACAGCTTAGGTGTCACCCAGCAACCTGGGACTGACTCAATTTCTTGTCACGTTTCTTAAGGCCACCTTCATGGGACATCATTAAAGCCACTGTTTAATTAAAAGCCAGAGATCTGCTTCATGTTTTACTGCACTCAATCCCTGTGGGCTCTGGCCACTTCCCAGCCAGGGCTGATGGTGACTTTCCAAGAGGACAACCTCATCTAGGTATCACCTACCTACCCCTACCAGCACCCTACCAGGGGACCATCACCTCGGTGTCACCTTCTCTGTGTCACTTGTGGGCTCTGGGTCATGTCCACCATGATCTTACTTGCTGTTCCCCATGGCTCCTTGCTGCCAGCTCTTCATGTCAGGGGACTGGTAGCCTGGTGTAGGAGGAGCCGGCTGCAGCATGGGGCTTTGGGAAGGTGGGAGCTGGGGTGACATCAGGGGGCTGCTGGGGCTGAGCGACGGGGCGAAGGCGGCTTCATTTTGCTGCCCCATGCCTGGGGGAAAGGAGAGATGGTGTCAGCAGTGCCCAAACCCCCCCACCAACAGCTTTCCCCCCCCCCATCCCCCCTGGCCTTTTGTTTCATTTCAAGCAGCCACATCCCCCAAATGAAAAGGTTCTTCAGGGATGGAAGAACATCCTCTCCCCCTCCTGAGTGGTTTCCAAGAGCAGCTGTTCCTCTTTAGCATCACACCTGGCTGGAGAACAGCCAGGCAGTGCTGATGGTGATGCCCAGTGATGAGGTTTCTGTGGGGTCACTGCAGCCACCCCACCATTTTCTTTACTCCTCAGTGTAGCTGCAGCCCCTCACCGGGGCTTGAAACCCACCTCACAGGAGCTTGGTGCCCACACAAGAGGTGGAAGATGCCTGCAGCTCCTTTCAGCTGCTTCAGCAAGGCTCCCCACTTGCCTCTGGGGGGATATATTTAAGGGCAGGTGATTTTCAAGGGCAGTTTTTAAGGGAAGAATTGAGGAATTCATTGCCCAAATGAGAACTGGTATGGTTTTCTTTGGAGATTCAACCAGAAAAGGTCCCTGTAGGAGATGGGGACCAGAGACCAGACCAGTACACAGACTGGGTGAGACCACCAGGGATGGAACTTGGGGTGATGGGGTGAGCAAGGCTGGGCTGCAGCACCCTTAGTGGACTCAGCTCTGCTCAGGGATGGAACTTGGGGTGATGGGGGGAGGAAGGTTGGGCTGCAGCACCCTCAGTGGACTGAGCTCTGCTCTGGGATGAAACTTGGGGTGATGGGGTGAGCAAGACTGGGCTGCAGCACCCTCAGTGGACCCAGCTCTGCCCAGGGATGAAACTTGGGGTGATGGGGTGAGCAAGGCTGGGCTGCAGCACCCTCAGTGGACTCAGCTCTGCCCAGGGATGAAACTTGGGGTGATGGGGGGAGCAAGGCTGGGCTGCAGCACCCTCAGTGGACTCAGATCTACCCAAGAATGAAACTTGGGGTGATGGGGGGAGCAAGGCTGGGCTGCAGCACCCTCAGTGGGGGACTCAGCTCTGCCCAGGGATGAAACCTGGGGTGATGGGGTGAGCAAGGCTGGGCTGCAGCACCCTCAGTGGGGGACTCAGCTCTGCCCAGGGATGAAACTTGGGGTGATGGGGTGAGCAAGGCTGGGCTGCAGCACCCTCGGGGGGGGACTGGGCTCTGCTCAGGGATGAAACTTGGGGTGATGGGGTGAGCAAGGCTGGGCTGCAGCACCCTCAGGGGGGGGACTCAGCTCTGCTCAGGGATGGAACCTGGGGTGATGGGGTGAGCAAGGCTGGGCTGCAGCACCCTCAGTGGACTCAGCTCTGCCCAGGGATGAAACCTGGGGTGATGGGGTGAGCAAGGCTGGGCTGCAGCACCCTCAGTGGACTCAGATCTACCCAAGAATGAAACTGGGGGTGATGGGGTGAGCAGGGCTGGGCTGCAGCACCCTCAGTGGGGGACTGGGCTCTGCCCAGGGATGAAACTCAGGGTGATGGGGTGAGCAAGGCTGGGCTGCAGCACCCTCAGTGGACTCAGCTCTACGCAGGGATGAAACTCAGGGTGATGGGGTGAGCAAGGCTGGGCAGCAGCACCCTCAGTGGGGGACTGGGCTCTGCCCAGGGATGAAACTTGGGGTGATGGGGTGAGCAAGGCTGGGCTGCAGCACCCTCAGTGGGGGACTCAGCTCTGCTCAGGGATGAAGCTTGGGGTGATGGGGTGAGCAAGGCTGGGCTGTAGCACCCTCAGTGGACTCAGATCTACCCAAGAATGAAACTTGGGGTGATGGGGTGAGCAAGGCTGGGCTGCAGCACCCTCAGTGGACTCAGCTCTGCTCAGGGATGAAACTTGGGGTGATGGGGTGAGCAAGGCTGGGCTGCAGCACCCTCAGTGGGGGACTGGGCTCTGCCCAGGGATGAAGCTTGGGGTGATGGGGTGAGCAAGGCTGGGCTGCAGCACCCTCAGTGGGGGACTGGGCTCTGCCCAGGGATGAAACCTGGGGTGATGGGGTGAGCAAGGCTGGGCTGCAGCACCCTCAGTGGACTCAGATCTACCCAAGAATGAAACCTGGGGTGATGGGGTGAGCAAGGCTGGGCTGCAGCACCCTCAGTGGACTCAGCTCTGCCCAGGGATGAAACTGGGGGTGATGGGGTGAGCAAGGCTGGGCTGCAGCACCCTCAGTGGGGGACTGGGCTCTGCACAGGGATGAAACTCAGGGTGATGGGGTGAGCAAGGCTGGGCTGCAGCACCCTCAGTGGGGGACTCAGCTCTGCCCAGGGATGAAACCTGGGGTGATGGGGTGAGCAAGGCTGGGCTGCAGCACCCTCAGTGTTGGACTCAGCTCTGCCCAGGGATGAAACTTGGGGTGATGGGGTGAGCAAGGCTGGGCTGCAGCACCCTCAGTGGACTCAGCTCTGCTCAGGGATGAAACTTGGGGTGATGGGGTGAGCAGGGCTGGGCTGCAGCACCCTCACTGGGGGACTGGGCTCTGCCCAGGGATGAAACTCAGGGTGATGGGGTGAGCAAGGCTGGGGTGCAGCACCCTCAGTGGGGGACTGGGCTCTGCCCAGGGATGAAACCTGGGGTGATGGGGTGAGCAAGGCTGGGCTGCAGCACCCTCAGTGGACTCAGCTCTGCTCAGGGATGAAACTGGGGGTGATAGGGGGAGCAAGGCTGGGCTGCAGCACCCTCAGTGGACTCAGCTCTGCACAGGGATGAAACTGGGGGTGATAGGGGGAGCAAGGCTGGGCTGCAGCACCCTCAGTGGGGGACTCAGCTCTGCCCAGGGATGAAACTTGGGGTGATGGGGTGAGCAAGGCTGGGCTGCAGCACCCTCAGTGGGGGACTGGGCTCTGCCCAGGGATGAAACTTGGGGTGATGGGGTGAGCAAGGCTGGGCTGCAGCACCCTCAGTGGGGGACTGGGCTCTGCACAGGGATGAAACTCAGGGTGATGGGGTGAGCAAGGCTGGGCTGCAGCACCCTCAGTGGACTCAGATCTACCCAAGAATGAAATTTGGGGTGATGGGGTGAGCAAGGCTGGGCTGCAGCACCCTCAGTGGACTCAGCTCTGCCCAGGGATGGAACTTGGGGTGATGGGGTGAGCAAGGCTGGGCTGCAGCACCCTCAGTGTTGGACTCAGCTCTGCCCAGGGATGAAACTCAGGGTGATGTGGTGAGCAAGGCTGGGCTGCAGCACCCTCAGTGTTGGACTCAGCTCTTCCCTCTTCTCCCTCCCCCCACCTCCAAATGATTTCCTGCCGTGACCCAACTGCTCCACCTACCTGATCCTGAATACTGAAAGATGTTCTGCTGCATCTGTGGGGTCATCCCAGCGCTGAACTGCCCTCCAACACCCCCCATCATCCCCCTGGGCACCATGCTGCTGCGGTTGGCCAGCGCCGCCTCGGGGTTGGACGCCAAGGGCGAGAAGGGACTGGTGGAGGTGGGAGGGTTGCCGGGGGTCGTACCGTAGTTTGGGGGGTAAGGGAACTGCTGTGGGGGTGCTTGGGGTAAGCGTGTGGCTCCCATTTGTACTGGGAGCCCAGCAGAAGGTGGGATGTTGTTTCCAAAGCTTTGCTGTCTCATCAGGATGGCTCGTTGCTGCATGAGCTGCCTCTGCCGGTGCTGCTGGCTGTAGAGCTCCCGTTGGCGCTGGGCTAACATCTGGGCATTGAGGGGAGGCTGTGGGTAAGGAAGGGAAATTAGGGTGCCCCTAATTAGTCATACATTATAGCTCAGAGCCTTTCCCATCTTGGTGGGAGAGCTGCAGGTGCTTCCCGGTCCCCAGCGTGGGGTGGCCGCCCTTGGTTTGTAAGGGAAGCTGGACACACTGAATGGCAAAGCTCCAGGAGCTGGAGCATCACCCCAGAGCAGGGAAAGAGGCTCTCAGTCACCTGGCTGCCACCAACCACCCCCTCTGCTCTGCAGGACACACTTGGGTGCTTCCCAGGATGCTGCTGCACACCAGCTCCCTGACCTCAACCCTTTGATCTACGAGCTTTTAAAACCACCCCATCCCAGGAGCTTTTCCATCACCACAGGCTCCTTTGCAGTATGGCTGAGCCAGATGCCCTGGAATTAATCACCTTAAAAAGCCTGACAAAGCCATCAGCAGCTGTAATCAGAGCTATGGTGGTGGGAACAGTCCTCTTCCCTATCACTACCACTTCCCAGGGCACATTAGGGGTGTCACGCTGCTTCCCAAATGTTCAAAGCCTTCTCCAAGGAGTGGAACAAAGTCACCAGAACCCAGCTGTGCTTTCCAACTTCTCCTCATCAGCAGATGTTTGATTCACTTTATTAGAAGCCAAAAGAGAACTTCAGGGGCTGGGGATTTGCAGGATCATTTAGAAGATCCACCAGAGACTCTGGTAATTTAAAGGATGGCACCCAGTTCCTAAAGGTCCTTTCTCAATTAAACTCATTCTTCTTAAAGTGCTAACGAAGTATTTATACCTTCAGCAGGTGGAGGAGCCACAAGGCTGAAGCAAAACAACTCTGTACCCCAAGCACCCACATCAACTCATCCTGCAGCCACCTCTCTGTGCGTGGGAGAGCTGCTCCCTCCTTTCAGGGACAGAGAGGAGGAAGCCAGGCTGTGCTACCAGGGGGGACTTAAATCCCAGGTTTTTTCCCAGCTGCAGGAGCGTGGTGAGTCCCCTCCTTACCTGTGGTGTGATCTGCTGCTGCATCCCTGCCCTCATGTTGATGCCCACGGGGGAACTGGCTGCGAATTGGTTGAGGATCGCTTGCCGGTTCTGATGGATCAGCTGGAGGGGAGAACAAGAAGAAAAGAAAAGAGGAGAGGAGAGGATGAGGAGAGGAGAGGGTGAGGAGAGGAGAGGGTGAGGAGAGGAGAGGGTGAGGAGAGGAGAGGGTGAGGAGAGGAGAGGGTGAGGAGAGGAGAGGGTGAGGAGAGGGTGAGGAGAGGAGAGGGTGAGGAGAGGAGAGGGTGAGGAGAGGGTGAGGAGAGGGTGAGGAGAGGATGAGGAGAGGATGAGGAGAGAATGAGGAGAGAATGAGGAGAGAATGAGGAGAGAATGAGGAGAGAATGAGGAGAGAATGAGGAGAGAATGAGGAGAGAATGAGGAGAGGAGAGAATGAGGAGAGGAGAGAATGAGGAGAGGAGAGAATGAGGAGAGGAGAGAATGAGGAGAGAATGAGGAGAGGAGAGGAGAGGAGAGGAGAGGAGAGGAGAGGAGAGGAGAGGAGAGGAGAGGAGAGGAGAGGAGAGGAGAGGAGAGGAGAGGAGAGGAGAGGAGAGGAGAGGAGAGGAGAGGAGAGGAGAGGAGAGGAGAGGGGAAAAGAGGAGAGGGGAAAAGAGGAGAGAGGAAAAGAGAGGAAAAGAGAGGAAAAGAGAGGAAAAGAGAGGAAAAGAGAGGAAAAGAGAGGAAAAGAGAGGAAAAGAGAAGAAAAGAAAAGAAAAGAAAAGAAAAGAAAAGAAAAGAAAAGAAAAGAAAAGAAAAGAAAAGAAAAGAAAAGAAAAGAAAAGAAAAGAAAAGAAAAGAAAAGAAAAGAAAAGAAAAGAGCCAGAGAGACCTTCAGAACTCAGGTGGAAGAGCTTCATCCCATCCCATCCCATCCCATCCCATCCCATCCCATGGGCTACGGGCAGGCCCAAGGGTTCCCTTCCACCCCGTTTTGCCGGTGGGATGTGGTGAAGGGGGAAGAATTACCTGCTGCTGGCCCTGCAGCCTCTGCTGCAGCTGGAGTCTCAGCTGGTTGGGGGCTGTTGGGGGTCTGGTGAGCGTCTGCCGGGGTTGCATGGCCATGTTGGTGGGGAAGGCGCCGCGCGGCGGCGGGACCTGCACCGGCATGGGTCCGAAGGAGGGCTTCTGCCTCACCATGCCGGGGAAGGCGCCGGGAAGGTTGGTGGTGGGAGAGGCAGAGGAGTAAGGCTGGGGATACATGCCAGGTTTCTGCTCCATCATGAGAGGTGGGGTGGCTTGTTGAGGCTGGAATCGTTCCGTCAAGGCTTCCAACCCGCCGCCCTGGAGAAGGGAAGAGGGGAAGGGAAATATCACTGTGGAACCCCACCGGTAGCAGACCTCTCCCAGGAGACTTCTGAGGGGGTGGAGGGATGTGCCTGGCATGGGGCAGCTTGCTCCTGGGTGTGCTGCTGCTTGGAATCCTTCCCCTCCAAAGCTCCAGGCTGTCCATGTGCCTTGTGGAGGAGAGCACTACGCACCCCTCCCCAGGGATCAGAGAGATGGAAATGATTTCTTGTTTGGGAGCCAAGATCAAGGATGAGCTTTTCAGGAGGCCTCAGGGCTCGTCTGGGGGAGAAGCAGGGAAGGGATTGGCAAGAGGTGATGCTGCCTTCCCCTGCCTTCCTCCACAGGGTTTGCTAGCACCGAGCTGCTCGCCTGAGCTCTGAGCAGCAGCTGGACAGACCGTGCTCAGAGGATCGACCTGAACATGGGGAAGAGTCCAAGCTCCCTCTCACCATCCCTATTTTTAAGCAGCCACAGAGGGAGGCTTGCTTGGAAAAGCATACAGTGGTTTGGGTCCCCACCAGCATCTCAAACACAAGCCACCTCCAAGGATCTGAGACATGGATCCCCAGGACTGGGAGAGCTCATGGAGAAGCAGGGCTCTACTCTGGGTCTCCTCATGGACATCCCATGCTAGGAACCCCCAGGAGACAGGACCTTTAGGTGCAGCTGTGCCTCTTCAAATGAGCTGTAATACAGCTGGGGGACGATTTCCACCCCAATGACTCATGATAAGATGATAAATCTTTGCTGCTTTAGCTGGACTCTGGCAGAGAAATCTGGAATTTGAGCTATGAACCCATGGAGAAGTATCACCTTGGAGCCAGAATCCTTAATCTGAGTCCCATGGAGTAAGAGCAAGCTGTGTTAGGAAAATCCACTGCCTTTGGGATTTGGTTAGATGGTGCCCAGCAAAGGCCTGAGGTGGGAATGAGGATATGGGAATGGTGGTGGGGAAAAAAGAAACCCCTTCAGAGAAATTAAGATGGAGCTTCTATGGTTCAGGGGTACCAGGACAGAACCCAGACCTGCTGAAGGAGGCTCTTCTACTCTTCTCTCCCCAGTTTCCAGCCTCCTCCTGATTAAACTGGGTGCAGATACCTCCAGCACCTCATCCCACCCTGGCTGTGGTAGAACAGAGAAGTCAGTGGCTTTGATGAAGTCAGAGTAAAGCCCCAAACTCTGGCCCTGGGGGATGTGAAGCCCTACCTGTCCCTCACACAACCTGGAGAGGAGTCATCAACGTTTTCTTCCCAAAGATGCCTTTCTGCTGACATGTTGTTTCCCTAAAGATGTCTCTCAAGCAAATATTTCATGGAACTATTCAAAATATTTCTGAGGGTCAGCAGGAGCCATGGAAAAAGCCCAAGATTCCCATTAATGAAATGATCCCTGGATGGGACCAAAGTTGGGTTGGGGTCCAAACATGAGATAGCCCCCCCTGAGCCAAGTTGTCCTCGGCAGGGGAAGTGCCAGCTCGGTGTGGGGATGCTTGAAGCCATCTGAGGGCATCTAGATCCAGCAGCACCATGCTGCTAGAGCCTGTCTGGGGCAGGAAAGGGTTTCTGGAGAGTTCTGCCAGCTGAGTCTGCAAAACCCTTGTGAAAAAAAACCTGAGCTGTTACAGCTGCATCTTTGGCAAGAGCATCTCTAGTACGAAGGATGAGAGAAACTCAACTCCCTACCCCTGACTGGTAAGGGGAGGGAGCTAAAAAAAAGGCAGGTGGTGATTTTGGATGTGCAGCCCTGTGAAAAAGGGATGTGGCAAACCCCTGGCATGGGAACTGGCTCACTGAGAGGACCCCCAAATTGCTCGTGAAGGGAGAAGCCCTCCCAGTAGTGGAGTGCAAGGGAAACTGGTAGGGCTGTGCCACCTCTGGGCTGAAATGATGCAGGGTCAGGCCCTGAGCACCCAGAGGGATTTGCTCTGAGAAGCTTGTTTCCAGGGCAGCCCATTTACTCAGCATCTTTTGGTTCTGCTTGGGAGTCACAGGTGGTTGTCAGTGGGAATCAAACTCCTCATCTCACAGAGTCACAGGGTTGGAAAAGACCTTTGAGATCAGTGAGTCCAACCATCCCTGTCCTGTGCTAAACCATTTCCCTAAGTATCTCATCTCCCCTCTGTTCAACACCCCCAGGGCTGAGGACTCAGCCCCCTCCCTGGGCAGCCTGGGCCACAGCCCCACAGCTCTGCCAGGGAAGAACTTTGCCCTCCCAGCTGAGCTGAGCCTGCCCTGGCCCAGCTTGAGCCCAGTGCCCCTTGTCCCAGCTCCTGGCCCCTGGCTGAAGAGACCAGCGCCCACCTCTCTGCACCCTCCTGGCAGGGCAGGGCAGGGGGGGAGAAGGGCTCCCCTCAGCCTCCTCTGCTCCAGCCTCAACACCCCCAGCTCCCTCAGCTGCTCCTCAGAGGATTTAACAAAACCCTGGACCCTTTGGAGACACCCTCCCCCTGCAGATCTCTGCAAAGATGGAGTCTCCACCAGGGCTGAGCCTCAGCAACCAGGGTCCCAGCACCAGCTGGGTGAAGCAGCCCCACTAAAACCAAACCTCTGCTGCTTCTTTTTTTTCTGGTATTTGATTTTTTTCCCCTGCTGTCCAACCCGAGATGGAAGGGCAGCTGCACTGAAAGCCAATCTTGCTAGTGAGGGCTGCACGGTTTCATACCAGTGAGGCCATTAGATATATTATTAGGCAGCAGAACCCGAGCTCAGGAATCCCAGGGCTGTGGGATTCCAGCTGGAAGGTTCCTCCATGCCCTAATCCCCCCCTGGTAAGGTGGGGGAAGCGGGACAGCTTGTAACCCCTGTTACATGAGCTGCCCGAGACTGGAACCGCTCGGCCGCCTCTCTGCCAGGCTGCTGGTTTCTCCTGGGGGATCGTGTTGGAAAAGCAGAGAAGTGAGATATTGTGTTTCATGGGGCTGTTTTCCAGCTTTTATTTTTTTGGCAGGGGTTGGGGGAAGGGAACAGCGTGGTGTTAAGTATCATCTCTGAAGCTGATGCGTTCCCACTCACATCTGGCCTCTCGTTACCGCCAGATGTTGGAAATCCTCCCTCCACGTCAAGCCTCAGTGCCTGGCCCATATATGTGACCTCTGGTAAATCCCAGGAGTGATTCCCTCTTTACCTGGACCAGTTTATCGATCCCAAGAGCACGATCCAGCTCAGCCAGCTCAGTCTCATCTTTGCCGCTGAGGAAGGAGACGAGCTGCTCCAGTAGGGCTTTCTCATCGTTCCGACCCTCCGGAGTGGTGGGAGGACACAGGAGCTCATCCAGTTGCGTGGTGATGCACTGGCTGTGGAGAGAAGAGGTCAAGAGGAGGCATGATAAGGTTTATGAAGCAGGGAGGAGGAGGGCGAGCTGGAAGATGCTCAAGTGAAATAGCACCTGTAGCCACGGGGACCTGCTCCCACCCCGCTGCATCACCCAAACCCAACGGGGATGCAACCTCCAGCTCCGACACCGGCTGAACCCGCTCAAGCTCAAACCAACCTGGTTGTAAGGATGAACTTCTTCACCAAACAAAGCCTGGACAGAGTTTTGGTGAGGTTTGGGGATAAAAAGGCTGGTGCTTTCTGCAGGCTTTGCTCCTACAGAGCAGCATGAAAACAGGGAGGCTTGGATGGAGCCGGAGCAGCTGGAAGCCAAAAGCAGCTGAAGGCGAAGGGGAACCTCTGAGCTGTAGGACTAAGATTTCTGCAAAGCTCACTCGATATTCTTTGGGAAGAAGATTAATATGTAATGAGACACATTCCAATGACGTGACTAATTGGAGTCAATGGGATTTGCTGGGTCTGACAGGCTGGAGAGAGCCGTGGCACATCCCAAGGCGAGGGCTCGAACATGCCAGCGCTTCCCGAGCGGCAGACGTGTTTATCCCTTTAGCTCCAGATGAGGACCAGATGTACAGTAAGGAGCTGAAGCCAATCTGACCAAGACCTCTGGAGCCAACACACACAGCCTCAGCCAGGGAAAGAAATACTCAGCCTTGGGATTTCTTCAGTTGTGGAGAGGGAAGTGAGGAGGCAGAGGTGAAAAGCAGGGCTGGTTTCGCTCCGTAGCTGAGGTCCCTGCTACTTGCTGCTGGAGACAGGAACAAGGGGTGATGGGCTTCAAGTTGGAGCACAGGGAGTTCTGCACCAACGTGGGGAAGAACTTCTTCCTGGTGAGGGTGAGGACAGGCTGCCCAGGGGGCTGTGGAGTCTCCTTCTCTAGAAAGATTCCAACCCCATCTGGATGCCGACCTGTGCGCCCTGTCCTAGAGACCCTGCTTTGGCAAGGGGTTGGATCTGATGGTCTCTGGGGACCCCTTCCAACCCCTAAAGCTCTGTGACGTTGTGATCAAACCCAGTTCTTGAGAGTTAAGGACAAAGTTTACTGCACAGACATCGTTCTTGCAGGAGAAGGGGAGGACAAGCATCTTCTTCACATTAACAGAGGAGGAATTCAGGTTGGGTCTGTCTCTTCAGCCTGTGCATGGATGGGGAAAAGCTGGTTTGTAAGGAGATCATGTGGGCAACACAACTTCAATGTAGTAAATCAAGCTCCAGCACGTCCTGCTTTGCAGCTCACAGAACCTTCCCTCCACTTAGCTCCTCCAGCACCACGCCATGGCAGGGTTCAGATGAGTCTCCAGGCAGGTAACGGGGAGGGAAGGACATCCCAGACCCCACACATCACGTCCCCAGTTTTTTCATCCAAAGGTTTTCTTCTCCCCCCACAACCCTTCAGGGTTTGGTGAAAGCCAAACCTGATTCTGCATGGGGTGAGGAGGTGAAATTCAGTGGAGAGGCGGCAAGTGATGCTTGAGGTGCCATGAAACCATCTCCCTGGCATGGGCTCCATGCAAAGGATGCAGGTCTCCAGCCCTGCACAGATGCCCTGGAAACCTCAGGCATCTCACATAGCACTGGACACCAGTATTGAGGCAACTGAATCGTGTGCCAGGTGGCATATTTGACCTTGGGGGATTAGAGGAAGACATGTGAGAACAGCTTCTCAGCTTGGTTTGAGAAGCCTTGGACCTGGCCCAAGTAGTTCCTCTTCTGCAGAGGACATGATGTTGTACTCATCCCACTCTATTGAAAGGCAAAGGCATGGGAGGATTTGGGGAACAGGAGGGTTTAAAAAGGAAGCTCCTGTTCCCCAGGACACCCGGTGCTGGGAGCTGTGGACACCACCAGCTCCTTAAAGGAGGCCAGGACCTCAGCCCACCTCCAGCTAATGTGAACATCCCAGCTGGGGAACCTTTCTAACCCCCAGTGCAAAAGTTCTGCTGCTTCAATCTGAGTTACAATATTATTCCTTGGTCCTGCCACATGTGCAGTCTGAAGGTTCCATCTGTTTGCTCCAACTGGTGCCTGTTGGGTGGACAGGCAGCCACCGGGACTGTGGGCATCTCCCAGTATGAGCATGTCCTCCATGGCTGGAACGCATCTGCAGGTCCTGAGGACCAAAATCTAGAGGCTTTCTCCAGTGGAATGATCTTGGATGATGGACTTGATGATCTCAGTGGTCTTTAAGGTCCAGCCTTCAAGTTTCCATGATGCTACAATAACCACTTCTCTGGGCTGCAGTGGAAGCAGGGGTTTTGTAGCTGGTCACCACCCTGATGTATGGAAACAGTTACACCCCTCCAAGCAGCTACTGAGGCAGATGTCTCCCACAGAGCTCCATCAGACCTCAGTAACCAGAGGAACCTGCACTGGGACCCAGCTTCTTCCAGTGGTGCCTCTTCCTGCTCATCCCACCTTGCCTGCTGGCACACGGCTCTGCCCTGAAGGCCACCAGAGGTGTTTTTCCCACCTGAAGACTCAGGGTATGCTGTCACCAGCCCCTTCCCTCCTTGATACCTGTGCAGGTCCCCAAGCCTTCCACTCCAACCTGGCTCCTCGCTCAACAACGCTGCTGCAAAGGGTGAGCCAGAAAAAAACCCCTCCAGTTTCCTTCCCTTCCTTCCCAGCTGCGCTGGCTGGGGACACACAATGGTCTCCAGCTGGCCAGACTGACTCAGGAGCCTGGAGCACAAGGCTGCTGAGTAACCTAAGGTCATTTTTACCCCTTAAGTAGCATTTTAAGGAAGCTTATGGGGTAGCTTAAAGCATGGAGTGATTCCCACACCCCCCAGCAGCTCTGCCCTTTCCCAGGTGTGCTCCATGGATCTTATCCCAGTAAAATGATGACACCAGCAAGGCTTTAAAGGAAAGTTAACTTCCTTGAGGCAAGGGTTCAGGCTGGTTTAATTGCTCAGTTAACCAGGGATTTGGTTTATCTCCCAGCTCTTTCAAGCAGCAAGAGGCTACACTCTTCCCAGCAGAAGAGACCACTCCAGCAACCCTCATCCTGGGCTGAGCGAAGAGCTCTGAGGAATGGATCCAAAACCTGGCCCTGAGAAGATGATGTTTGGCTACTGTCTTGCTCAAGTACATCACTTGCACGTGTTGTCTTCCTGTCTGGGAAACAGGGGCTGCACTCATCTGCTCAAGGCTTTAATTGGTAGAGGAAATTCCACCTCTCCATGAAGCTGGGCTGGGCTTTGGCAAGAGGAGCCGTGCAGAGCTCATCACTGCTGGCCCTTACACCAGGTACTGAAGCCCTCTCTGGGTCAGGGGGAAGATTCATCCCTCTCCATGAATGCTGCTCCCTCAGTGAGGATTTGGAGGTGCCCTTTGCCTGGTGGGGCAGTGACTGCTGAGCTCCATCAGTGGGGGTCACCACCCTTCTGACCTCTCATCCCAAACTACCTGACCTATGGTCTTCTCCAACCCATTACTAACTGAGGAGGGACATTGTTCTTTGGGCAGGTGGTGACTCCTTGGTTGCTCCATGGGGTATGGATTCCCAAAAAGGTGGTTAGAGGAGCTGAGGGGGTTATCTGACCCTGGAATAGAGCTGTAAGAATATATATGTATAATAACACTGCAAAGAGCTGTGATCACCCAAAACTGTCCTGGGGTTCTCCAGGTCCCACCACTGCCCTTGGTGAGAAGGGATGCTGGAGAACACCAACCCAAACACCAGCTGTGGCACTGGCAAGGGACACTGGGGACTTGCAGCATCTGCCATGGAGATATATGGGATTATTCAGGTCCACACATGCCCTGGATGTCTTCTCCCAACCCACACTCCTTGTCTACTCGTGTCCCTCATCTCTCTAGGGACCTCACCTCTTGCATCACAGCACCCTCTGCATGGCACCTTCCCAGCAGCCATGCTCATCCCAGCCAGCACTGGACACATCTCTTTGATGTGGACAGCTACTCCCAGGTCATCCTGACGTTGTCCTGGGAGAGGCCAGGAAGCCACCAGCCCTGTGGTACTTACTCTTCAGGTTTACTCAGCGCCCCTCGATTCATGGCTGCCATGCTGTTATCCGTCCAGGGGATGTGTTCCCCCATTCCTGGCTGTCCAAACTGGTGATCTGGAACCCCCATCTCCAGCTCAGGCATTCCTGGAGGGGAAAATCAGGATGGAGGGAAGAAAGGTTAGCACGTGGGTATGACTTGGGTGCTACCACGGGGGGACCTGGCAAACTCAGAGCCACGGGATGCCAACAGCATCCTAAAGCATCACTGAGATTCCCAAATTTTGGCTCTTTTTAACCTAGTTATGGATACCAGGTGTGGTTTCCTACCCATTAATTCTAAGCAGGGAGTTCTGGGTGGAAAGCTGGGCAGATGCTCTTCACACACAGCCGGTGCATATGACCTCCTGCATGCACCAACACCATTAAAATACTTCTCTTTTTGGCACATTTCTAGCCAGATTTCCAAAATTTAGGCAAATCAGAGGGGTTCTTTTTGGAGGGAGATTGTTACCACTGAAGATTTTAGCTGGAAAACTAGCTCCAGCCCCTTAGCATCTTCTGCCTCTCTTCTGGAGGGAAGTTAATTGGCACAGGGAAAGGAGCCAAGGCAATTAAATTAAGTCGTAGCAGAACGTGGAGCCCAAGCCCAGGGCAGAGAGATTTATGAGGCTGGAGACTTTACATCATCCCATTTGAACCAGGAATTGGGACTGAAGATCAAACAGCATCGTGGTTGAACCAGGCTGTGGGGATCCAGGGAGATGGGGGAGGACGGTTCTGGTTGGAGGTGGCATCACTGTCGCGTTGGGATGGGTGCTGCTCTGCTGACCCCCCCTCCAAGAAGTGCTGATGAAGGAGGGGAGGGAGAACCAGCTCAGGGATGCTCAGCATCCCAGTGTGTACACCTGACCCCCACCAAGCATCCCTCTGCTTCTCCAAATTTCTCTTAAAACAGCCTTTAAGGTTGCTTGGCAACGCAGATCCCAGTGGTGCCAGCGGCAGCTCCAGCCAAGCTGGGGAAGCTCGTGGCACAGTTGTGGTGAAGCTCATTCCCAGTCCTTCCTCAACTGGCCCAAAACTGGTCCCTAGGCTCACTGAGGTGGAAAACCAGATGTTTTCCCAAGTAGGACATTGCTGCTGGGGTGTGGGTGGGTGGCTGTCCTGGGAGCAGCCAGACCTGGCTGTGGCTTAATGGGCATCAAGGCAGGAGGTAAAATAATATGATGTAGTGAAACCTGCTGCAAGGATGCAAAGTTGGGGGCTGATTTCATAGAATCCCAGCCTGGGCTGGGTTGGAAAGGACCCCAAGGATCCCAGAGCTCCAACCCCCTGCCACAGGCAGGGACACCAACCTCCAGGCCTGGAGCTCCACAAGGTTGCCCAGGGCCTCAGCCAACCTGGCCTTGAGTCAGGAGGATGCATCTCAGCAGGCACAGAGCCAAGGGAGGATGGTGGACAAGAGACAGGCTTCCCTTCAACCAGCCTGAGACACATCTCCCAGTTAACACTCCCATTGCCAGATGAAGAATCCCAGAATCCCAGCCTGGGCTGGGTTGGGAGGGACCCCAAGGGTCACAGAGCTCCAACCCCCTGCCACAGGCAGGGACACCAACCTCCAGGCCTGGAGCTCCACAAGGTTGCCCAGGGCCCCAGCCAACCTGGCCTTCAACACCCCCAGGGACGGGGCACCCACCCCCTCTCTGGGCAGCCCCTGCCAGCCCCTCCCCACTCTCTCTGCACAGAACTTCCCCCCAATCTCTCCTCTGCCCCTTCCCTCCTCCAGCTTCACTCCAGCCCCCTTGTCCTGCCAGGCTCTGCCCTTGGAACAAGCCCATTCCCCTCCTGTTCCTCGGGTCCCTTCAGGGACGGGCAGGCTGCAATGAGGTCCCCCCCAGAAGCAGCCTTCTCTTCTCCAGGCTGAGCCAGCCCAGCTCCCTCAGCCTCTCTCCAGAGGGGAGCTGCTCCAGCCCTCTCAGCATCTCCGGGGCTCCTCTGACCCCTCTCCAACAGCCCCACATCTTCCTTGTGTTGGGCCCCAGCTCTGGACACAGGACACATCACAGGAAGGGGAGAAGGACACCCACAGCTCCCTGGAGCCCAGGCTGCTGAGAGGGCTCGTGGGGAGCTCCACGGTGTTTGGCTGTCAGCGATTTCAGCCCCTTGAGTTCAGCCTGTCCCTGCTGCACCATTTCTCCTGACACACCAGTCACACTCCATGCCTGGAGGTTGGTGGCCCTGCCTGTGGCAGGGGGTTGGAGCTCTGGGATCCTTGGGATCCCCTCCCAACCCAGCCCAGGCTGGGATTCTCTGATTCTATGAATTTAAACCTCAGCCAGTGCTGGGGGAACCATCTCCACTTGGGTGAGGAGATGCAGCTTCCTCTACCTGCCTCCCTGGGAACAGGGATAGACAGGAAGGTCTTTCTTTTGTCTTAAGCTGTACTGATGTGAAAGGAGAGCAAAGATTAAGCCCAGCTTAGAAGCTCAACTGCTGGGAAAAGGTGATGCTGGAGCTCCAGCCTGCAACGCTGGCTTCCCCTGGAAAGCTCAGCACAACCCAGAGAAGATGGAGAGGAGGAGGAACCTGGGGCTGTACGTACCTGTGTCAGGTGGGAAGGGGTTTGGTGCTGTCACCGTGCCCCTGCCCTGCTGGGCTGGCCCACGGGCGTGCGGGCTGCTGCCGTTGGTTGTGGGACAGGGAACCGGCCTCAGCTGCGCTGGCTCCAGGGGGTCACAGAACTCGAACGGGGTCCGACCAGCCTGGACACCCTGCCCACTGCTCATGGCTGGAGAGGCAGGAAGGCATGTTAACATAAAAACAAACAGGAGAACAGCACAAGTCAGAGCTTTCCCTGAGACAAAGCACAAGACCACAGGGAAGCCCAGAGTCACCAGGGTGGAAAAGCCCTTTCAGCTCCTGGAGTCCAACCGTCCCTGTCCTGTGCTGCCCCAGAGCTCTCAGCACCTCATCTCCCCTCTGTTCAACACCCCCAGGGCTGGGGACTCAGCCCCCTCCCTGGGCAGCCTGGGCCACAGCCCCACAGCTCTGCCAGGGAAGAACTTTGCCCTCCCAGCTGAGCTGAGCCTGCCCTGGCCCAGCTTGAGCCCAGTGCCCCTTGTCCCAGCTCCTGGCCCCTGGCTGAAGAGACCAGCGCCCACCTCTCTGCACCCTCCTGGCAGGGCAGGGCAGGGGGGGAGAAGGGCTCCCCTCAGCCTCCTCTGCTCCAGCCTCAACACCCCCAGCTCCCTCAGCCGCTCCTCAGAGGATTTGCCCTCCAGCCCCTTCCCCAGCCTGGTTGCCCTTCTCTGCACTCGCTCCAGCACCTCACAGGTGCCTTTGCAGAGAGTCTGGACCCTTCTAGAAGCACCCAAGGCCCTTGTAGAGCACCCAACACCCCTTATAGGGCACCCAAGACCCCTTATAGGGCACCCAAGACCACTTAGAGTCATTCAAGGCCCCTTGAGTGGCAACCAAGACCCTTTGTAAAGCACCCAACTCCACTTGATTGGCGACCAAGACCCTTTGTAGAGCAACCAAGACTCCTTGATGGGCACCAAGACCCCTTATAGGGCACCCAAACCCCCCTTGTAGCGTACTCAGGGCACCTTTTGATGGGCACCCAAGACCATTTCCATGGAGTCGTGCCCCTCTGAGAAGCACCCAAGACCCTGTGTAGGACAACAAATGCTCCTTGATGGGCACCCAAGGCCCTTTGTGGAGCAACCAAGACCCCTTATAGGGCACCCAGGACCCTCTCTAGGGAACCCAAGACCCCTTATAGGGCACCCAAGGCCCTTTGTGGAGCACCTCCATGTCCTTGTGATGCTGAGGAGCCCAGAAGTGGCCCCAGCACTGGAGCTGCAGCCTCCCCAGTGCCCAGCCCAGGGGCACAATCCCTGCCCTGGCCCTGTGGCCACGCTGGCTCTGACACAAGCCAGGATGCCCTTGGCCTTCCTGGCCCCCCGGGCACACTGCTGGCTCCTGGGCAGTCCCAGGCCCCCAACACCCCCAGCTCCTTCTCTCTGGCCAAATCACTGGTGCTCAGCACATTCCTCACCCTGCCAGGAAGGGAGATGGGGTCGGTGAGTTTGGAGGGCAGCAAGGGAGCCACATGGGGGATGTCACCTCCCTTAAAGCTGAAAGCTCAGTCACCCTCAGCCACCCCAGGGAAGCATCCCCAGGCTCCCAAGCAATAGGTGACGCTGAGAACAGCCCCTCTGGCAGCACCACAGCTCCACAAGCTGGATCCAGTCAGGCTTTGCTCCCTCCAGTGCAGGAGCTGTGCTCCCCCCCACCCTGCTTTATGCCTCTCTGTAGTTCTCATCTATCACCCACTGGCTTTAAATCAATTAAAATGATGTCATTAAGCCTTGCATTGCTCTCATTTATATTTAGGGCAGTTCTAGCAAGTTCAGCTGTGATTCCCCATCAGGGAGCTCGGTGCAAATGCTTGCATGGGACTTGATGCAAGAGGCAGGCTTGCAATCAGGTACCCACCAGCCGGGGGGGGGGTGTGTCTTGGCAACCCTTCTCCCAGCCAGCAGCACCCCAAAATCCTCAGGGACTGGCTTAGGGGTGTATCACTGCCACCACACACGAGTTAAAACCTGGCAGCAGTGCCTGCAGCACAGCTCATGGTGCATCTCCATGGTGGTACCAGCTCTTTCAGTAACCCAGGAGGGCAGCAGCTGGCATTTCCCAGCCCTCCTCCCTGTTCTAACTGGGATGCTGGATCCCCTTTCCTCCCAAGGCAATGAGGCCCCTCTTAGCTGTGTCACAGCATCCTGGGTGTCCCTGCTGCTGGGGGTACCAACCATCTTGTAGCTGGGACAAGATGATCCTTGGCCAAGAGCTGCCAGGCATGAGTGAGGAGCCCAACAACGATGCTCAGAGGTGAGGGGGAAGCAGCCCACGGCCCCAGTTGTGGGCTCACAGCTCCTCTTCCCTCCTGGACCTTTCCAGGGTGGAGGGGAAGCAGAGCACAGCTCCCTGACACCTCCAGGCTCAACAAAGCCATCACTCCTCACCCAGTGTCCATCTCTTACACCTTCCCTTGTAGATATTCTGTTGGCTGGTTTCTGAGCCCCTCTAAGTCTTCCCCTGGGATTTAGCACTGGCAGGGAGTTGTTCCAGCTCCAGAGCCTGCCTGTGGCCCACAGAGGAGGTTTTAGGGGGGTGTTTAGGGACTTGCAAAGCATCACTCAGCTGGTGCAACTGTGCTGCCCTCAGAGGGTCCCTCTGCAAGCCCCCCACAAACCTGACCTCCCAGCTGGGCTTCACCCCACTTCGTGGTGTGGTTTTCCCCACTCTCAGTTGCTTTTCCTTCTCCTGTGATGCTCCTTTTAAAGGCTCTGCTTCTGCAATCCAAGCCCTCTGACAACATCCCAGTCCTGCTGCCACAGCTGCCTCACTGGGCTGGGCCCCAAAACCTCCTTCACAGGATGATTATCCCTCCCTGGATAGGACTGGACCAGCAGCTAACTGGTTTAGACTGGGCTCTGTGTTGCTTCCTTGCTCTTAAAGTGGCACTTCAGCATTCAAAACTCCCCATGACCCACAGCAGCAGTGATCCAGGGGATGTGATGGATAATTATATCCATGAGAAATCAAGCCCTGGGTGGGAAAAGCCCCATGGGGCTGGGATCAGCTCTGGGAACTGAGGGTGCCATGGGATAGGTTAGCATCCCTCAGGGCTTGGGACTGGCATAGGGACATCCAATCATGGCAAATCCATAGCATGGGCTCTGACTCAGCACCCTGCCATGCCAGGAGCTCTGATTTAGGTAGATTTCTCCTGCAGTTGGTATAAAAGCTTGCTTTGCCTGTGGGTGGTTTTGCTGGGAAGAGCTGTGCCTCTGGTCCTGCCCGAGCTGGGGGAGCCCCAGCTTGAGGATCCCACCACAGGGACCACATACACTCTTCACCATGTAACACCCTGAATTTAGCAGGCTCCATCAAGAGAGGAACCCTGTGTTTTCCTTTGGTAAAGCCACTCATTTTTGAGAAATATCAGGTAGTTTGGGGTTCTCTGTGCCTAGAAAAAGGTCCTGATGCCTCAGCCAAGCATGGTGGGTCTCAAAGCCCTGCCTGGAAGCCATGGCTCCGCTCTGAAACCTCCAACACCTCCAGCTGAGCCTGTCTGCTCCCCTGTGACCACAGATCCTGTCCTCTTATGTCACCACCATGTGTTTGTAGGGGACTGAGGGGCTTGCAGCCACCGGTCCCTCAGAGCGTCACCACAACCAGATCCAGGATGGTTGGTACCCCAGATCCAGGATAGATGGTACTCCAGATCCAGGATGGTTGGTACCCCAGATCCAGGATAGATGGTACTCCAGATCCAGGATGGTTGGTACCCCAGATCCAGGATAGATGGTACTCCAGCAGAGCCTCCCCACCACCCCCTTGCTCCCCAGGGGCAGACACATACGGTTGAGGCCTGTGGGGGCTCTGGCAGCTGTGCTGGGCTGCAGGGGAGCTGCCAGCATCTCTGGTTTGACGGTGACACCGGTGACGCCGCTCTCGCCTCTCTCTGGTCCGCACAAGCCAGGGAGCTGAGCTGCTTTCTCCAGCGAGGGCAGGAGCTGGTCCAGCTGCTCCAGTTCAGCAGCAAACTAGAGGAGAAATAGAAATAGAAAGCAAAGAAACCCTCGAGTAGGTGATGGAACCTGATGTGCAACAGCAGCGAGACAGAGCGGGGCGCTCGCATGCACGCAGCCCCTCCCCGTGCTGCTCCCCCTCCCCCCCATCCCTTCACCCCTAAGCCTGGCCATTAACACAGGGTAATTAACAGGCAACTTGATAGGACATAGCCTGGGAGAAGAGCTCCTGGGGAGCAGCCCTGCTGAGAAGGACCTGGGGGTCCTGGGGATGAGAGACTCCCCCTGAGCCAGCAGTGGCTCTGGCAGCTGGGAAGGGAGATGGGATCCTGGGCTCCATCAGCAGAGGGGGGGCAGCAGGGCCAGGGAGGGGATTGTCCCTCTCTGCTCTGCCCTCCCCAGCTGGAGTCCTGTGTCCAGAGCTGGGGCCCAACACAAGGAAGATGTGGGGCTGTTGGAGAGGGGTCAGAGGAGCCCCGGAGATGCTGAGAGGGCTGGAGCAGCTCCCCTCTGGAGAGAGGCTGAGGGAGCTGGGCTGGCTCAGCCTGGAGAAGAGAAGGCTGCTTCTGGGGGGGACCTCATTGCAGCCTGCCCGTCCCTGAAGGGACCCGAGGAACAGGAGGGGAATGGGCTTGTTCCAAGGGCAGAGCCTGGCAGGACAAGGGGGCTGGAGTGAAGCTGGAGGAGGGAAGGGGGAGAGGAGAGATTGGGGGGAAGTTCTGTGCAGAGAGAGTGGGGAGGGGCTGGCAGGGGCTGCCCAGAGAGGGGGTGGGTGCCCCGTCCCTGGGGGTGTTGAAGGCCAGGTTGGCTGGGGCCCTGGGCAAAGCCTTCCCAACAAAGCCCTTGGGAAGCTCCACCTTAGGATGAACCCTCCAACAGCAGCACCTCCATTCAAACCAGTCCAGCATCAGAGACCCCACAGACCCTGCTCACTCTCCCCACGTTGGCAGGGATTTCCTTCCTGACCCTCACCACTCTTCCCCCACCCACTCCCCTTCCCCACAGTCTCACAGTCAGGGTTTTTTAGGCACAGTGTCTGCTTGTTCCTCCTGTACAGGGTCATTTGGGGAGTTAATGATGTTTAGGCACCGCTGACATCAAGAAGCGTGCTGCAAGCAGCAGGCATCCACTCTTACCATTTATACTGGATTAACCAGGCTTTTCCTTCTCCCCCAGCATCCTTCCCATCAAATCCTGACCCCAGAGCCCCCCCCCCCAAGCACAACCATCCTCCTAAACCTGGGCTCATGGGGAGAGTTAAACGCAGTGAGTTGGACTCTGGCAGCTCAGCTCTTCCCCAACCATGGAATTTCTTAACCTAGTGGAATTTCTTGAAAGCTCAGGATTCTGCCCCAAAAAGAACTGAAGGAAATGGGAAAGAAACTGGATGGAGATGAGGGGTGGCTCAGTGTTAGGCTGAGAGTTGGGCTGGTTCAGTCTGGAGAAGAGAGAAGGCTCCAGGGGGACCTCAAAGCCCCTTCCAGTCCCTGTGAGGTGCCTGTAGGAAGCTGGGGAAGAGCTGTTCCCCAGGGCATGGAGAGATGGGATGAAGGGGGATGGGTTAAACTAGAGCAGGGCACGTTTAGATGAGACCTGAGGAAGAAGTTTTCCACTGTGAGGATGCTGGGTCACTGGGACAGGGTGCCCAGAGAGGTGTTGGAGGCCCCATCCCTGGAGACACCCAAGCTCAGGCTGGATGGAGCTCTGAGCACCCTGCTCTAGTGAAGATGTCCCTGCTCACTGCAGGGTGGGACTGGGTGGCCTTGGAAGGTCCCTTCCCACCTAACACATTCTGATTTCCAAACAGCTTCTCCTACCCTGGCAGAAACAAGGTTCCAAAACCAGAGCCAACCAAAAGGCAAAGCTCAGGAGCCCATCTCATCTCTCCCCTTCATCCCTCACCCAGCTGCCCCATCAGCTTCCCCATGTGTGAAATAAGCTTGGCAAAGAGGTCAGAGATGCTTCCAGGTGGTGGCCACCCTGCAAAACTCCATCCCTGGCTGGACTTTCTCCTCTCAAGCCACTCAGGCAAGGAAATACTTGCAACCTTGTGTAGCTCCAGGCCTGGAGGTTGGTGGCCCTGCCTGTGGCAGGGGGATTGGAGCTCTGGGATCCTTGGGATCCCTCCCAACCCAGCCCAGGGTGGGATTCTGGGATTCTATTGCAAGCTTCAAATCATTTGAATTTCCTCTGGAGCTCTGGTTCCCAGAGGCAGCTATTTCCAGATGGATCTCCAGCTCTCTGTCATCACTCCTCTTTTTTTTTTTTCTCTTCTTCTTTACAAGGGAAGGATTCTACCCTGCTTGGGAAAACGAGCTGAAATGCAGATACAGACCAAAAAGGGAACAAAAGAAAAGAAATTAAAGCTTGATTTTTCACAGAATCACTGAATGGTTTGAGGTGGAAGCTCAGCTAGTCCAACCCTGCAATGAGCAAGGCCATCTTCACCACCTCAGGTTACTCAGGGCCCCATCCAACCTGGCTTTGAAGACTTCCAAGGATGGGGCACCCATGGCTTCTCTATGGATTCCTCCACCATGTGTGTGCATCCTGCTTTAAGTCAAGGGGACTTGACATTTCCTCTTCCCTTCACTGAAAATCAGCTCATGTCTTGAAGCACAAAGATGGCAAGTTCTTCCAAAACCTTGGGTTCTCTTCTCTCTCCTTTCCTTTCTCCTCTAAGCTCTTTCCCAAGCCCTACCCTAAATCCTTCCTTGTTCTCACCCCACAAACAAGTGGCTCTGAGTGAACCCAGGATGTTTCCATAGGTTAAATCCAGAAAGGAAGGAATTCCTTCAAAGCAGATCCTGCCCCACAATTAATATCATCCCTAATTGACATTTTCCATCCTTAAAATAATCACACATGGAAACAACAACCCAGCATGAGGCAGATTGGAATTGGAACAGCATCTCCCCCTCCCCAAAGCACCTGGAGCACCAGACACATGGAAATGAAACTTGTCTGTAGCTCCTGAGCAGCAGAGGGTTGGTCACTCCTCAGAAAATCCATTTTAAGACTCTGCAAACCCTCTCCAGCCTCTTCAATTAACTCTTTGGAAGCACTCAGTCCTACACAACAGATAATCCTGACGCTCTCCAGCTGCATGGGGAGGGATACTTGGAACTGAGAAGCCACAAAGGAGCCTGCAAACACTCAAGCTGCTTCCAAGAGAGCAGGAGAAGGGCTTATAAACACATCCCCAAAGCTCTGTGGGCCTGCTTGTGAGCAGAGCACAATTAGCTAGCACAGCTTCATTTAATTAATAGGGCTTTCTGCCTTCTCTGAGGATGGACCACCTGGAACCATCTCTGTGAGTCAGCAAGGAGCCTGCCCACATCTCCAGCCCATTCACTCAGTGAGTGAATCCTGCCTGGGGATGGCTGTGAGACCAGGCAAGTGAAGCTCTCCCTGTGTCCTGGTATTTACACAAATTTTGGCTATGGCTGTGCTCCCCAAACGTGCTCCCAGCCTTGGGAGAACAGGTTGAGGTGGCTCCATCCAAGACACCCCATGTGTCCCAGCAGGACACCGTGCCTTCCACCAGAGCACTGCAGGGGGGTACCGGGCTCTAGGGTGCATTCACTGCCCACCCATGGGCCTCCCAAAGGAAGCACATCTTGATCTTGGTCTTCTTCATCCAGAAGAACATTAATCTAGGTGATGGATCTCAAATGGGAGATGATGGGGGATGATGTAACCATCCAGTTAGTGAGTTACCGAAAGGGATGCCCATGGGACACCCCGACCCCCAGCAGCGCTCCAGGCTGGGGGCAGAGCGGCTGGAGAGCTGCTGGGGAGAAGGAGCTGGGGGTGTTGGGGGCCTGGGACTGCCCAGGAGCCAGCAGTGTGCCCGGGGGGCCAGGAAGACCAAGGGCATCCTGGCTTGTGTCAGAGCCAGCGTGGCCACAGGGCCAGGGCAGGGATTGTGCCCCTGGACTGGGCACTGGGGAGGCTGCAGCTCCAGTGCTGGGGCCAGTTCTGGGCTCCTCAGCATCACAAGGACATGGAGGTGCTGCACAAAGGGCCTTGGGTGCCCATCAAGGGGTCCTGGGTGCCCTAGAGAGGGTCCTGGGTGCCCTATAAGGGGTCTTGGTTGCTCTACAAAGAGTCTTGGGTGCAAATCAAGCGGAGTTGGGTGCTTTACAAAGGGTCTTGGGTGCCACTCAAGGGGCCTTGAGTGCCCTATAAGGGGTGTTGGGTGCTCTACAAGGGCCTTGGGTGCTTGTGGAAGGGTCCAGACTCTCTGCAAAGGCACCTGTGAGGTGCTGGAGCGAGTGCAGAGAAGGGCAACCAGGCTGGGGAAGGGGCTGGAGGGCAAATCCTCTGAGGAGCAGCTGAGGGAGCTGGGGGTGTTGACCCTGGAGCAGAGGAGGCTGAGGGGAGCCCTTCTCCCCCCCTGCCCTGCCCTGCCAGGAGGGTGCAGAGAGGTGGGCGCTGGTCTCTGCAGCCAGGGGCCAGGAGCTGGGACAAGGGGCAATGGGCTCAAGCTGGGCCAGGGCAGGCTCAGCTCAGCTGGGAGGGCCAAGTTCTTCCCTGGCAGAGCTGTGGGGCTGTGGCCCAGGCTGCCCAGGGAGGGGGCTGAGTCCCCAGCCCTGGGGGTGTTGAACAGAGGGGAGATGAGGTGCTGAGAGCTCTGGGGCAGCACAGCACAGGGCTGGTTGGACTCCAGGAGCTCAAAAGGCTTTTCCAACCAAGTCACTATGTGGGATGAGGAGTTCCATTCCCACCAATAACCACCAGTAACTCCCAAACCAACAGTGCCTCAACCTTATTAAGACCCTTATAGCACCTTCATCACAGCAGCCTCTCCGGGCGCCGTTATCCCTCCTGCTGCAGTGACCAGCCCCGCTCCCTGTGTCAGCCTCTTGCTTCTTTTTTGCTTAAAAAGGATTAAGCAGCCTTATCCATGTCACCATCTCCCCCAGCTTTGAAAACTAAGAAATCTCTTCTATTCATAGCTGCCTGTAATGAATATTTATACCCCAAATCTCCAGCACAAAGATCTGTCACCGGATTATTCAATTTAATAATGCTTTCAGGAGCACTAAAAGGCCTGGAGAATTGCTAATCTCAGGCAACAAGAGAGCAAGGGATTGAAAATTCCCTGGGACATGAGCCCTGAATGTGCCCAGGGATGCAGAATTAAGAACCTTTTAGCATGGCAACATGTGCGTGGGCTTCTCCTTGCTGGAGCCCAGCACCCACAGGGTTCTTTCTGATCTTTATACACCAAGGAAAGCTTCTCCTTTCCCTTCCTGCCACTGCCTAAGGTCTGAGCTGCCAAAATGGGAAGGATATGGATAAAATATGCCAACTGCCCAGGAGCCAGCAGTGTGCCCGGGGGGCCAGGAAGGCCAAGGGCATCCTGGCTTGTGTCAGAGCCAGCGTGGCCACAGGGCCAGGGCAGGGATTGTGCCCCTGGGCTGGGCACTGGGGAGGCTGCAGCTCCAGTGCTGGGGCCAGTTCTGGGCTCCTCAGCATCACAAGGACATGGAGGTGCTGGAGCGAGTGCAGAGAAGGGCAACCAGGCTGGGGAAGGGGCTGGAGGGCAAATCCTCTGAGGAGCAGCTGAGGGAGCTGGGGGTGTTGAGGCTGGAGCAGAGGAGGCTGAGGGGAGCCCTTCTCCCCACCTGCCCTGCCCTGCCAGGAGGGTGCAGAGAGGTGGGCGCTGGTCTCTTCAGCCAGGGGCCAGGAGCTGGGACAAGGGGCACTGGGCTCAAGCTGGGCCAGGGCAGGCTCAGCTCAGCTGGGAGGGCAAAGTTCTTCCCTGGCAGAGCTGTGGGGCTGTGGCCCAGGCTGCCCAGGGAGGGGGCTGAGTCCCCAGCCCTGGGGGTGTTGAACAGAGGGGAGATGAGGTGCTGAGAGCTCTGGGGCAGCACAGGACAGGGATGATTGTACTCCAGGAGCTTAAAGGGCTTTTCCACCCTGGTGACTCTGTGATTCAGGAATAGCACCAGGGGCACGAGCAGTGAAGGTGGCAGCAGCACAGAAGGTTGCTGCAGCCCCAGGACATCTCCCCACAGTTCTCCCAGCCCCACTGCCATGCTGTGGAGGGAACACACCAGCAGGTTTGGGGCAAACTGCCCCCAAAACAGGACTTATCAAGAGCATCCCACAAGTATGGCTGCAGATGGGTCAACTCACCTGGCCCTGGTTCTCCAGCTTGACCTCCTCTGGGGCAGGAGGTTTGGCTAGCGGCACCGGGGCCGTGTTACAGGGCTCCATCTGCTCTGTCTTCTCCACCTTCACCTTCACATCATCCAGGCTCAGCGCTGGGGCCGCAGCAAGCTCCTTCTCATCCTTGTCCAGCAGATAACGCAGGAGCTGGTGATCCTTGACATCCTTCTTCTTCAGGGCATCCTGCTCCAGTTTGATGTCCTGGTTGGCCGGCAGTTGGTTCTGAGCCGTGGGGGTGGTGGCAGGGTTTGGGGTGTTCTCTTTCTTCTCATGCTCCATGCCCAGGGTGGTAATATCAGAGGGGCTTCCCTCCTGAAGGAGTCTATGCAAAATCTTGTGCCTCTCGGTCAGCGAGCTGTGGGAGGAAGGGCAGGTGCTGCTGGGGGGGTTGCCAGAGGCCAAGGTGCTGGCGGTACCGGCGCAGGCTAAGGAATCTTTGCAGCTCGTATCCGCATCGGCGTGTCGAAGCTGCTGCTCCGCCGTGGTGGCCAAGAGCTGGACCAGCTTGTGGCTGGTGGCTTGGGAACACTTGGTGTCCCCTTCTGAGAGCCTGTCACCAGCGTGAAGCATGCCTGAGTCCAGGGGTTTGGCATCTCCTGAACCTCCATCCGACTGGATCATCTCGCTGAGGATGGAGGCGATCTCTTTGCTGTCCTTGGACTCCGCTTTCATGGGTTGCATGGCGAGGCGGCCGGGTGAGCTCTGGGAGCTGAGCTGCCTCAGCACAGGGGGTGGGGTGGAGTAGCCCACCGGCGTGCTGGGACCTTCTGTCAGCCCCTGCATAGAGTTTATGGGGGCGTTGGGAAAGGGTCTGGGGGTAGCGGTGCCGCCACCGCCCCCGCCGCCGCTGTTGGCCATGCCCACGGGGGAGTGCATGGTGGGCATGGTGGGTGAGAAGGGATTGCTGGGCACTCTGGGTCTGGGTACCAACCCTGGGCTGACCCGATGCCTCGGAGACATGAACTGTGGTGGGGTAATCCCTGGACTATTCATGGGGGAGCTATTGAGGTTCAAAGTGTGGTTACTGTTCTGGGGACCACCTTGTCCCTGGCTTAAGGCAACATTGGCTCCTATCTGGTTCCCAGGTGAACATCCAAAGGTGGTTTGGCTGGTGCTGGAGTTGCTGTTGTGGAGGCCGGCGCCTGGTTGCTGGTTCACGTTGGTGGCCAACATGCTGCCGTTGGAGGGAGGGATGGAGGGTGGCAGGGCCATGCCTTGCCCTGGGGAGATGCTGGGGTTCAGAGATGGGCTGACCCGGGGAAGGGACATCGTGGAGTTAGTGTTCTCCTGGGGTGAGAGCATGCCATGATCCCTGCAGGAGAGGAAGAGGAGGGGAAAAGTCACAAGAGGCTTCACCCAGACTACTAGCATGTCTCAGGCAGCTGCTGCCCTTGCTACAAAGCTCTGAAGCCTAGAGAGCAGCAGCCCACAAGCTTTGATGGCCTCAACTTTTCCTGGTCTGCCAGAGCTTCTGGAGCCATTTCAGCAGCACAGAGTGAGCAGGGGCAGCTTTGGCATAGCTCCAGAAACGTGACACCCCTGGGGATTGCAGCTGCTTATCCGATAAACCCTGAAGGCATTGCCTTCTCTGGGTCTTATGTTGTCACAGGGCTGGAGGAGGACCAACAGCATTCCCCTCCATGCTGGCCCCCCTTGTATTCCTCCAGCACAGCTCAGGTCCAGAGCCACACCTCTCCCTGTCTTGCCCTGTTTGTCAGTGCCTCTCCCTTCTCAAACATTTTCAGCTCTCTGGGGCAAGGCAGAAATCTGAAGCACATCTATAAACCTCCACCTGAACTCCTGGGGTCACCTCTTTGCAAAACAAGAACCATCAAAGAACTCCCAGAGCTGCAGTCACACTGGTTTCTCAGCCTCAGATTCCCCCCCTGGAATCACATCATCTCCAAAGTCCACCAGTGGATGGTCCTTCTGCTGAAGGGAACTGGAATTTGGGTCCCTGGCTTGCCCTGGCACGGCTCAGTAGTGCTGGGGTGGGGACGTACCTGTCGATGACGTGGATGCCCATGATGAAGGGCTGCATCTCCGGGCTGGAGGGGTAGCAGAGCTTACACTTGGTGTGGGCACTGAGCACCGTCCCATCACTCAAGGTGAATCGGTAGGAGGGGCTGAAGGCCGTGCCACGTGTCATCACTGAAGGAGACAACCAGAAACACAAGGAACCCCCTTTAGAAACTCAAGGCACAACCCACAACACCCTACAGACACCGGGAGGAGGATGGAGGGAGCTGAGGAGAGGGAGGACCTGACTGACCCAGCAAACAAAGCCACACACTGCACATTGGCTGACCATGGTGGGACAGAAATCCACACCCCCCCAGCTCCACACCCATGTCCCTGCAGCGTGGCAATCTAAATCCACCCAGCACCATCCTCAAGAGCTTCAGGAGGAGCAATTGTTCCATCACCAGCGTGACAACGGCCCAGCTGATGAAGCCCAACCAGGCTGGGAAGAGATACAGCTCTCCAGAGGCTGAGCCACCTTCCTGCTCCTACAGTTTGCCTTCCCCACCGCGAGCATCCTCACCAGGGAGGAAGGAGAACCCCTGTTACCTTCTTGAAAGAGCTGCTTGGCATAAGATGGTTCTCTGCCCTGGGGCTGGAAGAAAGCGTAGATGCATTTCCGTACCAGGTCCTCCCAGCCCGTCCTGCCAGCTGCTCTCAGGGAACTGGTGTCAATGGAGATAATTTTACCTGGGTGGGGAGAGAGAAGCTGCATCATAAGAAGTCCCTTGGCACGTGGAAGGTGAAGCTGCCTCTTATTTGTGGCACAACCACTCAAGTTGGTCCTCAGGAAGGAGGAGGAGGTTCAAGGAGTTTGCTCCTTGGAGCATCCATTGACCTCCACACACACCTTGGCCAGCCAAAGCCGACATGGAACTCAAGGAGAAGCAGCTTTGTGTTGAAGGGACCCTTGTTGTTCTGAGGCTGTGGTCCCCAGATTCACACCCTCACCTGGTGGAGTACCCAGCCCACACCTGGATCTCCTCCCTGCCTTCTCCCTCAAGAGCAAACACCAGGCAGCTTCGCCAGCTGCTTTACAGCCAGGAGCAGGGAGCAAGGAGAACACTCATTAAGGCTTTTCTCGCTGTGGGGAAGTCCAGGTTGATGATTAACTACCCAAAAGAAGGTCACCAGCATGGCTACAGAGCAATATTTGACTGGGAGCAAACCCAAATCCAAAAGGGGCTGGCTGCTTCATTCCCATCATCAACCCCTCCTGTCAATGGAGCAGAGAGAGGGGCTGTGTGCTGGGCACGGTTCTGGAGTTGAGGTGTTTCCAGTTGAGGTGTCTCCAGTTGAAGTGTCAACTGCATCGGACCTCACAGGTGGTGCTGTGATTCCCAAAGGACAGGCCCATACTCCTGATCTGATGGAGACTCCACAACCACCGTGCCCAGGGTGGTTGCAGAGTCTCCATCTCTGGAGACATTCAAGACCTGTATGGACACCTACCTGTGTGATCTGTCCTAAGGAACCTGCTTTGGCAGGGGGTGGGATCTGATGAGCTCTGGAGGACCCTTCCAACCCCTACAGCTCTGTGACCCTCTGATCCGGGGGGTCCCATCCTGCTCTGCTGCCCCCTGACCTCCCATTGGGATAACAAACCCTCCAGAGCTGGGATGCCCTGGCATGGCTGGGATGGGATGCCCCAGCATGGCTGGGATGCCCCGGCATTGTTGGGATGGGATGCCCTGGGATCATTGGGATGGGATACCCTGGCATGGCTGGGATGGGATGGACTGGCACGGCTGGGAAGGGATGCCCTGGCACAGCTGGGAAGGGATGCGATGCCCTGGCATGGCTGGGGATGCCTTGACATGGCTGGGATGGGATGCCCTGGCATCGCTGGGATGGGATGCCCCGGCATGACTGGGATGCGATGCCCTGGCATTGTTGGGATGGGATGCTCTGGCATGGCTGGGATGTCCCGGCATGGCTGGGAGGGGATGCCCCGGCATCGCTGGGATTGGATGGGATGCCCTGGCATGGCTGGGATTGGATGGGATGCCCCGGCATGGCTGGGATGGGATGGACTGGCATGGCTGGGATGGGATGCCCCAGCACGGCTGGGATGGGATGCCCCAGCATGGCTGGTATGCTCCAGCGTGGCTGGGATGGGATGCCCCAGCATGGCTAGGATGCCCCGGCATTCTTGGGATGCAATGCTCCGGCATGGCTGGGAAGGGATGCCCCGGCATGGCTGGGAAGGGATGGGATGCCCCGGCACGGCTGGGAAGGGATGGGATGCCCTGACATGGCTGGGATGGGATGCCTTGGCACGGCTGGGATGGGATGGGATGCCCCGGCACGGCTGGGATGGGTGGGGATGGGATGGGATGCCCTGGCATGGCTGGGAGGGGATGCCCTGGCATGGCTGGGAGGGGATGGGATGGGATGGGATGGGATGCCCTGGCATGGCTGGGAGGGGATACCCTGGCATGGCATGGCTGGGTGGGGATGGGATGGGATGCCCTGGCATGGCTGGGAGGGGATGGGATGGGATGGGATGCCCTGGCATGGCTGGGAGGGGATACCCTGGCATGGCATGGCTGGGTGGGGATGGGATGGGATGCCCTGGCATGGCTGGGTGGGGATGCCCTGGCATGGCATGGCTGGGTGGGGATGGGATGGGATGGGATGCCCTGGCATGGCATGGCTGGGAGGGGATGCCCTGGCATGGCTGGGAGGGGATGCCCTGGCATGGCTGGGTGGTTACCTGTGGTGTCTTGCTTGGTCACGAAGGATTCGGAAGGGGCGACGGCTGCCGGTCGGGGTAATCGCCTGGCGATGCAGATCAGACACGACTGGAAATCTGCCAGAGCAGGAGAAGGGACCAGGAAGAGGGAAACCAGACATTACAACCACCCCTTGGGATGCAGCATCACAATTAAACCACTGCTGCTACCAGGCTTGATCCTGCCCTGGGAGTATTAACCCCTGAGCAATCCTCCAGCCCTCTGAAGTGAGCGGGTTCTTTCTAAACTCCATAAAGTTTGCTGGAAAAGAGGTTTCCAGGGCTTGGAGCAATGAATTGGAAAGGCTTTTCAGCTCTGGCAGCCTCAGTCTGATAAAAGGCAGCACTAAAAGCCAGCAACTGTCAGCTTCAAGCAAAGTATTTGCTCATAAACCACCATAATTTATTCCTTCCAGTCATGATCTGTGTAAACTGCAATGGATTAATCCAGTTAATGTGCTGGAAAATAAGAGCTGGGACATGGGAAGGAGAGTTAGGGCGCTTGGAGGAAAGCAACAGCCTCCATGGAGCTGAGGGAGCCCTGCCTGCCCTTGTGCCCAGGCAGAGATCTGTCTGGAGGCAGGTAATCCAGCCCCCAAAATGCGCAGGCAGCACCGGTCCTGCCTGCCCTGCCACCCCCACCCCGGTCCTGCCACCCCCACCCCGGTCCTGCTACACTGCCATCCCCATCCCAGTCCTGCCACCCCCACCCCAGTCCTGCCACTCTCATCCCAGTCCTGCTGGCACTGCCACCCCCATATCCCAGCCCTGCCACCCCCATCCCAGTCCTCCTGTACTGCCATCCCCATCCCAGTCCTGCCTGCCCTGCCATCCCCATCCCAGTCCTCCTGCACTCATCCCAGCCCTGCCATCCCCATCCCAGTCCTGCCACTCTCATCCTAGTCCTGCTGGCACTGCCACCCCCATCCCAGCCCTGCCACCCCCATCTCAGTCCTCCTCTGGCACTGCCATCCCCATCCCAGTCCTGCCATCCCCATCCCAGTCCTGCCTGCCCTGCCATCCCCATCTCAGTCCTCCTGCACCCATCCCAGCCCTGCCTGCCCTGCCATCCCCATCCCAGTCCTGCCTGCACCCATCCCAGCCCTGCCTGCCCTGCCATCCCCATCCCAGTCCTGCCATCCCCATCCCAGTCCTGCCACTCTCATCCCAGTCCTGCTGGCACTGTCACCCCCATCCCAGTCCTGCCACCCCCACCCTGGTCCTGCTACACTGCCATCCCCATCCCAGTCCTGCCTGCCCTGCCATCCCCATCCCAGTCCTGCTGCACCTATCCCAGTCCTGCCACTCTCATCCCAGTCCTGCTGGCACTGCCACTGCCATCCCAGCCCTGCCAACCCCATCCCAGTCCTCCGGCACTGCCATACCCATCTCAGTCCTGTCATCCCCATCCCAGTCCTGCTGGCACTGTCACCCCCATCCCTGTCCTGCCATCCCCATCCCAGTCCTGCCACTCCCATCCCAGTCCTGCCAGCACTGTCACCCCCATCCCAGCCCTGCCACCCCCATCCCAGCCCTGCCTGCCCTGCCATCCCCATCCCAGTCCTGCCATCCCCATCCCAGTTCTGCCATCCCCATCCCAGTCCTGCCTGCATTGTCATACCCATCTCAGTCCTCCTCCTGCACTGCCATCCCCATCCCAGTCTTGCCACCCCCATTCCAGTCCTCCTGCACTGCCATCCCCATCCCAGTCCTGCCATCCCCACCCCAGTCCTGCCATCCCCATCCCAGTCCTGCCTGCACTGCCATACCCATCTCCGTCCTCCTCCTGCACTGCCATCCCCATCCCAGTTCTGCCATCCCCATCCCAGTCCTACTGGCACTGTCACCCCATCCCAGTCCTGCCTTCATTGCCATTCCCATTTCAGTCCTTCTCCTGCACTGCCACCCCCATCCCAGTCCTGCCACCCCCATCCCAGTCCTCCTCCGCTTCCACCCCCCATATCCCAGCCCTCCTCCTGCCTGAACACCGGGTCAGAAGCAGCAGATGTTCTCCCCTTACCTTCTCCTTCCTCCTTGAAGGACTTGGGCTGGGAGACGGTGAAGCACTGCATCACCTCGTAGCGCTGCCGAGCCTCCTGGTTCTCAGCCCCCGGCTCGTCGGGCGGCCGGATCAGCATCCTGCAGCTGAAGGTGTGGCTGTTGCGCCTGGTCGCTTCTTGAGGCCAAGGAACTCCATTCACTGGGGTTGGAGGAAGGAGGAGAGGGCTTGTTAGATGCTTCCCAAGGACCCTTTGGATAAGGAGGCAGAAGGTGTGGGGAAGAACGCAGCTCGCTGCCCAGGTCAGGGGCTAGCTCAGAGAAGAGCTGTTGGCAGAGCCCCATCATCAGTGGCCAGGGCTCCTTCAGACCTGATGAAGACCTAAGAGCATCTACAACCTCAGCTGAGATCAGCGTGCTGTCATGAGTCACCACACTGGAGTAATGAATTGCTCCTTGGTAGGACCTGTCAGCTCCATCTTACAGGCAGGGAAACTGAGGCACGGGGTCTCTGAGACACTTCCAGAGCTTAGGAAGCCCCATCCCTGGGGGTGTTGAAGGCCAGGTTGGCTGGGGCCCTGGGCAACCTTGTGGAGCTCCAGGTCTGGAGGTTGGTGGCCCTGCCTGTGGCAGGGGGGTTGGAGCTCTGGGACCCTTGAGGTCCCTCCCAACCCAGCCCAGTCTGGGATTTTATTATTTCAGTTGGCAAAGGTTTATGGACCATTACCTGGCTTGGGTCTACCTCTGAAATTCACAGTAAACCATATAAAATATAATAATCTATAAAAATACCATGTATACCCCACAACATACATCAGCATCACTGAAGACACAACAGCGTTTCCAACAGCTCCACCTAAGAACCAGCTGCTACAACCAAACCACCCCAAGGGGTTTCTTACCTAGAGACTTGGGCAACAAGTTCTTGACGAACTCGGCGTGATCCCCCACGTGCAGGATGCTGTAGACACTGGTGTTCATGAGCTCCTCCTGGTTGTAACCCAGGTAGCTGGTCACATTCTCAGAGACGAAGACGATCCTCCCTTCGCGGTTCACGACGAAGAAGAAGCCATCCAAGGCCTGGCAGAGGAATAAACCTGGGTAGCATCCAGTCAGAGGAGCAGGTCTGGATGCTCCTTGACCCATGAGCAACCTTCCTCTGCCTCTCAGGCCTTGACTTCATCCCCACTCTGTATTATAGAGGTGATTAAGCAACAACACATTTCCTTAAAGACATATGTGACCTCCTCAGCAAAGGATGTCCCTGCCACTGAGGATGGTGGAGGAGAAGCAATCCTCTTCCAAGGGCCAGAGTGGTCAGGAAGGCTCATTTGGCATTTGCTTAATTACAGCCCAATAATGACAGTCTCTGCATCAGGTGGAATAACAGGGGAGGGTTCAGGCATTTCAGATGCAAGTGGTAAGTTCAGCTCTGGAGGAGCTGGGTTTTAATGGGGGTGCTGCCAAGGTGGTGCCTGCAAGAAGCAGCCAGAAGCTCTCTGCAAGCCCCAGAGAGTAAACAGCAGCTGATTCAAGGCCAGAGTTGCTGCTGACCAGGGCTGAGCCCATCAGCAATGGTCACAGCACCTCTGGGAATCACAGTGAAGAGAAAAAACCCCACAGGCAGGTTCATTTTGCCCCCAGAGAAGGGAGTGAGAAGATGTGAGGAGCTGTGCAGGCACCAAGGGCAGGGAAGAAGAAGAAGGGGAGAAGAATGAGGCACTCTGAGTACCAGAGAGAGAGATTCCCCTGCAGCCCATGGAGAAGACTGTGGTGGAGCAGGTGTACCCCCACACGGCCCATGGATAAGGATGGGGCTCAGAGGCATCTACAGCCTGTGAAGAGATTGATTCACACCACAGCAGGATTGCCAGGGCACTTGTGACTCTGGGTGGGGGGAACCAGGCCAGAGGAGGCTGGGCCTGAAGGTCAGCACCCCATGGAAGGGAGCTGCTTGACTCACATATATGAGAATCATCCTTAAAATCCCCATCCCAACAGAAATTCTCTACAATTATTCCAGCACCCATCTCTGTTCAGCCTGTTCTGCCCATTCCCTCATCCAATTATTGTCCTTATCTCCAATTCCTCAAGCCCCACCTTGGGTGCCAAAAAGGACAGTGGTGGTTTGGCCCTGGCTAGAGGCCAAATGCCCACCAATGCCCCTCATTCACCCCCCTTTTCAGCCAAAAAGGGGAGAAAATAGATATTGGGAGGCTTAGGATTCAACTGATCAGGAACTGAACCCAGGCCACAGCGGTGAGTGTGTTGAATCCTACCCAGGAGACTCTGGTGGGCATTTGGCCTCTAACCAGAGCCAAACCACCAGAAGGAGGAAGAGCAGGGCCCCAGGCCCAGCCATATAACAGGGGGAGATCCTCCTTATATTAATGAGGACTTATTAAGATGAGCCAGCAGTGGCTCTGGCAGCTGGGAAGGGAGATGGGATCCTGGGCTCCATCAGCAGAGGGGTGGCAGCAGGGCCAGGGAGGGGATTGTCCCTCTCTGCTCTGCCCTCCCCAGCTGGAGTCCTGTGTCCAGAGCTGGGGCCCAACACAAGGAAGATGTGGGGCTGTTGGAGAGGGGTCAGAGGAGCCCCGGAGATGCTGAGAGGGCTGGAGCAGCTCCCCTCTGGAGAGAGGCTGAGGGAGCTGGGCTGGCTCAGCCTGGAGAAGAGAAGGCTGCTTCTGGGGGGGACCTCATTGCAGCCTGCCCGTCCCTGAAGGGACCCGAGGAACAGGAGGGGAATGGGCTTGTTCCAAGGGCAGAGCCTGGCAGGACAAGGGGGCTGGAGTGAAGCTGGAGGAGGGAAGGGGCAGAGGAGACATTGGGGGGCAGTTCTGTGCAGAGAGAGTGGGGAGGGGCTGGCAGGGGCTGCCCAGAGAGGGGGTGGGTGCCCCGTGTCTGGGGGTGTTGAAGGCCAGGTTGGCTGGGGCCCTGGGCAACCTTGTGGAGCTCCAGGCCTGGAGGTTGGTGGCCCTGCCTGTGGCAGGGGGTTGGAGCTCTGGGACCCTTGGGGTCCCTCCCATCCCAGACCATCCTGTGATCAGGGTTTTTAATTCACTGCCGTGGTCCAGAGGTACCTCAGTGCTGCAGGGGCTGGTGCTTGTGTGAGGAGCCCTTGAGAAGGGTGAGTGCTGATTTATGTCTTTCCAAGCATGCATCACCTAAAATGCTTCCTCCAGGCAGGATTTGGTCTTCCTGAAGTATAATTCCTCCCTCTCCTGCTCATCAGCAACAAGTTCTGGTGGATCCCAATCCTACAACTACATCCAACTGTATCCTGGAGTGGGAGATGGGACAGGGATGGGAGAAACTGGTGATGTCCCACTACCCTTGCCATTGCTTTCTGCTCCACATCCTCCTGTTTCTGCACCAGCCCTGAGGTCCTGGGATGGAGAGCAGGCTTTGTTTAACAAGCTCTTTAAAAATCAGGTTCAGCCCTGGAGCACCATGAAGTGCAAGAAAGAAGAAGTATTGTAAAAAAGGAAAAGAAGGAGGAAAAAAGAAAATAAATGAAATAAAGAAATCTTTTGTCAAAATGGTTCTGGCAGATTGGCTGCAATTTCCCTCAGTCCCTGCTGTTGCCAAGACAACCAGCCAGTGCACTTTGGGTACCCAAAAAAAAAAAGAAAGACCCAAGCTGGATGGGTAAAACCACCTGGACCCTTCTTCCCAGGTGATTGATGCTGGTTTTGGGGAAGCTGAGGGAGCAGGGAAGCAGCAAGGGGAGCTCTGAGGCGGTGGAGACCCTCCCTTGTGCCCCTCATTCCTCCCCCAGCAACACTGAGCATCTCTCTGGGGATTCAAACATTAAATTCTCTCTGCTCAGCTCAATTGCTGAGGGAAATTGTGGCCAAAGAATGAGCCAAGGCAAATGTCTTCCTAAAAATGAATGAGATGCTTTTAAACAGCCCCTTTTTCCTCCCCCTTTCCAAGGCCCTGCTTGAGCCTGAGCATCCAGCAGAAGCTGGAAGTCATTTCAGGAATGGTTTTTAGGCACAGGAAGCTGGGATTTGCTTGGGGAACACTGAAATCATATTTGCTGACTGCCCAGGAGCCAGCAGTGTGCCCGGGGGGCCAGGAAGGCCAAGGGCATCCTGGCTTGTGTCAGAGCCAGCGTGGCCACAGGGCCAGGGCAGGGATTGTGCCCCTGGGCTGGGCACTGGGGAGGCTGCAGCTCCAGTGCTGGGGCCAGTTCTGGGCTCCTCAGCATCACAAGGACATGGAGGTGCTGCACAAAGGGCCTTGGGTGCCCATCAAGGGGTCTTGGGTTCCCTAGAGAGGGTCCTGGGTGCCCTATAAGGGGTCTTGGGTGCTCTACAAAGGGCCTTGGGTGCCCATCAAGGAGCATTTGTCCTACACAGGGTCTTGGGTGCTTCTCAGAGGGGCACGAGTCCATGGAAAAGGTCTTGGGTGCCTATCAAAAGGTGCCCTGAGTACCCTACAAGGGGGGTTTGGTGCCCATCAAGGAGTCTTGGTTGCTCTACAAAGGGTCTTGGGCGCCCATCAAGGGGTCTTGGGTTCTCTAGAGGAAGTCTTGGGTTCCCTAGAGAGGGTCCTGGGTGCCCTATAAGGGGTCTTGGTTGCCAATCAAGCAGTCTTGGGTGCCACTCAAGGGGCCTTGAGTGACTCTAAGTGGTCTTGGGTGCCCTATAAGGGGTGTTGGGTGCTCTCCAAGGGCCTTGGGTGCTTCTAGAAGGGTCCAGACTCTCTGCAAAGGCCCCTGTGAGGTGCTGGAGCGAGTGCAGAGAAGGGCAACCAGGCTGGGGAAGGGGCTGGAGGGCAAATCCTCTGAGGAGCAGCTGAGGGAGCTGGGGGTGTTGAGGCTGGAGCAGAGGAGGCTGAGGGGAGCCCTTCTCCCCCCCTGCCCTGCCCTGCCAGGAGGGTGCAGAGAGGTGGGCGCTGGTCTCTTCAGCCAGGGGCCAGGAGCTGGGACAAGGGGCACTGGGCTCAAGCTGGGCCAGGGCAGGCTCAGCTCAGCTGGGAGGGCAAAGTTCTTCCCTGGCAGAGCTGTGGGGCTGTGGCCCAGGCTGCCCAGGGAGGGGGCTGAGTCCCCAGCCCTGGGGGTGTTGAACAGAGGGGAGATGAGGTGCTGAGAGCCCTGGGGCAGCTCAGGACAGGGACAGTTGGACTCCAGGAACTTAAAGGGCTTTTCCAACCTGGTGACTCTGGGATTCTGTGCAACCCCAAATTCTTTTCCACAGTCAACCCACCCAGCAAATAAATTCAGCACGGGATGAGCTCAGCATCCTCACAGTGCCTCGTGCAAGCCAGGGATGCTGCATATCATGGACACAGCTCAGGGTCAGCATCTCAAACATGCAGGTTTCCCACATGAAGAGAACATCTAGGAAATGATTACTCAGCTGTACAGACAGTGACAGTGACCTCACCACAGATTTTAAATGAAATTACCCCAGGGGGGGTTGTTTGCAGAGCAGCATCCCCATGTTCCTTCCCATGGAAAGGATGTATCCATACCTGACCCAAGCACATGGGGTCATTTTTCATCCTATCTAGCCAATTTAATTGGCTCAATAATCATCATAACTCTTTATGATGCACCTTAGGTTTGCCAGGGCCATGTGCTGCTGTCCCTGCTTTGCCCCAAGGAGCTCTGCTCCCCATCACCCAAAGTGCTTGGCTACCTCTGGGGCTGCTGGCCATGCATCCCCAGGTATGGGCACGAGGACAAGGGGATTGGCCCATGCTGAATGATGCTCTGGTGAGCCAGAAGGCCTTGTGGTCATCATTAAAGTGAGGTGAAGGCACATTCCAAGATCATGCTGTGAAATACACGGATTTACCATGGATCTACCACCATTTGGTCTCACAGTTTTCACTGCCTTCTCCCAGTATAATCCAGGTTTTGTTTGGGATCTGTCACCTTCTCCATCGCTTCATCCTCCTGTACCTGCTTCCAGCACCTAATGCACTCCTCAAAACCCACATGCCTTCCCCAGACTAATTTCCAAGCCCCCTCTGCAGCCAAGCTGCAGACTCACTACTACCCCATCCATGTGCTTCCAGCACCCATTTTCCATCCTTTCCAAAAGCCAAACTCTTCCTTTGATGCCACCCCCCCTCCCATCCCTTCTTCACTGACATTTGAAGACATAATTTTATTGGGTTGTTTCATGCAAGAGGGAAGTGTGGGATGGTGCTGACCCCCCACAGCCCCAACCTCACCCACCCCCTGTGAAACTGAGGTGTGTGTGGGGGACACCTGTTGGAGAGGAGCTCTGTGGAGAAGGATCTGGTGGGGGACAGGGTGGCCATGAGCCAGCAGTGTGTCCTGGGGCTGAGAGAGACAATGGGATCCTGGGGGCATCAGGAGGAGTGTGGGCAGCAGGGGACAGGAGGGGATCCTCCCCCTCTGCTCTGCTCTGCTCAGGCCCCAGCTGGAGTGTTGTGTCCAGTGCTGGGCTCCCTGGGATCAACCAGCCAGGGATCTCCTGGAGAGAGGCCAGAGGAGGGACAGGGAGATGCTGAAGGGCCTGGAGCATCTCCCCTGGGAGGAAAGGCTGAGGGAGCTGGGGCTGTTCAGCCTGGAGAGAAGCAGCCTGAGAGGGGATCTGATCCCTGGGGATCAAGAGCTGAAGGGTGGCACCCAGGGGGCCATGGGCAGCCTCTGCTCAGGGTCTGTGGGGACAGGACAAGGGGTGATGGGCTCAAGTTGAAGCCCAGGGAGTTCCCCCCCAATGTGGGGCAGAACTTGTTGCCAGTGAGGGTGAGGGAGCCCTGGGCCAGGCTGCCCAGGGGGGTGTGGAGTCTCCTTCTCTGGAGAGATCCCAGCCCCTGTCCTAGGGACCCTGCTTTAGCAGGGGGTTGCACCCCATGGCCTCTGGAGGTCCCTTCCAACCTCTACAGTTCTGTGAGTCTGTGATTCTGTGAAATTGCCAGCAGAACAATTTGGGATTTAAAGTTTCTCCCTGAAGCCTGTGACATCATCCAATAACCTTTATGTAATAACCAGTTGGTTGTTACACATCCAAGATGGTCCCATTGGGTCCAAGCCTGACCTTCCTCTGGAGATGTGTTAATTCCTGCTCCACTGATATCAATTAAAATGTGGATCCCCCTCCTCATCCTCCCTCGTTTCCAGAGGCCAGAAGGATTCAGATCTGTTGATAAGCCATCCCTCCACTTTACCTAACTCACCTCTGGATGAGGACAGGGGGCTCAGTTTAATCCACACTTAGAAACAGCCCAAGATTTTAACACTGGTATTAAGAAGATCCAGAACAGCTTCAACTTAACCAAGTCCAAGCTCCATCAAGCAATAGGACATTGAAGCAATAGGACTAAAATCACTTTACCCTGTCATAGGGTATTGCTTAGAGCATCCCAACTGTGTCCCTGTTATCTTCCTCCTCTGTATTCACTTTGGTGATGCTCTGATTTGCTTTGGGCAGCAGAATGAGCCTGGCAGCACCACCAACAACCTTTTAGCACCTACCTCCAGAAGAAGAGGTCCCAAAGACTCCTTCTCTATCACCCCTTGGCTGCTGGATGAGATGTCAGACTTCTGGACTTCATCATCAGCTGCTTTCTCTGTGGTGAAAGAAAAAGGATGTTTCAGCCAAAAAAAGTCATTTTACTACTGAATTATTACAAATAACAGCATCATAGAATGTGTTAGGTGGGATGGGACCTTCCAAGGGCATCTACTCCCACCCTGCAGTGAGCAGGGACATCTTCACTAGAGCAGGGTGCTCAGAGACCCATCCAGCCTGAGCTTGGATGTCTCCAGGGATGGGGCTTCCACCACCTCTCTGGGCACCCTGGGCCAGTGACCCAGCACCCTCAGAGGGGAGAATTTCTTCCTCAGGTCTCATCTAAATCTGCCCTGCTCTAGTTGAACCCATCCCCCCTCATCCCATGCTCCATGCTCTGGGGAACAGCTCTTCCCCAGCTTCCTACAGGCACCTCTCAGGGACTGGAAGGGGCTTTGAGGTCCCCCTGGAGCCTTCTCTTCTCCAGGCTGACCAAAATATTGACCACTTGTCACACAGGCACTGAATGACAGGCACCAAAAGGCTCCAGCTTTTCCATTTCAGCCCTCAGTCCCATGAATATATAATCTAATTTTGAATTATTTCTTCATTACTATAACATAATGGTGGTTATCAGATCATAACCTACCCCTAGCAGGACGAGGAAACCCCCAACCTCAGCTTGAAGGAGGAGGCCTCCAAAATCAACATTTTGAGAAGGAAACACTCTACCCAGCTTAGCATAAGCTACACTATTTAATCTGGAACTTCTCAGACAACACTTGAAGAAATAACTGCTGGGAGGAATTCACCAAGAAGAGGCTGTGCCAAAGGAAACCTGCTCAAGGAGAAGGAGAAACCCAGCAACTCTCAAGCTGGGTTGGCTGAATAATCCCACTGGGAGAAATACCCACCTCAAGAGGAATAAAAAAAACCCCCTCAACCCTGGAGAAAAGGCCCTGTTATTTATCTCACACTCCCCCAAAAAGTGCTAGCCACCCAGAGGAATTCAGGATACATCCAGAAGGGAAAGGCGGGTGGCAAGTGGGATGTGATAATGCCAGCGATCACGGGCGAGTGAGGCACACTGGTGCTGGAGTGTTCAGGCCTTGTTGTGTTTTGTTCCTCCATATCCATGACTTGTTTGCCCTGGGAAAGCTGGGTGAATCCCAGAGCTTTCTCCAGGTGTGATGCAGGAAGGATGGGGACAGTAGAATCCCCGTCCCTGCGGGATGAAGTTGGAAAATAAAACCTCAGGGCTGGGAGTGACTCAGGAGGCAAACCCCAGCTGGGCACGTCCAGGCCTAGAGATGTGTTACCAAAAAGGAAATTAATTACTATTTAATCACAGAATCCCAAGGTTGGAAAAGCCCTTTAAGATCATCAAGTCCAACTGTCCCTGTCCTGTGCTGCCCCAGAGCTCTCAGCACCTCATCTCCCCTCTGTTCAACACCCCCAGGGCTGGGGACTCAGCCCCCTCCCTGGGCAGCCTGGGCCACAGCCCCACAGCTCTGCCAGGGAAGAACTTTGCCCTCCCAGCTGAGCTGAGCCTGCCCTGGCCCAGCTTGAGCCCAGTGCCCCTTGTCCCAGCTCCTGGCCCCTGGCTGAAGAGACCAGCGCCCACCTCTCTGCACCCTCCTGGCAGGGCAGGGCAGGGGGGGAGAAGGGCTCCCCTCAGCCTCCTCTGCTCCAGCCTCAACACCCCCAGCTCCCTCAGCTGCTCCTCAGAGGATTTGCCCTCCAGCCCCTTCCCCAGCCTGGTTGCCCTTCTCCGCACTCGCTCCAGGACCTCCATGTCCTTCTGATGGTGAGGAGCCCAGAACTGGACTCAGCACTGGAGGTGCAGACCTGTGTGGGCATCTCACCTCATCCCCACAGGCCTCAGTTCCCCCTTGTTCATGCAGAACCCAGAGTCTATCCCATCCCAACTGCCTCCAAGAAGTGATGTCTGCTTCCCCCCAGCACCACTGCATGGAGCAGCACCTTCCCAAGGATGACACCCAAATCCCTTGAAGGGATGGAAGAGCTTCCCATGCACCCAAACCCCAGAGCATGGCAGGTACCACACCAGGAGAACCAGCTTTATGGTTTACCCTGAACTCTCCAAAACCCTCATGAGCTCCGAGGCGACGCTCCAGCTTTCAGCTCTAATCCTTTAATTGGGCTGTGGGATCCTCCTTCTGCTTCAGCAAAATAGTTTCATCTGTCAGCTCCAAGCCCGTTATTTGGGAGGATTAACCAGCAGCAGAACAGGCTGGTGCTGTCTCCCTCTTCTCCTTCCCACCTTCTCAGCACTGGCATCCAGGAGCAGACAGATTCCCTTAAAGCTCCAGCTCATCTTCCCTGAGCCAGCACATCCCAGGGCTGCCCAACTCCATCCAACTGTCAGCACATCCCAGCTCAGCACTTCAATTAATAAGCTTCAACACAGCTGTCCAGCTTCTCCATCCCAAGTGTCCAAGGAATAGTGTAGGAACAAATTTGTACCTTAAACCATTAATTCTCTTTCCCAGTGTTAATTCTCTTTCCCAGTGTTGCACCAGCAACAGGTTGATGCTCTTGGGGAGCATCAGTCATAGAATCCCAGCCTGGGCTGGGCTGGGCGGGACCCCAAGGATCCCAGAGCTCCAACCCCCTGCCACAGGCAGGGCCACCAACCTCCAGGCCTGGAGCTCCACAAGGTTGCCCAGGGCCCCAGCCAACCTGGCCTTCAACACCCCCAGGCACGGGGCACCCACCCCCTCTCTGGGCAGCCCCTGCCAGCCCCTCCCCACTCTCTCTGCACAGAACTTCCCCCCAATGTCTCCTCTGCCCCTTCCCTCCTCCAGCTTCACTCCAGCCCCCTTGTCCTGCCAGGCTCTGCCCTTGGAACAAGCCCATTCCCCTCCTGTTCCTCGGGTCCCTTCAGGGACGGGCAGGCTGCAATGAGGTCCCCCCCAGAAGCAGCCTTCTCTTCTCCAGGCTGAGCCAGCCCAGCTCCCTCAGCCTCTCTCCAGAGGGGAGCTGCTCCAGCCCTCTCAGCATCTCCGGGGCTCCTCTGACCCCTCTCCAACAGCCCCACATCTTCCTTGTGTTGGGCCCCAGCTCTGGACACAGGACTCCAGCTGGGGAGGGCAGAGCAGAGAGGGACAATCCCCTCCCTGGCCCTGCTGCCACCCCTCTGCTGATGGAGCCCAGGATCCCATCTCCCTTCCCAGCTGCCAGAGCCACTGCTGGCTGATGTTAAGGACATGTCATGGACCAGGCATCCCCTGTGCTTGACACAACCAAACACAGATCAGAATTCCCAGGTCTCCAAGCTCATAATCTCATTCTAAAGCCAGGCAGGAAAAAAATCCACAGGAAAATAAACCAATGGGAGCACCAGGAGCACCAGTGCTGTTGGTGTTTGAGGCTGCTGGGATCCAGCTGTGGGGGTTTGGGCAGCCTCAGGCATCGTAAATCCCCATCACCCAAGAAGAGCTGGGCATGCCAGCAGCTCTGATTGGAACTTAATTGGCACAAAGGTGATTAAAACAGGGTGGGTTTGGGTTTTTTTTTATAGCTTTCAGCACAGAGAAGAGTTAGTTTAACCACATTCCTCATAAAATACACCCCAGTTTTCTAACATCCAGGGAATTTCTGGGTACCTCCACAGTCTGTAGGTCCTCAGTGCTCTGCAACCAGCAGGTCAGAGGACTTGAATCATGGGAGAAGTTGTAACCAGGTCACCCAACACCACCCATACCACAGAAGGCACAGGACCTGATGCTCACCCCAGTGCCTGGGAATGCCATGGCCACTTGGAAAACAATCTTGTCCCGTGCCAACCCCTGCACAGCCAAGCTTGGCACGGGCAGAGGTGACATTTCCAGCTCAGCCCTGCTATTTCACAGCCACATGAGCCTCCTGGCTGGCAGCCCTTGATTCTTTGCAGGATTAGAAGAAGGGATGAGGAAGGCACGAGGCTGGGGAGGGATGGGGAACGCTGCTAAAGCATGCTGGGGCTGGAAGAGGGATGATATGCTTGGATGCTCCGATGCTGGAAGCAATGGCCAGCAACATGAGTCAGTGGGAACAGATTTTGCATCACCAAGAGCTGCTCTCTCCCTGTCCCCCAGGCTGGTGGTACTCAGCTGTGAGCAGGGCTGTTGGCCAGGCTGCTCCTCCTGGGCTCCACAGGGTGGAAGGAAGGTGAGGAACAGAGCTGGAGAAAGGGATGGGAGGTGAGCAGAGTGAAAAGTGACACCCTTGGCAAGGTGAGGGCTGCTGGTGGGGTGGCAAGCTGCTGAAATGGGTCAGGGGGGTCACCTGAGATGGGGGGATGCCAGCTGATTCACTTGGGGTCTTTTCCCTGCTGATTTTAGAAACCATCGATGCACAAAGTCCTCTTCTGATGAAGCCCTAAAGACAAGAGCCCACATGGGAAAGGGGGATGACTCACCTGGGGCATCCTTCCTGCTCCCCCAAAAGTGACAGTGCAACATGTACCCCCTAAAAACTGACTCAGACCCTCTGCTGCCAACCAGAGTTGCATGGAGCAAGCCTGATGGACATGGCTTTGGCAGACAGGTGCCACCACCCTGCCCACACAGGTGATGTTTCTCCTTTACTTCAGCTCTTTTCCCCTCTCCAGTGGTATCAGGTTTTAATTCCCTGAGCTCCCTAGTTCACCCTTGCTGCCTCCATCCCTCTGGTAGGTCTTCTGCTCTTCCTCTACAACCATTTTTGCTGGAATGGGGAGGAGCAAAGCCATGCCCAGGCTCCTGCCCTCACCTCCCTTCGCTTCCAGACCTCTGCACATGGAAACTCATCCCAGAGAAAAAGCAGGTGACCAAGGTAGGGAAAAGAGGGTCATAGAAGAGCCATGACCTCCTGCAGAAGCCACAGCTAGAGACCTTCCCCAGAGTGATGCTGAGGCCATGCAGGGTGGGAGCAGTGACTGCAATACTTGAGGACACGATGGGAGAAGTCCCCAGGAGGCCTTAACTCATCCCATTGTACCCAGAAGATGTCACAGCACAGTTGGAGGTAAGGAAGCCATCAAAGGGATTTTGAGAGGCTTGGAAGGTGAGCCAAGAACCTGATGAGGTTCAACACTGCCAAGTGTTGGGTCTTGTGCTTGGGCTGAGGAAACCCAGACATATGTACAGCCTGGGAGAAGAGCTCCTGGGGAGCAGCCCTGCTGAGAAGGACCTGGGGGTCCTGGGGATGAGAGACTCCCCCTGAGCCAGCAGTGGCTCTGGCAGCTGGGAAGGGTGATGGGATCCTGGGCTCCATCAGCAGAAGGGTGGCAGCAGGGCCAGGGAGGGGATTGTCCCTCTCTGTCCTGCCCTCCCCAGCTGGAGTCCTGTGTCCAGAGCTGGGGCCCAACACAAGGAAGATGTGGGGCTGTTGGAGAGGGGTCAGAGGAGTCTCCTTCTCTGGAGACATTCAAGTCTCCTCTGGATGCCTGTCTATGCAATATGAGATAGGGAGCTGCTTTGGCAGGGGGGTTGGACCCGATGATCTCTTGAGGTCCCTTCCAACCCCTAAAGATTCTGTGATTCTGTGAGTCAGAGATGCTCAGGGGATGAAGGGGGTGAAGGTGGGAAGATGCCCAGCATCAATGTCCACTTATCACATCTTGAGAGGTCAGCCCAGCCCCACAAGCTCCATCACATGGAGCTTCACCCACAGCACCCAGGGCAAGCACTCCTGTCCCTCCCTCCCTTAAACCCCCTCTTTAAATGGGCACAATACTGGCTGGCTGATTCTGTAGCTGAAATTAGGAAAAGGAATATCTGAAAAATAATATATTACATGTGGGGCTTCTAAAGCAGGCCATGAAACCCTCAAAACAGGGTGGGTTGTTTTTTTTTGAGCAACATCATGAAAACCAGAACAATGGTTTCCCTTCCCCCAGTGCAAAGCTCTGTGATATATTGCATGAGTTGTGAGACGCTCAGTGCCGCTCCCTGAGGAAGCTCCCATGGAGAGGCCCCCCCCTCCATGGTCACTGCTGTGATGGCCAGGACCCAAATGCTGCCCCATGTTCTTCAAGGGCTCTTTGTCAACCCAAGATTTCTATTGGCAACGCTCATTTGTCATTTCTCATGACTTAAGGCCAGAAAGTCTTTTGCTTTGGACTTTTTCTATTAAAAATCCAACATCTTGAAGGCAAAATGTCCACCAGAAGAGGACTTGCAGCCTTTCCTTGAGCGTGTTGGGTACCCTGATGGGTCTCAAGGAGGACAGAGAAGGTCAAGATGGAGAAGCTGATGTGATGCCTGGAAAACATGATGGAGCACTAGGCCTACTTGTTCCCCATCCATCCTTCTATCTATCTCCCACAGAGAAGCTCCAAAGTGTTCCCAAGGGCCAGCTGAACCCCCTCACATCTCAGCCAGGATCTGCTCTATCTGCTGTTCAAAAGAGACCAACAAATTTAAAAAATAATTAAAAAAACCCCAAACAACACATGTCATTGCCCAAATGGGGAGCTTTGATTTTTAATTAATTAAAAATCAGATGGAACAGACTCTGTGCACCCCATGGATCAAGAGCAGGACAGAAAGCTGTGCCATGAATTAGTGGCTACTATGAGGTTCATTGGTATGGTAGACCCAAGAGGAAGGAAAAGAAAAGCCATAAGAAGAAACTCCATGGCAGAAGGTGGGTTCCCAGTGCACCATGCAAAGATTGGTTTAAAAAAGCTGTGAGAGGAGGAGAAGAGAATGGCAGGAAAGCAGCAGGTAATGGGACCTAGATCCTAGAACTGGGAAGTCTTTCATGGTTTTTAAGTGGTACTGGAAGAGGAAGGCATGTCTGGGGCTATCTGTCAAGTGAGGGACACATTGGGGCAAGACCTCTGAGAATGAGGTGGTTGTGGTGGCCTGGCCCAAGGTCCTGAGCTCACCTTCAACCTGTTTTTGAGTCCCAACAAGCTCAAGTCTTCTCCTCCTCATCATTAAGGATCAAAGAGTAAGGAATAATCCAACCTCAACTGGAAGATGAAGCCAATTCATGTAAGGATGGAAGACCTTCCTTATTCTGAGGTGGAAGACCAGCCTACATAGCGTTCAGGGCACATGCTTGGACCCTCAGCTTCTTTGGAAGTAGTCTAAAGGCAAAACTCAAGCTGTGGAAGCTGAGATTTGCCCAACACCCACCTATTTAATGTCAGCATATTCACACAGAGGCAGATGTAGAAAACCCAGCCCAGAGTCCTCCCATCTTCACTTCCCCAAATACCAGATTCCTCTCAAACACTGTATGGAAATCAGCAGCTCTTAGGTTGTGTAACTTTTTATTCTAGTAGGAGGAAGGAAATTATCTGATCTATGAGTTTAAAAAAACTGTGGAAAAATACAATCTGTGAGATTCAGAGCTTGAAAATACCAGCAACAAGAAATAGAAGAGCAGATCTTGGCTTTCAGAAGCCAGCATGGCTCCTTCAAAGCCCTGTGCTTGCTTGCTTTATGCCTCCTGCTGTGATGGTCTATTGTGATGGATAAACCCCAGGGTGCTCCCAAACCATGTGTTGTAATGCCAGACGGGAGCGCTGAGACACCGGGGTGAGATTCATCTCATGGAGCATGGGACATCTGTGATGGAGATGTTTCCACCTGAGCTACTCACCTCATGCTCCCCTTACAGCCAAAGCAGAGCAAAAGGCATTATTTGAGGAGATTCACCTGATCCATTTAAACTCTTAATGTGAGATAGAGCCTCATGTTAGGGGTTTTTGGGTGGTGTTATCCCCTAGCCCTCTTCCTTCCCAACCAGCATTTGCTCTCTCCCTCTTCTTCTCTTTCCCAGTGAGAGCCAAACCCCTGACTTCATCACCCAACTCCAAAATTGGTCCTGACACAAGTAACACGTGCACCTCCAGAGCTGGCAACAGGATTCACTTCAGCCCCAAGTATTTCTGTGCCAACCTGGAGAACAACCTCACCAACACAGTCCCAAGAGGTTCTTCAGACACATCTTGAACCCTTCTTCCATCAAACAAAGGAATCATTGAATGACAGGCTAGGGTGGGTTGGGAGGGACCCCAAGGATCCCAGAGCTCCAACCCCCTGCCACAGGCAGGGACACCAACCTCCAGGCCTGGAGCTCCACAAGGTTGCCCAGGGCCCCAGCCAACCTGGCCTTCAACACCCCCAGACAAAGGGGTAGATGCTGGGAAGTGTATAATTCTCTTAGTCCTAATTAAACCTTTGGGAATTGAGGCAGTGAAACATCCTCTGGCTTTTCCAAGCAGGCTGGTGAGGTCAGAATTCTCTTCCCATCAGCTCCTCACTTGATGTTTGTTTCTCAAAAGCTTCTTTCCAACAAGAGTCACCTCTGCTCTGTGTTCTGGGCAGTGTGACTCCTGCTCATCACCAGTGTGCTGAGCTTCCCCACCAGGAGTGATCCTCCCACTCTCCTCAGGGCAGTGAAGTGCTGTCTCCTCCACCCAGGGCAGCCTCTTCTCCCTGCCACACTGCACCCAGGCTGGTGTGGGGAATAACTGGGAATTTCAGCTACTGTTTAAGCTGCTCAAGTTTATCAGAGAATCCCAGCCTGGGCTGGGTTGGGAGGGACCCCAAATGGTCCCAGAGCTCCAACCCCCTGCCATAGGCAGGGACACCAACCTCCAGGCCTGGAGCTACACAAGGTTGGAAGAAGCAGCTGGAGAGATTCCAAAGACACCAGCTTTTCATTTATAAAAGTTTCTAGGGCTGGGGGACACCGTCCAAGACCCCAAAATATCAGGAAGGGCTTTTTTCTGCTCCCATAAATTCTGGGTTACTGGTGTGTGGAGTCAGAGAATCCCAAACTGGGCTGGGTTGGGAGGGACCCCAAGGGTCCCAGAGCTCCAACCCCCTGCCATAGGCAGGGCCACCAACCTCCAGGCCTGGAGCTCCACAAGGTTGCCCAGGGCCCCAGCCAACCTGGCCTTCAACACCCCCAGGGACGGGGCACCCACCCCCTCTCTGGGCAGCCCCTGCCAGCCCCTCCCCACTCTCTCTGCAAAGAGCTTCCCCCTAACATCTCATCTAAGAAACCCAGTGCATAACCACACATGCTTCTGCAGCTCTTGCTGGAGTGGATTAAGAAGTTCATTGACATCTTCTGAGCTGAGTTGCTCTCATATTCCACATGAATAAGTTCCCAAAAGCTATCAGGGTTAGCTTCAACCCACGCTGCTTTCACTCACCATGGTGGTTCCATGAGCCAGCACCGTGCCCTCATGGCCAAGAAGGCCAATGGCACCTGTGGTGGTCCAGCCCCAGACACTGGTTGAGCACCACACGCTGCTCACTCACTCCCACAGGAGAAACAGACAGACAGACAGAGCCTCCATGGGGTGGGGTAAGCACAGTTCACTGACAAAAATCCCCATGAATGCAGAACAATAATGGGCAGTTGCACCCAGAGCCAGTGCTAACACAGAGTAACTTACTGACCTGGTGATCACACAGTGCTGCCCAACAGCAAGGGCACACAGAAGGATGGATGGATGGACTGACTGACCCAATGCCCCAGCCACACTCAGACTGTCCTGGAGGCAACAAGCCCCTGCCCTTCCCCAAGCAGCCCCTTTTATGGGGAAGTGGTGTCAGGTGGTGTGGAAACCAGCCCAGGCTGACTCAGCTCTCCTGTGCTAAGCTCAGCTCACCTGTGCTAAGCTCAGCTCACCTGTGCTAGACTCAGCTCACCTGTGCTAAACTCAGCTCACCTGTGCTAAGCTCAGCTCACATCTGCTGGCTGCTTGGGGAGGTGAACTCTGGCCTGACCAGAGCCAGGACAGTATCATGGGGTATGTTAGAAGAGGGGTGGTTAGTAGGTCAGGAGAGGTCCTTCTCCCCCTCTGCTCTGCCCTGGTGAGACCCCACCTGGAATATTGTGTCCAGCTCTGGGCCCCTCAGCTCCAGAAGGACACAGAACTGCTTGAGAGAGCCCAGCACAGGGACACCAAGGGGATGGAGGGAGTGGAACCCCTTCCTCATGAGGAGAGACTGAGGGAGCTGGGGCTCTTGAGCCTGGAGAAGAGGAGGCTGAGGGGTGACCTCATCAATGTCTATCAATATGTGCAGGGTGAGAGTCAGGAGGACAGAGCCAGGCTCTGCTCAGGGGTGGCAGCGACAGGACAAGGGGCAGCGGGTGCAGCTGGAGCAGAGGAAGCTCCATGGGAATGTCAGGAGGAACTTTGTCCCTGTGAGGGTGACAGAGCCCTGGGACAGGCTGCCCAGAGAGGTTGGGAAGTCTCCAGAGAAGGAGACATCCCCACCTGGATGTGTTCCAGTGTGACCCAGTCTAGGTGATCCTGCTCTGGTGGGGAGGGGGTTGGTCTAGATGATCTTTCAAGGTCCCTTCCAACTCTCACCACTCTGTGATTCTGTGTTTCTCTCTTGAAGGACTCCACACCAACCTTCTATCCATGCCTCAAAGCAAAAGACACCATGGACCATTACCATATGACAACACCAGGAGCACAAATTAAGATCCAAGCCACTGGTCCCTGCTCTGAGAAAAAAAATTTAAAAATCCCTTTCTTTGGCAAAGTTTATATGGAAAAACCAAGTTTTCCTGCTTCTGGTAGAACTCCTTGGGTGATGGCAAAGCGAGCTGTGCTCAGCCAGAAGGAGAAGAGGGTTTCTTTCTGTCTTCACACCTTTTAGAGTTAAAACATTAATGGTGTCGAGATGTCTTCAGTAAAAAAAGGCTGGTTGTCTGAACAATGTCAGGCAAAATTATACAGTGCTGAGTGAATGCAAAATTAATGAGTGCTGAACGCTGACAGGAGGGAACAGGCATAAGGAGCTGAGACTTTTTTAGAGTTGATGCTGAGATCAAGCAGGTAGAACATCTCCATCTTGCAAGGGGATGGAATAAAAGGGGAGGGGGGGAAAGAAAAGCCCCTTTTTTATCTCTCAAATTGGAAGAATTTAATTTGGTCTAAAATTGTGTGGACTTGGCCCAGCCAAAGCTGTGGGGATGGGAAAGGGTGATGTGGCTGGGGGGCTGCAAGGCAAGGAAGATGTGGGGCTGTTGGAGAGGGGTCAGAGGAGCCCCAGAGATGCTGAGAGGGCTGGAGCAGCTCCCCTCTGGAGAGAGGCTGAGGGAGCTGGGCTGGCTCAGCCTGGAGAAGAGAAGGCTGCTTCTGGGGGGGACCTCATTGCAGCCTGCCCGTCCCTGAAGGGACCCGAGGAACAGGAGGGGAATGGGCTTGTTCCAAGGGCAGAGCCTGGCAGGACAAGGGGGCTGGAGTGAAGCTGGAGGAGGGAAGGGGCAGAGGAGACATTGGGGGGAAGTTCTGTGCAGAGAGAGTGGGGAGGGGCTGGCAGGGGCTGCCCAGAGAGGGGGTGGGTGCCCCGTCCCTGGGGGTGTTGAAGGCCAGGTTGGCTGGGGCCCTGGGCAACCTTGTGGAGCTCCAGGCCTGGAGGTTGGTGGCCCTGCCTGTGGCAGGGGGTTGGAGCTCTGTGATTCTTGGTGTCCCTTCCAACCCAGCCCAGTCTGTGAGTCTATGTAGCTCCCCCCAAAAAACCCCTCAAGCTCAGCCCTGGCATAGCCTCTCTTCTCTCCCTGCAGGCACAAACCCCCCCCCCCCCCCCCCCCCAGCATCTTAACTACGCAACTTAATTCTTTTGCATAGAATTAAGACTGCCTTCTCTCAAGACACCCCATCTTGAACCCGCTGTGTGCTGCATCCCCAGGTCCACTACAAGTCCCTATGACCAATTCCCTCCTCATCAAGCCTTTAAACCAGCTTCTGCTCAAGTTGCACAGGCAGGGAGCCACCTGCCCAAGGTGTGCAGCTGATGCAGAGCTCTAAGGCAGCCAGGGGGAAGCTGATGCTTCCCATGCACAGAGCAGCACTTCTCCCCACCCCCTCCTCTTCTCAGCCCTGCTTCTCCAAAGCCGACTTTCTCGTGCCTCCCATCTGTCTCTCTTCTGGGCTGCAAAGGGAGAGCTGTCAATCTGCAGCTCTTGAGGGATCCAGTGTTTTCGTGTACGCCGTAGGGATGTGTTGGAGCTAGAGGCAGGCTTCATGCTGTGGTGAATATGGACCCAAGGGTGGATGTGACACGTGTGTGTGAGTGTGCTCAGGAGGTGTAAGTGTGGTTCGGGGCCATATGAGATGCCCATGGTGGGACAAGGGTGTGCAGGAGCATGGGAAGCTACCTAGAGAAGATGGAGCCTCCTGGTATGGGAAGCCACACAGAGAGGATGGAGCTGTGTGATATGGGAAGTTACCTAGAGAAGATGGAGCCTCCTGGTATGGGAAGCCACCCAGAAGATGGAGTCTCCTGGTATGAGCAGCCACCCAGAGAAGATGGAGCTGTGTGATATGGGAAGCTATCTGTAGAAGATGGAGCCAAGTGGTACAAGAAGCCACCCAGAGAAGATAGAGCTGTGTGATATGGGAAGCTACCCAGAGAAGATGGAGCTGTGTGATATGGGAAGCTACCTAGAGAAGATGGAGCCTCCTGGTATGGGAAGCCACCCAGAAGATGGAGTCTCCTGGTATGAGCAGCTACCTAGAGAAGATGGAGCTGTGTGATATGGGAAGCTACCTAGAGAAGATGGAGCCTCCTGGTATGAGAAGCCACCCAGAGAAGATGGAGCTGTGTGATATGGGAAGCTACCTAGAGAAGATGGTGCCAAGTGGTATGAAAAGCCACCAAAGATGGAACCTCCTGGCATGGGAACCCACCCAGAGAAGACAGACCAAGCCACATGGGTGAAGCTTACTTTCTTGCTGATCTGCACCCATCCTGCTCAGGAGAACCTTCCCCCCACAACAAATCTGAACTCTTCCAGCACAATCATCCCCTGAGGAACTGTGGGTGCAGCACCAGATGCTGGAGGTTCACAGTGAGTGTGTGAAGGCCCAGTTTTTGGGTGCTCCTTACCCCAAAACAGGTGACCACTGGGAGAGTAAGGAACAAGGTGGAATTTTCTGCCCAGGAAATACTGCAGAGACTCATGTGATGGGGTTCTGCACCTGGGGCCAAGGTGCAACCACCTGAAACTGCTTTTTTAAGGACCATAGCTGTTATCTGAAAAATTTGGGATGGTCCAAACTGTTCTCTGCTCCTCTAAGAAACCATCCATGGATCTAATTCACCATCTCAATGCAGCAGCTGCACCAAACTGGGGGTAAACATCAGCCTGGGCAACCTGATCCACCACTCCAGCGTTCCTCAACCCTGCTCATCCTACTACAGACTTAAAGGGTGATTGAAAGGGTCGTTAGCTGAGACTGGCTGTTTAAATAATTAATGAAAACCTGCCTGGGAAGCCAGATTTCCTTGACAAGCAAGGGCAGAAGGAAGGGTGAGGAATGAAACCCATCCAAACGGTGTCATTGGCTCTCTACCCAAGGCTCTGGAGAGGTTTTTAAGAGCCACCAAACACCCAGTGATGAAACTATGGAGCTCAGGGGAAGGAGAAGAAACCAGATGAGGAGTTCAGCATCCAGGCACCAGGGAAGGATGTGGCTTCAGAGGGAGGGAGATGGCTCCAGCATCTCTCCCTCTCGTGTCCCGGCAAGTCTGCTTGCTTTACCCAACCACACAGCTTGGCTTAAGAAAAGCCATTATCTCCTTGTACAAATCTCCCTTTATTTCCTCTGCTTCCCCCACAATCAGGAGGATTAAAGGCTCTGGAAGTTTGTTCAGAGGAAAAACTGCCATGAAAATCAGAGAATCTTAGAATCCCAAGGTTGGAAAAGCCCTTTAAGATCTCCAAGTCCATCCAGCCCTGTCCTGTGCTGCCCCAGAGCTCTCAGCACCTCATCTCCCCTCTGTTCAACACCCCCAGGGCTGGGGACTCAGCCCCCTCCCTGGGCAGCCTGGGCCACAGCCCCACAGCTCTGCCAGGGAAGAACTTGGCCCTCCCAGCTGAGCTGAGCCTGCCCTGGCCCAGCTTGAGCCCAGTGCCCCTTGTCCCAGCTCCTGGCCCCTGGCTGAAGAGACCAGCGCCCACCTCTCTGCACCCTCCTGGCAGGGCAGGGCAGGGGGGGAGAAGGGCTCCCCTCAGCCTCCTCTGCTCCAGCCTCAACACCCCCAGCTCCCTCAGCTGCTCCTCAGAGGATTTGCCCTCCAGCCCCTTCCCCAGCCTGGTTGCCCTTCTCTGCACTCGCTCCAGCACCTCACAGGTGCCTTTGCAGAGAGTCTGGACCCTTCTAGAAGCACCCAAGGCCCTTGTAGAGCACCCAACTCTGCTTGATTGGCACCGAAGACCACCTTGACCCCTTGATTGGCACCCAAGACCCTTTGTAGAGCAAACAAGACCCCTTATAGGGCACCCAGGACCCTTTGTAGAGCAACCAAGACCCCTTATAGGACACTCAAGACCCTCTCTAGGGCACCCAAGACCCCTTGATGGGCACCCTCCTGGCAGGGCATGGGAGGTGGGGAGAAGGGCTCCCCTCAGCCTCCTCTGCTCCATCCTCAACACCCCCAGCTCCCTCAGCTGCTCCTCAGAGGATTTGCCCTCCAGCCCCTTCCCCAGCCAGGTTGCCCTTCTCTGGACCATTCTATGAGTTGCCTCCATCAGGATGACCCCCCTCTCCTGTACTCATAAGGAATGCCAGCTCACAGAACCAACCAACCTCTTTCTGATCACCAACCAAACAAAAAACAAAGTCCAGAGGAGAGGGAGGACAAGCTCAGAGCCACCACAACTCTGCTGGTGGTGCTAATCTGGGGGAAGAAGGATCTTAAACCAGCTTTTGTCCATCTCTACAAGGACTCAGAAGGGCCAGCAAAAAGGATTTAAACAAGGAGATGATTTTTTTCCCCCTCCTCCTTTCCTGGTTCTGATAAAAATGAGATGAAATCAAGGAGAAAGGCAAAAAAAAAAAAAGAGAAGAAAAAGAAATAAAGCTAATCCAGCCCAACAGAAGGGAAGAGGAGGAGTGATTCCTACAGGTGTTTTATGACTCTCTGCATGATCCCCACGCCTGTTACATCCTATCAGATCCTCTTCTTACAGCGAGGTGCTAAAGGATTTATTAGTTCTTGACAGTGTGAGATGCTTAAAAGCTTGAGGATGTAATAACCAAATGTTCACTTGTTAAAATAAAGGCTCTGCTCAGAGAGGTCTGTGGAATTCTTAGCAGCTTCCCCTTCCCCTCAGTCTATATTTAAGCTGGCAGCTAGATTAAAACTGTTGGAGAGGGGATGAGAATTTTATTGACAGGCTTGGGAGGTGGTAAGGCTCCATAAAATCAACATATCCAGAGGATGCTCCCTGGTTTTGCTGCCCAGGGAGAGAGTTTTATAGGACTGACCCCCCTCCCACCACCCTCCTCCCCCCCATCCCCTCCCTCAGGGGTGTTTGTATCTGAAATCAATCCCTGATCTAAAGCAGATTCCAGAGGATCTGGAGAGGCAGATTTCACAAAGGGCTGTGGAGGAGAGCGTGGGCTGGGATTTCAATCCCTTCAACATCTCATGTTGAAACCAAACTGAGGAGAAGGGGAAGGCGTGAAATTCCCCCAACCTGCTCCAACAAACTCTTCACCCCTCGTGCGTGAGGTGTAATTAATTACTCCGTTAACGGGGAGGTTTGAAGCCTTGGAAGGGTGGAGGATGGAGCGTGGGGTTGGGGGACCCATGAGGATGCTCAGGAAGCAAAGGGAGGACTCTCAGCTCAGCTTTGTGGTGGAAGAAGTCGCTGTCATGGTCAGGGAGGGGAGAGTGGAAGCACTTTTCAAATCCAAAGCTGCAGGTTTCTGGAGATGAAGACCAGGAGCAATCACTCTCTGCTCTGCCCTCCCCAGCTGGAGTCCTGTGTCCAGAGCTGGGGCCCAACACAAGGAAGATGTGGGGCTGTTGGAGAGGGGTCAGAGGAGCCCCGGAGATGCTGAGAGGGCTGGAGCAGCTCCCCTCTGGAGAGAGGCTGAGGGAGCTGGGCTGGCTCAGCCTGGAGAAGAGAAGGCTGCTTCTGGGGGGGACCTCATTGCAGCCTGCCCGTCCCTGAAGGGACCCGAGGAACAGGAGGGGAATGGGCTTGTTCCAAGGGCAGAGCCTGGCAGGACCAGGGGGCTGGAGTGAAGCTGGAGGAGGGAAGGGGCAGAGGAGACATTGGGGGGAAGTTCTGTGCAGAGAGAGTGGGGAGGGGCTGGCAGGGGCTGCCCAGAGAGGGGGTGGGTGCCCCGTCCCTGGGGGTGTTGAAGGCCAGGTTGGCTGTGGCCCTGGGCAACCTTGTGGAGCTCCAGGCCTGGAGGTTGGTGGCCCTGCCTGTGGCAGGGGGTTGGAGCTCTGGGACCCTTGGGGTCCCTCCCAACCCAGCCCAGCCTGGGATTCTATGATCACCCCACTGGCCAGTCTGACTTCTTGAATGTCACAAAGCTCCTAAGTTCACCCCCTTCCCACCACCACAAGCCCTGAACTTCTGTTTGGCCCTAATCCTGATGCACCCCACCACTTCCCTTGGCAGCGGGTTCCCAAAGCAATCACCCTCCCAGTTGTATCTCTGGGCCCAAGTCCTAATTTGGTTTTGTCTGGCTTCAGCTTTGAGTCATCTTCTGTCATGCTGGATGTAAAAACCTCCTCAGTAGCCAGCATCTTCCGTTCTTGTCAGTGTTTATAGTGTCATCACCATGTCCCCACTCCTTCTTCTACATTCAAGGGAGTTCTTCAACCTTCCAAGTGCAAGACGTTTTCTCCAGCCCCAGCTCATTGCTGTGACTCCCCTCTCTGCTTTCTCTGAGCCACCAATGTGCATCTGCAGCCCACAAGGCCAAGCCCATCCTGGGCTGCATCCCCAGCAGTGTGGGCAGCAGATGGAGAGAGGGGATTGTGCCCCTCTGCTCTGCTCTGCTCTGGGGACACCTCACCTGCAGTGCTGGGTCCAGCTCTGGAGCCCTCAGCACAAGAAGGACATGGACCTGTTGGAGAGGGGCCAGAGGAGGCCACAAAAAAGATCCCAGGGCTGGAGCAGCTCTGCTGGGAAGCCAGGCTGGGAGAGCTGGGCTGGGTCAGCCTGGAGAAGAGAAGGCTCCAGGGGACCTTAGAGCCCCTTCCAGCCCCTGAGAGGCGCCTGTAGGAAGCTGGGGAAGAACTGTTCTCCAGGGCATGGAGCTATGGGACAAAGGGGGGTGGGTTAAACTGGAAAAAGGGAGATTTAGGGTGGGTGTGAGGACAAAGTTCTCCCCTCTGAGGGTGCTGGGTCACTGGGACAGGGTGCCCAGAGAGGTGGTGGAGGCCCCATCCCTGGAGAAATTCAAGGTCAGGCTGGATGGGGCTCTGAGCACCCTGCTCTAGTGAAGAAGTCCCTGCTCACTATAGGGGATGAGACTAGATGGCCTTGGAAGGTCCCTTCCCACCTCACACAATCTATGATTCTATGATTCTCAGGATTTTCCAATCTTTATCCAGCATGAATAACATTCCTGAACCCCAGTTTTGTCCCACCAACTCCATGCACACGTAACATCACCCAAGAGAAGCCCACCTTGCTTTTCATCACATCCCAAGTTGACACCAACAACCTTCACTCCCAAGATCTCCAGATCTTCTTGGAAAGCACCATTTCCTGGGATACCATCCACCCAGCATGCCTGTGTGCCCATCCTGTATTGGCCTAGTGATGATATTGTGCATCCTTCCATATCCATCAAGATGTTGGAAAGCACCAGGATCTAGCAGAGACTCTCCAGAAGCTCCATGAGACTCAGTTCTGAGAATAAGAGTGTTTCATCAGGATGAGGAGAGCTCACCAGTGGTGTTCCTCTGGCACCCAAGGTAAAGGAGAAAGGACACACCAATTTGAGGGTGGGTTGACCCATTCCCACAAAGGAGGATCAAATGGTAGACAAACCACCCAGTTGTGGGTGCTAATTTCTCATGCTTTCTACTTCTTGAAGGTCACACACTCATCAACCAAGAACATGAGCACTGGCAGAAAGTTGGCTTCATGGAGGTGACAAGAGGAGACAACAACAGTTACCTCCAACATACCAGGGGGTGGTGCCACCAACAACCTAATGCCACTGGTTAAGATCTGGTAAGAAAAATCATGACAGTCTGGGCCAATTCACTCAAGAAAAAGGAAGTTCAATGAGAAGAAGGACAGAAAGGAGCTGCTGGGTTGATTAAAGCTGTGACCACCTGACATCAAGATCCCAGGAGAGCTTGGTTTGTTGGGCAAGCCAAGTGAAAGGAGAGAACAAGAGCAACGATTTCATAAAAGTACATTAGGGAAGGGTGTTAATTACCAAACAGAAGGGAAAATAAACCAAACTAAAGGGCAATGCTGGCACAGAACCGACCCAAAACTCATTTCCACTGAAAACAAGCAGATGGTTTCATCCTCTTCTGGATCTCAGAAGAATTTCTGGAAGGATGGAGCTAAACGGTTAAAAAGCCTGGATCTGTTTGTAGTCTGTTTACCTTGGATCTGCCTCTCACTTGAGGGCTTTCAGTGGGCACCTACCAAAGCCAAGGAGGAATTCCCCCTCCCTGCTGATGTCTCATTTGGCCTCCAGGGTTTGGTTGTTTTTCTTTCTCTGCAGCCTTCTGACACACCGAGAGAAACCGGCTGCCAAGACAAGACCAAAGTGATGTGCACCCCTTCCTCCAGCACGAGCAGCTCCATCAGGGTTAATCCAGCCACCACATTTGGGTTGAAGAAAGGCTTTTCCACCTCACAGAATCCCAGAGCCCCAAGGTTGGAAAAGCCCTTTAAGATCATCAAGTCCAACCATCCCTGTGCTGTGCTGCCCCAGAGCTCTCAGCACCTCATCTCCTCTCTGTTCAACACCCCCAGGGCTGGGGACTCAGCCCCCTCCCTGGGCAGCCTGGGCCACAGCCCCACAGCTCTGCCAGGGAAGAACTTTGCCCTCCCAGCTGAGCTGAGCCTGCCCTGGCCCAGCTTGAGCCCAGTGCCCCTTGTCCCAGCTCCTGGCCCCTGGCTGAAGAGACCAGCGCCCACCTCTCTGCACCCTCCTGGCAGGGCAGGGCAGGGGGGGAGAAGGGCTCCCCTCAGCCTCCTCTGCTCCAGCCTCAACACCCCCAGCTCCCTCAGCCGCTCCTCAGAGGATTTGCCCTCCAGCCCCTTCCCCAGCCTGGTTGCCCTTCTCTGCACTCACTCCAGCACCTCCATGTCCTTGTGATGCTGAGGAGCCCAGAACTGGCCCCAGCAGTGGAGCTGCAGCCTCCCCAGTGCCCAACCCAGGGGCACAATCCCTGCCCTGGCCCTGTGGCCACGCTGGCTCTGACACAAGCCAGGATGCCCTTGGCCTTCCTGGCCCCCCGGGCACACTGCTGGCTCCTGGGCAGTCCCAGGCCCCCAACACCCCCAGCTCCTTCTCCCCAGCAGCTCTCCAGCCGCTCTGCCCCCAGCCTGGAGCGCTGCTGGGGGTCGGGGTGTCCCATGGGCAGGACTCTGCCCTTGGCCTGCTTGAACCTCATTCCCTTGGGCTCAGTCCCAGCACCTGCAAAAGCCCAGCCATAGCACCGCTGGCCAAGAAGGTCCTTCCTGACCTCAGGGATGGAGACAGAGGAACCCAGAATCTACAGAACACTGCTGGAAGGCAGAAGCAACGCTCCCCTTTTCTGACCTCCCTTGAAGCAACCAAAATGAGGAAAACTCCGATAAAGTCAATGTGTTTGAAGAGGAGACCACAGCACCAGGCTGACAGTTGTAGCCTGAAGAGATTCCAATCTAATTTTAGATTTGACACAAGCCTTAATGTGGTTTTAATTAATTAATTTGGGAAAAAAAAAAAAATCCTTTAATTAATGTAAACCCCTTAAAGCTGTTTTCATTTACTCAATTTCCAGGAGACATTTCCACTTCCATTGCTCCTCAGATGCCATTCTTCTGTTGCTTTTGTTCTTCAGTCAAACCTCAACTGTTAGACCCCAATGTCTGTTTGTAATACACTCCTGGCCTTCAGAGCTGGGATGCTTTAAGCTCAGCCTTCTCTTTAATGGTTCTCCAAGTTGTGGGGCTTCCATCTCTTCTCTGACTATGTAGAAAGACTAAAACTTGTTCTTCCATTGCATGAAAGTGTCCTCTTTTGGGTCCATGGAAGGAGCTTGGTGTTCAGAGAATCACACAGAATCATCAAGTTGGAAAAGCCCTTTAAGATCACCAAGTCCAAGTGTTCCTGTCCTATGGTGACCCACAGCAAAGGCTGTGGGGGGACCTCAGTACAGCTTTCCCATCCCTAAAGGGAGCAGAGGAACAGAAGGAAAACAGGCTTGTTCCAAGGGCAGAGCCTGGCAGGACAAGGGGGCTGGAGTGAAGCTGGAGGAGGGAAGGGGCAGAGGAGACATTGGGGGGAAGTTCTGTGCAGAGAGAGTGGGGAGGGGCTGGCAGGGGCTGCCCAGAGAGGGGGTGGGTGCCCCGTCCCTGGGGGTGTTGAAGGCCAGGTTGGCTGGGGCCCTGGGCAACCTTGTGGAGCTCCAGGCCTGGAGGTTGGTGGCCCTGCCTGTGGCAGGGGGTTGGAGCTCTGGGATCCTTGGGCTCCCTCCCAACCCAGCCCAGTCTGGGATTCTATGATTCCTCAAAGCTGATGAAAGTCCATGTAGAGATCCCTGGTCAGGGTCTGCAGCCACAAACCCCATTGAACAGGGGGTAACATGGGAACCTGGACCTGGGCAGAAGAAAGCAGCTGAAAGCCTTTACTTGCTCTGCACTGAGTTCCTCTGCTTTGGGGTAAAGCTCACCAAGAGACCTCAGCTCTGTGCCTGGCTTCCCACACCGCACGCAATGCCTCGCTCTGTGGTTTTATGGAAGTCATTTTATGATCTTCAATAACATACCACATCCCTCAGCTGCTGGGACAAGAAGGGGCTCTTGACTCAGCACTGTGGACAAGGTCTCCACCTCTCCTCCCAAAACCTCACACCACCATCACAAGCTGGGGGAGAAGCCTCTTCCCAAGCCATCACATCACCATTTCCTGGATAAAGCCAAAGCTTCTCCTCTTTTCCAAGCTCCCCACGCTTTGGCATTCCCAAACCCAAGAAGAAACTCAACATTTGTTTTGAAGACCCTTCCATGCATCCCTACTGAGGACCCAGGACCTCTCTGAGTTAGAAACTGTACATTCTATCAGAGAATAAATCCAGGGCCAAACCCAAGCATATGACAAGACAGCAGGGAAACTTAATTAAAGGCAAGTCACTGACAGCCCAATGATAGGATGCAACAGAGCGGCCAAAAATCAATAATTATTCCATATACTTCACTTAATTAACCTCCTGTATTTACCCAAAAGGGGAATTACTTCCCCAAGTAGGTTAACTTGCAAACTGGGGAGGTGGTGGTCTTGAATTAAGGGTGTTCTTCTCTCAGGGCTGGTGTTCCCTAGTGATAAAGGAGGATAAACTTGACCACAGGAGCCCAGCTTGTTACAGCTTTGGGATAATAGGAGTGTAAAGACAAAAGGAGGGCACAGCTGCTCCATGGTGTTGTTGGACATCACCACACAGGAGAAGAAGAAGTTGTGGAATATTTGTGTGGTCAGAGAAGAGATAGAAATGCTCCTATCCCTCAATCCCCTGGGAATTATTAAAGGCTGAAGAAATAGCCTTCTCACTCCCCCATTCCTGCCCCTGCCCAAAGTTCACAACTTCAAAGCTGAGGGTTGGCCACCTTTGCAGGTTAACGTGGTGATGCTCAGGACAGAAAGTGAGCTGTCTGCCTTATGGAATGTCCCAGAATGAGATCACACATCATTACACAATAAAACTCCATTCATAAAGATCTAATTAGCTTTTCCCTTCTACATCTACAAGAATAAATTCAGCAGTTTCCTCCCCACCCCACCCCAAACCTCAAAAATGCAGCTTCACTGGGGCTGGAGGTGTCATACATGGGGTCACACCACCCTCCATCACCGTTGGAAGCAGAGACTGGGGGCATCCACGAGCCAAGCTACATAGCACAAGCCCCAGCAAACACAGACCAAATCCTTCACTTTGGCAGCTACAGAACCAACCTCCTGGGGTTTTTGGACCTCACAGGACCAGAAATTCATGAGCATCACCCCCATGCATCCTGGCAGGGCTGGGATCTATGCCATGGTTGCTCCTGGACCAGGTAGCTACGGGCTCCGTACACCGAAGCGGAACATACGGCGGCACAGTGGGAACGACCCTCAGCCAGCAGCGATGAGCAAAGGCAGGAAGGACGTGGGGAAGGAAGTCCCTTGGACACAGGTGGTGGTCGAGTCGTTTGTGATGCCTTAGGAGGTGTTTCAAGGGCATCCCTCTGCGGCTGTTGGAGTTGGGAGGAGGTGTAATGAAAAGCTCGTTGCTCTCTGATTTATTTGATTAAGGTGCTGAGTTTCTACTCCTGCTCTGGAAGGGAATGAAGCAGCTTATCAATGAAGAGGGCTTTCTGGGATAAGACTTGGTGGTTTCATCTTTAAAAAGGACACTGCCAAGGTTGGGAGCTTTGAAAAGGAGAGATGAACCCCCTCCCCCCCTCCCACCCTGTGCTGGCTGCTGGCTCTGTCATATCTCCACACACCACTCATCACCCCAAGGTTTAAACACCCTCCAAAAAACAGGGTGTTTTTCATTAAAACACTCATCCAGGGGAGAAAGGGAAACACCTTTCTGGAGCCCACCTACCACAGCAGAGCATGGTGTGGCAGGGAGGTTGGATGGCAAAGCTCTGCCTCTCCTTGCGGCAGGGGTGACCCCAACTTCCACGGCGCTTGCAGGGGAGGCATCAAGTCTTGGTGTGGGAAGAAACATCATCTGTGCATCACACAGCCCATCTCTACTCATTCCTGTGCTCTCCTCCAGGATCAAGATGCTTTAGTTTTGCATCTGCAGCCACACACAGGCCACCTTCCTAGGTGGCAGCCAAACCCAGTCCCTGTCCTGTGGCCTCCTGGCTCTGTCACATCTCCACCACGCTGCCCTGAGGGCTTCTTCTGACAGCCTTCACACCACCTCTGCTGACCTTACAAACCAGAGAGCCATGCACGTTGAGCAATGAAACTGCCCAGCTTGCCTTCATCCGTTGGGTTTTGACCACAGCAGCTCTGCTGTGAGCTAAAACAACCTTGGGAGAGCTCGTTTCCATGTGAGGGATGGCCTAGCTCCCTCTCACAGCAGAGAGGACCTCCTGAACCCACGTGCTGGCTGTGCCATTCAACCTGAAGATAAAGAGGAAGGAGGTCCACACAGATGGACCGCTGCCCCACAGAGCCCAGGCAGGAGACATCTGCTCCTTGCTGACCTCCACGCAGCTTAGGAGATGCTGGTGGCCCTTTCTTCTCCTTCCTCAGCTGGTGACCATGCTCAGGGCAGGGTTCAGGCCTCCAAAACTCAACCCCCTCCCTACTCTAAAACAGCCAAAAAAACTTTTGTGGGATGGACAAAGGCTGAGAAATGAACTGCCTGGCCTCTTCCTCCACTGCTTTATTGCTGTCTTGGCAGATGAATTTCAGGTTGTTGCCACAGCCGCAAACCGCTTGTTCTGCCAACTGTACATTACTAACATTGGAAGGTGGCCAGACCTAGGAATCTTTTCTAAAAGCATTTGCTTCATACTTTAAATAGCAGTCCAGCAGGCAGGGGGATGGGGAGGAAGGGCTCAGCCCCTGCATGTGATCCATCTGCAAGCTTCTCCCTGCTCCTCCAACCCTTTGCAGGTTAAAACTGAGGACGATCCGTGGTAGAAGTGGGGAGAGATGGTGGGATGTGACCTCCAAACACTCCAAGGCTGGCAGTGAGGACATTTCCCCCACTGTCCCTGGGATGTCCCTGCTCCTTGGCGCTGCTACCTGCCCCCTCCCAAGCTCCCCAGCTCTGTGCCTGGCACGTTCTCCTAATTAAATTAATCACAGGACGTCGGTCGGTCCTTCATTGAAATCCACCCAGCATCATTCTCCCCAGTGCTTATGGGGTTTGTGTATTACTGTGCTCAACATTTGGTGGGGTTCCTACAATTTTATGATTTGCTGGGATCACAGAATCCCAGAGTCCCAAGGTTGGAAAAGCCCCTTAAGCTTCTGGAGTCCAACCATCCCTGTCCTGTGCTGTCCCAGAGCTCTCAGCACCTCATCTCCCCTCTGTTCAACACCCCCAGGGCTGGGGACTCAGCCCCCTCCCTGGGCAGCCTGGGCCACAGCCCAATGATGTTCTATATCTTGAGATGTCCTGAGCCCCCTGTAACACAGCATCACTTGGCTCCACTCTGCTACATGGAAGGACGTCTCTGGATGGGCTTCCTTAGAAAGGAGCATGTCCACACACTGCAGGATATCAGAGAATGCCAGCCTGGTCTGGGTTGGAAGGGACACCAAGGGTCCCAGAGCTCCAACCCCCTGCCACAGGCAGGGCCACCAACCTCCAGGCCTGGAGCTCCACAAGGTTGCCCAGGGCCCCAGCCAACCTGGCCTTCAACACCCCCAGGGACGGGGCACCCACCCCCTCTCTGGGCAGCCCCTGCCAGCCCCTCCCCACTCTCTCTGCAAAGAGCTTCTCCCTAATATCTCATCTAACCCTTCCCTCCTCCAGCTTTAAACCATTCAACCATTCCCCCATAGGTTGCTGGTCACAACACTTCAGCAACAAAACCATGTCCTCATTAATTAGCAAATATTAATTGGTTTTATGGCTTAGAAACATCACAGAGTCACAGAGCTGTAGGGGCTGGAAGGGACACCCAGAGCCCATGGGGTCCAAGCCTCTGCCAAAGCAGGGTCCCTAGGACAGGGGCAGGGTCTTTAGGACAGAGAAGGAGACTCCACACCCCCCTGGGCAGCCTGGCCCAGGGCTCCCTCACCCTCACCATGAAAAAAAAGAGAGGAGGAGGAGGAATCACAGAATCACAGAGTCACAGAATCTTAGGGGTTGGAAGGGACCTCAGGAGATCATGGGGTCCAACCCCCCTGCCAAAGCAGCTCCCTATCTCATATTGCATAGACAGGCATCCAGAGGAGACTTGAATCTCTCCAGAGAAGGAGACTCCACCACCTCCCTGGGCAGCCTGTTCCACTGCTCCCTCACCCTCACTGGGGAAAAGTTCATCCCCATGTTGGTGTGGAACTCCCTGTGCTCCAGCTTCCAGCCATTGCCCCCAGTCCTGTCCCCACAGACACTGAAAAGGGGCTGGCCAATTCCCCCTGCATCCCAAGTCTAAAATATTTATAGACACTAATTAGGTCCCCCCTAAGTCTTCTTTTCTCCAGGCTGAACAGCCCCAGCTCCCTCAGCCTTTCCTCACAGGGGAGATGTTCCAGGCCCCTAATTATCTTGGTTGCCCTTCTCTGGCCTCTCTCCAGGAGATCCCTGGCTGGTTGAGCCCAGGGAGCCCAGCACTGGACACAACACTCCAGCTGGGGCCTGAGCAGGGCAGAGCAGAGGGGGAGGATCCCCTCCTGTCCCCTGCTGCCCACACTCCTCCTGATGCCCCCAGGATCCCATTGTCTCTCTCAGCCCCAGGACACACTGCTGGCTCATGGCCACCCTGTCATCAACCAGCACCCCCAGGTCCTTCTCCACAGAGCTCTTCTCCAGCGGGTCATCCCCCAGCCTGTACTGATACAGTCGGAGGAGGAGGAGGAGGGACAGTGGCAGGAAAACATGCCATGTGACACCACATACAACTACAAGGACAGAAAATTCTCCCTAGCTACGACCAGTCTGACTTCCTACCTTATTTCTCCTCCCTCCTCCTGCAGTAAACTCCTAAGAACAAACAGGGGTGAAGTTTCTTCTCCTTGGCAATCTGGCGCCGCAGCAGATAAGCCAGGGACACGGAGCAAAGCTCAAGGCAGAATATCTTCAAGCAGTGCTTGTCCTAGTTAATGTTCAGCCCCACTGTGCAACGTCAAGAAAACTCATGACTGGTGAAGTGATGGTGAGCAGGGACCTGGGTGTACTCACCTGCTACCAAACTCTTTTCAGAACCTGGGTACAATGTGAATGAAACCTCAACGTGGTTGTCCCAGTTCCTGGGGGAACCCAGGCAGCTCAGGAGATGTGAGGTGAATGGAATCAGGCTGCCCAGGGAGGGGGTTGAGTCACCATCCCTGGGTGTGTTTAACAGCCAGGGAGATGAGGTGCTTAGGGATGTGGTTTAGCATAGGATGGGAATGGTTGGACTTGATGATCTTAAAGGGCTTTTCCAACCTTGGGATGCTGTGATTTACAACTCTGTTTGTCCCATGATTAGGTGCCTAAAATAACTGTGAGGTGGGAGGACCTATGGCAATGCCTGGCTTGTGTTGGACCAAGGAAGGGGTGATGGGTTTCAACTAAAGGAAGGGAGATTTGGACTAGATATAAAGATGTTTCTTACACTGAGGGTGGTGAGACACTGGAAGGGGTTGTCCGGAGAGGTGGTGGAAGGCCCATCCCTGGAGACATTCAAGCTCAGGCTGGATGGGGCTCTGAGCACCCTGCTCTAGTGAAGATGTCCCTGGTCACTGCAGAGTGGGACTAGATGGCCTCCAAAGGTCCCTTCCAACCTAACACATTTCCATCCCTGGACACATTCAAGGTCAGGTTGGACAGGACTCTGAGCACCCTGGTCTGGTTGAAGAAGTCCCTGCCCATGGCAGGGGGTTGGACTAGATGGGCTTTAAGGTCCCTTCCCTGGAACAGGGGAGATTTAGGGTGGGTGGTAGGAAAACATTCTTCCCTCTGAGAGTGTTGGGACACTGGACCAGGGTGCCCAGGGAGGTGGTGGAGGCCCCATCCCTGGAGACATCCAAGCTCAGGCTGGATGGGGCTCTGAGCACCCTGCTCTAGTGAAGATGTCCCTGCTCACTGCAGGGTGGGACTGGGTGACCTTGGAAGGCCCCATCCCACCGAACACAGTCTGTGATTCCCACCCCAAACCAGTCTGGGATTCAGTGATTCTATGGAGTTCCAGTATGTGCCTACCCATAGCCCAGCCAGGGGGGTTGGGATAAGGATTAACATCCCTTATCAGGTAAGGAACACCACACTGCTTGGAACTTGGGACAGCAGCTTTGGCAAAGGCCACACCTGATGGATGACACGTTCTTGGTGCTGATACTGAGCAGGATTCAAGTTGTCCATGAAGGACAAAGTGTTTGCACAAGGGAAGAGGTGTTTGCATGAGGGACAAAGCATTTGAGCACATGAAATGGGTGGCCTTTAGCAGGCGTGACCCAGAACGAGCTGGAGCCCACCACAGCAGCTCCAGGAAGGATGCTGGGGTTTGCAAGGACCTGAACAAGTCCTGCTCCCTCCTTAATACACCTCACCCCTTCTCCAGCACATCTCTTGAGTGAGTCCTTTGGACTTGGGTTTGGGTTTTGAGTTGACATGGGGGTGAAATTTAACCTTTCTACAGGGCTTTTCAAGCATGTCCTCCCTGTCCAGTGGTTACAGTGCTGCATCCACTGGCAGGAAATGGGTTAATGCCCCTCTGACCTCTTTGGTTGGCAGGAGAACAGATCTGACCAGGGTACACTGTGCTTCACCAAGTCTCATGCAGTGTGTGGTGGAGCTGTCCCTCCTTCCCCTCACCCAGCCATAAAACATGGTTCCCACACCCAGTTAGTAGCAGTACTGATAAGCACTTTAATGATCCTGAGAGCTTAACGAGCCCTTCTGATTGTTTTCAGCTATGGAATGATTTCAGGATGAACCACAAACATCCAGTAACGTGCCACCTTGCAGCAGAACCAAAGCTCCAACTCAAACCACAGAATCACAAGGTTGGAAAAGCCCTTTAAGCTCCTGGAGTCCAACCGTCCCTGTGCTGTGCTGCCCCAGAGCTCTCAGCACCTCATCTCCCCTCTGTTCAACACCCCCAGGGCTGGGGACTCAGCCCCCTCCCTGGGCAGCCTGGGCCACAGCCCCACAGCTCTGCCAGGGAAGAACTTGGCCCTCCCAGCTGAGCTGAGCCTGCCCTGGCCCAGCTTGAGCCCAGTGCCCCTTGTCCCAGCTCCTGGCCCCTGGCTGAAGAGACCAGCGCCCACCTCTCTGCACCCTCCTGGCAGGGCAGGGCAGGGGGGGAGAAGGGCTCCCCTCAGCCTCCTCTGCTCCAGCCTCAACACCCCCAGCTCCCTCAGCTGCTCCTCAGAGGATTTGCCCTCCAGCCCCTTCCCCAGCCTGGTTGCCCTTCTCTGCACTCGCTCCAGCACCTCACAGGTGCCTTTGCAGAGAGTCTGGACCCTTCTAGAAGCACCCAAGGCCCTTGTAGAGCACCCAACTCCGCTTGATTGGCACCCAACACCCCTTATAGGGCAACCAAGACCGTCTCTAGTGAAAACAAGACCCCTTGATGGGTACCCAAGACCCTTTGTAGAGCAACCAAGACTCCTTGATGGGCACCCAAACCCCTTGTAGGGTACTCAAGGCACCTTTTGATAGGCACCCAAGACCATTTCCATGGAGTCGTGCCCCTCTGAGAAGCACCCAAGATCCTTTCATGGGCAACCAGAACCCCTTCATGGGCACCAAAGACCCTGTGTAGGACAACAAATGCTCCTTGATGGGCACCCAAGGCCCTTTGTGGAGCAACCAAGACCCCTTATAGGGCACCCAGGACCCTCTGTAGGGAACCCAAGACCCCTTAATGGGCACCCAAGGCCCTTTGTGGAGCAACCAAGACCCCGTATAGGGCATCCAGGACCCTCTCTAGGGAACCCAAGACCCCTTGATGGGCACCCAAGGCCCTTTGTGCAGCACCTCCATGTCCTTCTGATGCTGAGGAGCCCAGAACTGGCCCCAGCACTGGAGCTGCAGCCTCCCCATTGCCCAGTCCATGCATACCAAACCAACCAATCCACTGAGGTGAAGGTCCCTTTCTGCCTTACTGCTCCTGAGACAGCAATAGAAAGGAAACCACCACAAATGGAATGAATGAGCAGTGATTTATCATCAATCAACTCCCAGCAACTGCCTGCCACTTAGTGTCAGAGGGGTCCCAGGCGAACGCTCTTACTCCAAGGCTCCCTGAGGTGCCAAGGCAGGAAGATGCCACCTTACCTTGCTCCAACCTCTTCATCTGCTGGATCTGATCAACAGTCTTTTTTAGGATCTTGCATTTGTCAGGCTTGACACTCAGTGTGTCGATGTCCCCAATGTTTGCAGACAGCAGCTCTGCCAGCTCCTCTAAGTACTTGTTCTCCTGCTCCCGGCGCCGCTTTTCGTTGCTGTTGGAGAAGGGGAAAAAAAACCCAATTAAAAGTCATATTAATGATTTATTATTTTTTCTCCCACTGCCTCTGGTGGGGGCAGGACTCATTGCTTCCCCAGCAGGCAGCTGCCAGTGGGTGCTAAGGGGTCACAGGCAGCAGATGTGGCTTTGCCAGAGGTGGGATGGATGCCTGTTGGCTGGAGAAGTGTTGGGTCTGGCTGTGGATTCAGCCTAGGTTTTTTGCTCAGGAGGCTGAGGGCAGCCCTTCTCCCCCCCTGCCCTGCCCTGCCAGGAGGGTGCAGAGAGGTGGGCGCTGGTCTCTTCAGCCAGGGGCCAGGAGCTGGGACAAGGGGCACTGGGCTCAAGCTGGGCCAGAGCAGGCTCAGCTCAGCTGGGAGGGCAAAGTTCTTCCCTGGCAGAGCTGTGGGGCTGTGGCCCAGGCTGCCCAGGGAGGGGGCTGAGTCCCCAGCCCTGGGGGTGTTGAACAGAGGGGAGAGGAGGTGCTGAGAGATCTGGGGCAGCACAGGACAGGGATGGTTGGACTTGGAGATCTTAAAGGGCTTTTCCCACCTTGGGATTCTGGGTTTCTGGGATTGGTGACACCAGCACTGGTATGCTCCCCAGCAACCGGCAGGTAAATGCTTCCCAAAGGAGCTGAGCGAGTGTTTGGAGCCCAGGGAGTTCCCCCCAATGTGGGGAAGAACTTCTTCCTGGTGAGGGTGAGGGGAGCCCTAGGCCAGGCTGCCCAGGGGGGTGTGGAGTCTCCTTCTCTGGAGAGATCCCAGCCCCTGTCCTAGGGACCCTGCTTTGGCAGGGGGTTGGACCTGATGATCTCTGGAGGTCCCTTCCAACCCCTGGGATTCTGTGAAGGTCAAATGAATTTCAAGCTCTCCCTATGAACCAAAAAGCAAGAGCAGAGGGGAGAAAACCCCCCTTCCTCTGTTGAGGGTGAGCTCATTTCATGCAAACTCTTAATGTCGCTGTTGCTGTGGCAACTTTCAAATTGTAGGAGGGAGAATTGGCCAATTTTCCTTCCATAAAAGCATCATGAGAATATTACAGCAGTAGGATATTCTTTATGACTCCCAAGTATCTTCAAAAGCAACAGTTAAACCTTCCAGGTTTTAACAAAGGAGTTTAGAAGTTCACTTTGCTCTGGAGTACATTAGAGAGGACCCTGGCCAGCCCAGGGAGGAGGACAAGGTCTCTCCTTGCCACAACTGCAAGTTTGGAGGTGGTCTGAAAGAAGGAAGATGCAGCACTGGTGAGGACTCTTCTTCCTAGGTGAAGTGCTTCAGCTGCTCCAGTGTTTGGGGTTGGAAGGGCAACACAACATGTAGTTGAGTCAAGGCTTCTAAAAAGGTTTGTAGATGCTTTGGGGATATAAAACCTTCCCATGCTTGGATGAAGAAGGAGAATCCTTCACCCAGAGGTCTCTGCTTCTCTACAATCAGTTGGTTCCTCCTCTTCTAGATGTTGAAAGACCCCCGGTGTCAGCAGCAGAAGGCTTGCTTGGGTGCTCAGGGGTTAGGAAATAAACTACAAGAGATCTGCTTTCCAAAAGCAGAGCTGATAAAGCAAAGCCAGGTGGAGAGCAGCTCCTTCAAGAGGAGGTATCCAAGCCTGCCTTGTTACCCATGTCTCTTTCATGGTGGCTCAAGGACCAACAGCTTCACCTCACAGTCACCTCTGGGACTATGACCAGCTCCAAGACTAGCAGTGAGGGCTGCAGAGCTCTGATTCAAATGGCTCAGGTGGAGAGGGGCAGTATTTCATGTGATCAGAGAAGCATTTGGTAGGAACAAGACATCTACAAGTCCTACCAAAACCTTGTCTGCAATTTAATGGGACAGCCAAGGAACCATAGAGCCTTTAGAGGAAGCTGCATGAGCTCTACAGAAGGGAGATGTTGCAACTAAAACCTCCAAGGAACACAAATCCATAATCAACCATGTAAGGCCCTTCTACAGGACCACAAATCCTTAATCAACCATGTAAGGCCCTTCTACAGGACCACAAACCCTTAATCAACCACGTAAGGTCCTTCTACAGGGCCACAAATCCTTAATCAGCCACGTAAGGTCCTTCTACAGGGCCACAAATCCTTAATCAGCCACGTAAGGCCCTTCTACAGGGCCACAAATCCTTAATCAACCACGTAAGGTCCTTCTACAGGGCCACAAATCCTTAATCAGCCACGTAAGGTCCTTCCACAGGGCCACAGATCCTTAATCAACCACGTAAGGCCCTTCTACAGGACCACAAATCCTTAATCAACCACGTAAGGTCCTTCTACAGGGCCACAAATCCTTAATCAACCACGTAAGGTCCGTCTACAGGGCCACAAATCCTTAATCAACCATGTAAGGCCCTTCTACAGGACCACAAATCCTTAATCAACCATGTAAGGCCCTTCTACAGGACCACAAACCCTTAATCAACCACGTAAGGTCCTTCTACAGGGCCACAAATCCTTAATCAACCATGTAAGGTCCTTCTACAGGGCCACAAATCCTTAATCAGCCACGTAAGGCCCTTCTACAGGGCCACAAATCCTTAATCAACCATGTAAGGTCCTTCTACAGGGCCACAAATCCTTAATCAGCCACGTAAGGTCCTTCTACGGGGCCACAAATCATTAATCAACCACATAAGGTCCTTCTACTGGACCACAAACCCTTAACCAACCATGTAAGATCCTTCTCCTGGACCACTGCAACCTCTACAGTTATTGCCTAGAGCGTCACACAGGAGCTCTCAGTGATAGAAAATACCCCTGGGGTTGGCTCAGCACATCCATATTCCACCACACTGAGCCAAACAGCATCCCAGGCATCCCAGACACGGACCCAGGGGCAGCACCATATGGTCATCCTTAAAACCAGACTGTATCACCATGGGGAAGAGATGCTCTGGATTGACAGGGAGCTTGGGAAAGCCTGTGGAGGGAGATGATGATTCCCTCTGTCTGGTCTTAAATAGGGTGGCAGGGGAGCTGGGATGGGGAGGCTCAGTTGGAAGCAGGAGGTGGCTTTCTGCAGGGCTTTGAAGTAACCTGCATCAAGGGGTTCTCCACCAAGGTTTCTGAATATTAGAAAAATAGGATTTTTTGGGGACCTGCAATGAAGAGGCACAAGGTTTGGGATGATCCAAAAGCAGCTGAGAAAGGAGATGGGATCCTGGGTTCCATCAGCAGAGGGGTGGCAGCAGGGACAGGGAGGGGATTGTCCCTCTCTGCTCTGCCATCCCCAGCTGGAGTCCTGTGTCCAGAGCTGGGGCCCAACACAAGGAAGATGTGGGGCTGTTGGAGAGGGGTCAGAGGAGCCCCAGAGATGCTGAGAGGGCTGGAGCAGCTCCCCTCTGGAGAGAGGCTGAGGGAGCTGGGCTGGCTCAGCCTGGAGAAGAGAAGGCTGCTTCTGGGGGGGGCCTCATTGCAGCCTGCCCGTCCCTGAAGGGACCCGAGGAACAGGAGGGGAATGGGCTTGTTCCAAGGGCAGAGCCTGGCAGGACAAGGGGGCTGGAGTGAAGCTGGAGGAGGGAAGGGGGAGAGGAGAGATTGGGGGGAAGTTCTGTGCAGAGAGAGTGGGGAGGGGCTGGCAGGGGCTGCCCAGAGAGGGGGTGGGTGCCCCGTCCCTGGGGGTGTTGAAGGCCAGGTTGGCTGGGGCCCTGGGCAATCTTGTGGAGCTCCAGGCCTGGAGGTTGGTGGCCCTGCCTGTGGCAGGGGGTTGGAGCTCTGTGCTCCTTGGGGTCCCTTCCAACCCAGCCCAGACTGGGATTCTCTGATTCTCTGATCTGCAGACCTCATGGAAGTATCTGCCCCAAATTCACCCTGAGGAACGTTTCCCCCTGCTCCGAGCTCTCTCAACTGATGAAATCAATACATTAACTTTGATAAGGAGCCTCTAATCATCATTTCCCACCTAACAAGCAGCAGAGCAGATGGGGAGCCGCATTTCCATCGTGCTCCATCTTCCACTGCAGCCACTGCTAAAAGCAAAGCGAGGTTCTGGTGGGAAGTGTGAACGTGTGCGAGTGGCTGAGCCCCGGCTCCATCTGCTCCAGCAGACGGGACGCAGAGACGCAGCGGGAATGACAAAGGAGCCACAGCAGGGGAGGGAGGGAGGGAGGGAGGGAGGGATGGATGGAAGGAAGGAAGGGATGGAGGGATGGATGGAGGGAGGGATGGATGGATGGAGGGATGGATGGATGGAGGGATGGATGGATGGATGGATGGAGGGAGGGAGGGAAGGAAGGAAGGAAGGAAGGAAGGAAGGAGAGAGGGAGGGACGGAGGGAGGGAGGGATGGAGGGATGGATGGATGGAGGGGTGGATGGATGGAGGGGTGGAGGGGTGGAGGGGTGGATGGATGGAGGGGTGGAGGGGTGGATGGATGGAGGGGTGGAGGGATGGAAGGAGGAAGGGATGGATGGATGGAGGGGTGGAGGGATGGAGGGATGGATGAATGGATGGAAGGAAGGAAGGAAGGATGGATGGAGGGAGGGAGGGAAGGAAGGAAGGAGGGAGGGAGGGAGGGAGGTATGGAGGGATGGATGGAGGGATGGATGGATGGATGGATGGATGGAGGGGGGGAGGGAGGGAGGGAGGGAGGGAGGGAGGGAGGGAGGGAGGGAGGGAGGGAGGGATGGACGGAGGGATGGATGGATGGAGGGATGGAGGGATGGATGGAGGGATGGATGGAGGGATGGAGGGATGGAGGGAGGGATGGATGGATGGATGGATGGATGGATGGAGGGATGGATGGAAGGAAGGAAGGAAGGATGGATGGAGGGAGGGAGGGAAGGAAGGAAGGAAGGAAGGAGGGAGGGAGGGAGGGAGGGGTGGATGGAGGGGTGGAGGGAGGAAGGGATGGATGGAAGGGTGGAGGGATGGAGGGAGGGAGGGATGGAGGGATGGATGAATGGATGGAAGGAAGGAAGGAAGGATGGATGGAGGGAGGGAGGGAAGGAAGGAAGGAGGGAGGGAGGGAGGGAGGGAGGGAGGGAGGGAGGGAGGGAGGGATGGATGGAGGGATGGAAGGAGGGAGGTATGGAGGGATGGATGGAGGGATGGATGGATGGAGGGAGGGAGGGATGGATGGATGGATGGATGGATCGATGGATGGATGGATGAAGGGATGGATGGATGGATGGATGGAGGGAGGGATGGATGGAAGGAGGGAGGGATGGATGGATGGATGGATGGATGGATGGATGGATGGATGGATCGATGGATGGATGGATGAAGGGATGGATGGATGGATGGATGGAGGGAGGGAGGGATGGGGAGTGGCACACGTACCTCTGGGCTGTATCACAGGGTGAACCTTTCCTCTTCCGGGAGTCGGGGTTGGCAGGGTCTGTTGAGCTGTCCCCAAGGCCACTCATGTTGGTTGACCTACTTTGTACCTGGAAGCAAAGAGAGACAGGGGTAAGGAGGAGGGTTTTCCAGCTGTAGGAGGAGTGGTTCCTCTAAGGCAGAGCTGGAAAACATGGATCAAGTGAGCTCTGAAGAGGTGACCAACCCAAGGCAAGCCTTTCTTGAACTGATGCCTTGTTTGTGAAGGAAGTGGCATGAAGGAAAGATGAGAAGTGATCCTCTTACCCTCCTTCTGGTGTTCCCTGCTCACCCTTTGGCCAAGCAAGCCCTCACCACCAGCACCACCATCCTCACATTGCAGACTGAGCTCTTCCCCAGAGCCCTCCCAGTTTCAGCTTCATGGCCTTCAAGCATTTCAAGCCCAACTCAAACACAGCCCATTCCAGCAGGGGTTTTAAGTGCTTTTGATTGCTTTTGTTTGGTTCCCTGTTCCTGCAGGCTTCTCCTTCAGCCCATCTTTGGCTCCTCTGTCATCTCCCTCTGGTTCCTCTGCCTTGCAGCTGGCAGAGAAGGCTGCACCCTTCACTTCTGCTCCCTGTCCCCCATCTCCTTTCCCATAGGCACGTGGCCTGGGCTTAATTAGAGCTGCAAACTGACTCATCTCTTAACACCCTTCCACAAACCCCTTCCCAACCTCCCACTGAGGCTGCCTCCCACGCACGGTCCTCCCAGCCCCAACCTTCTCCTGGCAGAGAGCTTCCCACCATGGCCAGTCCTTGGTTGGTCCCAACACTGGGCACCTCCTGGGTTCCAGCTCTTTCCAACACACAAACATTCTACCCATATTTTTAGGCTGTAATTTCAACAGATGTTGGGAAAACGAGTCCATGCTATGGCAAGACCCTTGGTCTAGTGAAGGGTGCCCCTACCCATGGCAGGGGGTAGGACTGGATGGGCTTTGAGCTCCAAATCCAGCCCAAACCACTCTGGGATTTGATGATTCTATGTGATGAGAGCTCTAAGCAACCAAAGAATCACAGAAGGTCCAGAAGTCACAACTGTAACATTGCAACATCCCAAGTGTCCTTCAGAAAGAATTCTGATTTCCATATTTAACTCAATAAAATAAGGGCAAGAAAGCCAATTAAGGCTTCTTTCTGGACACTTCATCTGGAAGGGTGATAAAGCCAAAGACCATGATATTCTTAGACCTGAGAACTCAGGTTACCTGGTCCAACAACCCAGCTGGGAATACATACACACAGGGCATAGTCAAAACCTCATAGGACATGTTAATCCAAGGGATGGAGCTCCTCCAGAAAAAAACCCAGCTGTGCACCTTGCTCCCCTGGCTTTGCTAGAGCCATGCTGTGATTTTTCCAGTATCCACAGTAATAGACCAGTGGATAATGCCACACTCCAAATAGTTTGGTTTTAGGAGGGTTTATCCTTGTGAGAAGATACAAGACCTGAGACATAAGGTAAGATGACCCTGGAGCTGCCTCAAAAATGACTCAGGATTCCTTCAGTGGTCCAGCACTTCCCACCCACTGCCCAGCCTGGCACAAAGCTGCTGCTCATCAAAAGCCATGGGCACTGGTTCATCTTCTGCTCAGGCAGGTGATGATTAAAGTTCCACCAGCTTCTGAAAGTCCTTTGAGTCCCAAACCACATCTGCAAACAGGCTTTGCCTGACCTCACAGAAGTGCAGAGGGATGAAATCGACCCTGAGCTCCTCCTCCACTTCCTGACTGAGGGAAGACCCCAGTGTCCAGGTGAAAACCCAGAAAGCCCCCCGTGTCCTGGGCTGCACCCCCAGCAGTGGGACCAGCAGGGCTGGGAAAGGGGATTCTGCCCCTCTGCTCCGCTCTGGGACACAGACCCCCCGGCAGCGCTGCCTCCAGCTCGGGGGGCCCCAGGACAAGGGGGACACGGAGCTGTGGGAGCCAGTCCCCAGGAGCCCCAGAGAGGATGGGAGGGCTGGAGCCCCTCTGCTCTGGAGCCAGGCTGGGAGAGCTGGGCTGGCTCAGCCCACAGAAGAGAAGGCTGCTTCTGGGAAGAGCTCCCAGCCCCTTCCCATCCCTCCAGGGGCTCCAGGAGAGCTGGAGAGGGGCTGGAGCCCAGGACAGGGAGGGCCAGGCCCAGGGGAACGGCCTTCAGCTGCAGGAGGGGGATGGAGAGGGGCTGGGAGGCAGAAATCCTTCCTGGGGAGGGGGAGGCCCTGGCACAGGGTGCCCAGAGAAGCTGGGGCTGCCCCTGGATCCTTGGCAGGGTTCAAGGCCAGGTTGGATGGGGCTTGGGGCATCCTGTGGCACGTAGCACTAGGGGTTCTGAGGTCTCTTCCCACCCAAAACCAGTCTGGGGTTCTGATCCTACAAAACCCAGCGTTACCAGCTTTGTTACCTCCTACGGTTGAGGTGCTCACGGGGTGTTACACACTTTCACCCACCACTTCCCTGGTGTCCCACCTCTACCTTCAGGGTTGAAAACCTCCACTCAGAAGTGCAGCCCCTGGCCATAAAGCCCATCCCCAAGGGGTGAGAGCCCATCCTCTGGCAGCAGGCAGCCATCCCTGCCAAGGCCTGCATCGCCTGTGCGAAGGCAAACGGGGCTCCTGAAACCATCTCAGCAATGTCAGAGCAGGTGATGGGTGCCACAGGCACGAGAGCTCATCCACTGAAATCAGAAACCCTGAGCAGATGCCAGCAAGCTAGCCATGACCACGGAGCTGAGTTCATTCCCCAACTCCCCCCCTTCTCCACCCCGTCTCTGGCGTGTTTGCAAGAAGGAACCAAAGCCAAAACAAACAGAAGGATGGGGGGGGGGGGGGGGAAGCAAACTTGGGAAAAATTTGGAGACCAGGAAGCTAAAAGTGCTGGATCATCTGCTCTGGGTGAGAAGGGCTCACTGGGGTTTCAGACAAGCTTCCCAGGGCTTCAATCTTCTTCTTGAAAGTTCAACTTGCTCTCACCAAAACAATGTTGCTCTTACAGGTCCTAATCTTGCCCATCAGCAACTGAATGTGTCCAGTTCTGGGCAGGGATTGTGCCCCTGAGCTGGGCACTGGGGAGGCTGCAGCTCCAGTGCTGGGGCCAGTTCTGGGCTCCTCAGCATCACAAGGACATGGAGGTGCTGGAGCGAGTGCAGAGAAGGGCAACCAGGCTGGGGAAGGGGCTGGAGGGCAAATCCTCTGAGGAGCAGCTGAGGGAGCTGGGGGTGTTGAGGCTGGAGCAGAGGAGGCTGAGGGGAGCCCTTCTCCCCCCCTGCCCTGCCCTGCCAGGAGGGTGCAGAGAGGTGGGCGCTGGTCTCTTCAGCCAGGGGCCAGGAGCTGGGACAAGGGGCACTGGGCTCAAGCTGGGCCAGGGCAGGCTCAGCTCAGCTGGGAGGGCAAAGTTCTTCCCTGGCAGAGCTGTGGGGCTGTGGCACAGGCTGCCCAGGGAGGGGGCTGAGTCCCCAGCCCTGGGGGTGTTTAACAGGGGGGGTAGATGAGGTACTGAGAGCTCTGGGGCAGCACAGGACAGGGATGGTTGGACTCCAGGATCTTCTTAAAGGTCTTTTCCAACTTTGTGATTCAGTGAAGGGAAAGGAGAAGCGAGCAGGGAGAGGGCAGGTAGAGCTGTCCATCCCACCAGGATGCTCCACTGCAAGGCTGTGGCTTGGCAAGAGCGACCATATGCCCTGGAGAGGTGATCTAAGGACAAAGTTGCATCCATAACTGAAATCTTTGGCTTGAGTGAAGCCCTTGATGTAATCCACTTCTCTTTATTGTAAAAGTTGTTTATTTTATGGCAAAACTCACCAGGGCAAACGAGCCAATAAATATCATTTAGGCTAAAAATAACAGGGATGACTGGGTCTGAAAGCCTAATTGGGTCAGAGCAAGACCAGGAGGCAACGTCCCCCACTGAGGGTAAGGGTTGGGCTGCTGGTGGAAGGCAGCTCTGAGTCCTACTGCCCGCTGTCCGGGCTGTTACACCAGTCACCTCCTCTCTAAACATCAGCTTCTTGTAGAAGTCTTCATGTTCTGCTGGCTTAGGGAAACAGAGGCAGAGGAAGGATGGTGCAATGGTAATGATAACAAGCTCGTTAGGTCAGCCAGGGGTGGGGGAAGCCATTTCCAAGGCTTAATAGAATCCCAGACTGGGCTGTGTTGGAAGGGACCCCAAGGATCACAGAGCTCCAACCCCCTGCTACAGGCAGGGCCACCAACCTCCAGGCCTGGAGCTACATAAGGGTGCCCAGGGGGCTTTCTGATGCAGACCTCTGCTAAACCAACTGCTCCTCTGCTGTCACAAGCCACCCAAAAAAATACATCAAGGGATGGAGTGAAACACTGCTGCCATTCCCACCAGTGCTGCCCGTGCACAGCAGCTCCTTGGAAGATGCTTGACCATGGCAGGAGCAAGACCTAAGTGTTGCATCAAGACAAAGAGCATTGGCCTCTTGCATTTATTTGAGGGGAGCAGGGTGGCAGTGGGGGTTGTTGTGGGACCCTTCCAACCCAAACCAGCCTGGGGTTTGATGAGATAGATGGGCAAGACTCCTGTATGAGGAGCCTTTCCCCTGGGAGGAAAGGCTGAGGGAGCTGGGGCTGTTCAGCCTGGAGAGAAGCAGCCTGAGAGGGGATCTGATCCCTGGGGATCAATAGCTGAAGGGTGGGACCCAGGGGGCCATGGGCAGCCTCTGCTCAGGGTCTGTGGGGACAGGACAAGGGGCGCTGGGCTCAAGTTGGAGCCCAGGGAGTTCCCCCCCAATGTGGGGCAGAACTTGTTGCCAGTGAGGGTGAGGGAGCCCTGGGCCAGGCTGCCCAGGGGGGTGTGGAGTCTCCTTCTCTGGAGAGATCCCAGCCCCTGTCCTAGGGACCCTGCTTTGGCAGGGGGTTGCACCCCAGGGGCTCTGGGGTGCCCTTCCAACCCCTATGATTCTGTGAAGCCCAAAGAAGGCTTCATATTGTAAATTTTACCCAGAGTGTTGTGTCAGAGCTCCTCCTTCTCTGGAGAGATTCCAGCCCCTGTCCTAGGGACCCTGCTTTGGCAGGGGGTTGGACCCCATGGGCTCTGGAGGTCCCTTCCAAATTGTGATCTCCCATAGCTTCCTGAAGACAACCATCACCCCCTCTAGCAGCCACAAATAGCTGAAGTGACTCGAACAGACAGAGCAGAAGACAGAGCTGGCCACCAAACCCTTCATGCCAACAGAAAGTGCCTCTTTCTCAAATTGTATTTCCCACAATTTTTTGGATGAACTGGGACTCCAGAAAAAAGGGTTTACAAAACAACACTCCCATCTATCAACCCCAATTAGGAGGCTGTTCTTAAGAAAACGAGCCCAGTGGAAAAGTCCCTCACACTCCAGCTATTTATCATCAAAACACAACCCATCTGTGCATACACAGCCTCAATTAGAGGTAATTAAGAGCATACCCGGAGCGTCGCAAGGACACGTCTATACTGTTCCCCTCACAAGTCCATCATCAGCTGCTCCTCTCATCACTGGGGTTAGAACAAAGCTTCCTCTTTAATTTCTTTGTGAATTTCTTTGTGACATTTTTTGGGGGTGACAGAAGAAGCTCCAGAGCTGGGATGTGGAGAGGGAAGAGGCAGTGGGTGAGGTTGATGGAGTCATGCGCGAACTCAGCGCCTGCGGAAGGAGTTTGGGGCTGGAGGTTTGGGTTTTCCTTCCAAAGAACTGAGCTTATAGAATCCCAGCCTGGGCTGGGTTGGAAGGGACCCCCAAGGATCACAGAGCTCCAACCCCCTGCCACAGGCAGGGCCACCAACCTCCAGGCCTGGAGCTACACAAGGTTGCCCAGGGCCCCAGCCAACCTGGCCTTGAGTCAGGAGGATGCATCTCAGCAGGCACAGAGCCAAGGGAGGATGGTGGACAAGAGACAGGCTTCCCTTCAACCAGCCTGAGACACATCTCCCAGTTAACACTCCCATTGCCAGATGAAGAATCCCAGAATCCCAGCCTGGGCTGGGTTGGGAGGGACCCCAAGGATCCCAGAGCTCCGACCCCCTGCCACAGGCAGGGCCACCAACCTCCAGGCCTGGAGCTACACAAGGTTGCCCAGGGCCCCAGCCAACCTGGCCTTCAACACCCCCAGGGACGGGGCACCCACCCCCTCTCTGGGCAGCCCCTGCCAGCCCCTCCCCACTCTCTCTGCACAGAACTTCCCCCCAATGTCTCCTCTGCCCCTTCCCTCCTCCAGCTTCACTCCAGCCCCCTTGTCCTGCCAGGCTCTGCCCTTGGAACAAGCCCATTCCCCTCCTGTTCCTCGGGTCCCTTCAGGGACGGGCAGGCTGCAATGAGGTCCCCCCCAGAAGCAGCCTTCTCTTCTCCAGGCTGACTCAGCCCAGGCTTCTCCATGATAAAGATGAGCTCTGCTCTCCAAACCCAGGCTTCTCCATGAGGAAGAAGATGAGCTTTGCTCTCCAAACCCAGGCTTCTCCATCCCCTTCTACCCACAAGAAAGAGTTTCCTTGGGAAAGGTGAGGTGGGCTGCATGAACCATAAACCCCAACCTAGTCAGCCAAAGGGAATTCTGCATTTACTAAAATGGACACATCCAAGTGAATTCCTCCTGGATGAAAGCACAGACCAGCTGCATACCAGCTCTGCAAGTGTTGGTCTCTACAAGATCCCTAGAAGATACAAAAAGAAGGGAATGAGGTATCCAAATCCATGTCCTGAGGGTTGAGTATCATCCTTTGAGAGGCCATGGTCCAAAGAGAAGGTGTAAATTTTACTACACCCATCATCTCATGATCTTTACAAGTCCCAGAGCCACAGTGGTCACTCCTCTTCAGGCCAGGGAGAATTCCAGCAGCCAATTTGTTATGCAAATGAATGGGAAAACGATGGGAAAGGGTTTTGCAATGAAAGAATAACCCAGCTGTGGGAAAGCTGGGTTTGGCTGGATGGTCACACTCCAAGAGTTGTGTTGTCTAAGGTGGAGACCAGTAAGGAGTGGTGCTTCTTGTGGGTCAGTACTGGGACCAGCACTGTTTAATTTCAATATTGGCAACCCAGAGAGTGGAATTGAGCACACCCTCAGCTGTGTGGTAGGTTAACAAGGTGGAGGGAAGGGATGGCATCCTGAGGGACCTGGACAAGCTTGACAAGTGGAAACCATGTGAATCTCATGAGGTTAACCAAAGGCAAGGTGCTGCCCAGGGGTCGGGGCAGTCCCTGGCACAGACACAGGCTGGAGGTGGGTGACGGAGGGATGGAGGGATGGAGGGAGGGAGGGATGGAGAGCAGCCCTGAAGGGAAGAGCTTGAGGGTGGCCAGGGTTGAGCAGCTCCATATGAGCTGGCACAGTGCACTGGCAGCCCAGAAAGCCCCCCGTGTCCTGGGCTGCACCCCCAGCAGTGGGACCAGCAGGGCTGGGAAAGGGGATTCTGCCCCTCTGCTCCGCTCTGGGACACAGACCCCCCGGCAGCGCTGCCTCCAGCTCGGGGGGCCCCAGGACAAGGGGGACACGGAGCTGTGGGAGCCAGTCCCCAGGAGCCCCAGAGAGGATGGGAGGGCTGGAGCCCCTCTGCTCTGGAGCCAGGCTGGGAGAGCTGGGCTGGCTCAGCCCACAGAAGAGAAGGCTGCTTCTGGGGAGAGCTCTGAGCCCCTTCCCATCCCTCCAGGGGCTCCAGGAGAGCTGGAGAGGGGCTGGTGCCCAGGGCAGGGAGGGCCAGGCCCAGGGGAACGGCCTTCAGCTGCAGGAGGGGGATGGAGAGAGGCTGGGAGGCAGAAATCCTTCCTGGGGAGGGGGGAGGCCCTGGCACAGGGTGCCCAGAGAAGCTGGGGCTGCCCTGGGATCCCTGGCAGGGTTCAAGGCCGGGTTGGATGGGGCTTGGGGCATCCTGTGGCAGGTAGCACTGAGGGTTCTGAGGTCTCTTCCCACCCAAAACCAGTCTGGGGTTCTGATTCTACAAAAACCAACGTTACCAGCTTTGTTACCTCCTACCCTGGGCTGGGGGGGGCGGGGTATCCCTGCCTATGGCAGGGGGATCACTGGGGGGGGGGTTCTGAGGGCCCTTCCCACCCACACTGTCCAGGACTTGATGATTTGATGCCTAAGGAGACCTCCAAAACCCACATGGCCACTCCATTCTGTTCCCAAGCTCTCTTTAAATCTCCCCTCAGCTGAAGCACAACAGACAGGAGATAACTGATGTGCTGCTTATTACACTAATTGCAATCATCTCCTTGTTACCTGGTGCTCACCCACATCTGTTTGCTGGAGCCATCTGTTGTCTGTCTTAATTAGATTGCAGAGCTCAGAGGGGTAGGGATTGTCACAGCACGTGAGTTTCCAAGCCCTCAGCATCCCACTTCTGCCCCAGTATCTCCATGCCTCCACCACAAACCCCTCCATAAAGCCAAGTACAGGCAAGGTGGCCAGAAAATAGGAACCCAAAAAACCCCTCAACCCCACCCCAACAATAAAGAGAAGAAACTCAGTAAGAAGCCCCCTGCACCAGGGTGGGGTTTCAGGAATAAATGGATCACCCCCAGCTTCTTCTACGTGGCCAAACCTTCTAGGATTCACCTTCCAAGCTGCTCTGGGGTTGTGCAGAAGAAGAAGCAGGTACCAAACCCCAACCAATCCTGGGTGGGAAAAGATGAAGATGTGAAAACCAAACTCTTGTTTGAAAGATGGGTAGATGAGGTGCTGAGAGATCTGGGGCAGCACAGGACAGGGATGGTTGGACTCCAGGAGCTTAAAGGGCTTTTCCAACCTTGGGATTCTGGGATCATTTTTCCTTGAAATTGGCTCAAATCAGGTAATTGAAGCCCATGTAAAGATCTGAGTGCCAACCCCATGTAAAGATAAAGAGTACCAACCCCATATGGTTTCCTATCCTCATTAAAAGCCCAATAGAAATTCCAATTTCTTCCTCCACCAGCTGCTTTCCCAAAGCAACCCAACTGCCTCATGTCAGGGCTGCTCACCAGTGGCAGCACAGGCTCTGAAAACATCTGCACCCCTCTATTTCTGCATAGCCAGAAACCAGAAGGCATCACTCAAACATGCCCCATCCCTGGGGGTGTTGAAGGCCAGGTTGGATGGGGCCCTGGGCAATCTTGTGGAGCTCCAGGCCTGGAGGTTGGTGGCCCTGCCTGTGGCAGGGGGTTGGAGCTCTGGGATACTTGGGGTCCCTTCCAACCCAGCCCAGGTTGGGATTCTTCATCTGGCAATGGGAGTGTTAACTGGGAGATGTGTTTCAGGCCCGTTGAAGGGAAGCCTGTCTCTTGTCCACCATCCTCCCTTGGCTCTGGGCCTGCTGAGATGCATCCTCCTGACTCAAGGCCAGGTTGGCTGGGGCCCTGGGCAACCTTGTGTAGCTCCAGGCCTGGAGGTTGGTGGCCCTGCCTGTGGCAGGGGGTTGGAGCTCTAGGACTCTTGGGGTCCCTTCTAACCCAGACCAGTTGGGATTCTGGGATTGCTATTAGTGGATGTGGAGCTGTCCAGGGGAGGTGAAACCAAACACATGTGGGTTGAACAAGAGCCATCTGCCAGGTGATGGGCTGCTTGTGATGGTCTCAACAGTGGTGGACACAGTGAGGGTTAGATCTCTCTTTAAGATCTGGTCTCTCTTTAAGATCAACTCCCTAGACCTGCTGGCCATGCTGGCTCTGACACAAGCCAGGATGCCCTTGGCCTTCCTGGCCCCCCGGGCACACTGCTGGCTCCTGGGCAGTCCCAGGCCCCCAACACCCCCAGCTCCTTCTCCCCAGCAGCTCTCCAGCCGCTCTGCCCCCAGCCTGGAGCGCTGCTGGGGGTCGGGGTGTCCCATGGGCAGGACTCTGCCCTTGGCCTGCTTGAACCTCAGCCCCTTGGGCTCAGTTTGGAAGCAGAAGGAGCAGGACCTTTGCTCTTTCAATCCAAAACTATAATAGTTTATATTTTTTTGGACTAACAGGAACATGAATCAAGGAGGATGGATTAAAGCTAAAGGAAGGAAGGTTTAAATTAGATCTTAGGGGGAAGTTCTTTGCAGAGAGAGTGGGGAGGGGCTGGCAGGGGCTGCCCAGAGAGGGGGTGGGTGCCCCGTCCCTGGGGGTGTTGAAGGCCAGGTTGGCTGGGGCCCTGGGCAACCTTGTGGAGCTCCAGGCCTGGAGGTTGGTGGCCCTGCCTGTGGCAGGGGGTTGGAGCTCTGGGACCCTTGGGGGTCCCTTCCAACCTAGACCAGGCTGGGATTCTCTGATGTGAACACAAAGCTGAGGTGAGCCCAAAAATGGATATGCAGTTTAGCTGCCACCTCAGAGCAGCCTTCCTCACGCCTCGACACCAGCAAGCATCACTTGGCAGCACAAATAAGATCCAAACCTGAGCTGGAAGCAGAACCTTTCCTCCCAGTAACTGATAGGAAAAGTGGGTTAATTTATACAGCTTCAGCAAGGGAAAAACAAGGCTCATTCCATCCCAGTCACAGAACATTACACACTCTGCTTCAGATTACGCTCGTGAGCTGCACGGAGCAATTACACAATTTTCTCTATGGGGAGAAGAAAGAATTTGGCAGAAGGTGTGAATCCATCAGGAGCTTGTGGAGCACAGATTCAAGTGAGGCACAAGCACACGTGGCTTCAGGATAAACCAGCTGGATTGCTGAGGAGCAGTGGGAGTGGGACTGAGAGGCACAGAGTCACTGGGTTGGGAAAGGGGTCTGAGGGACCTGTTCCAGTGAAGATGTCCCTGCTCACTGCAGGGGTGGGACTAGATGGCCTCTAAAGGTCCCTTCCCACCTAGTACAGTCTGGGATTCTATCAAAAGTCAATCTTTTGGAAGGCTGTAGAGGGAGAACCCCTGGGGTGCAACCCCCTGCCAAAGCAGGGTCCCTAGACAGGGGCTGGAATCTCTCCAGAGAAGGAGACTCCACACCCCCCTGGGCAGCCTGGCCCAGGGCTCCCTCACCCTCACTGGCAACAAGTTCTGACCCACATTGGGGGGGAACTCCCTGGGCTCCAACTTGAGCCCAGCACCCCTTGTCCTGTCCCCACAGACCCTGAGCAGAGGCTGCCCATGGCCCCCTGGGTGCCACCCTTCAGCTCTTGATCCCCAGGGATCAGATCCCCTCTCAGGCTGCTTCTCTCCAGGCTGAACAGCCCCAGCTCCCTCAGCCTTTCCTCCCAGGGGAGATGCTCCAGGCCCTTCAGCATCTCCCTGTCCCTCCTCTGGCCTCTCTCCAGGAGATCCCTGGCTGGTTGATCCCAGGGAGCCCAGCACTGGACACAACACTCCAGCTGGGGCCTGAGCAGGGCAGAGCAGAGGGGGAGGATCCCCTCCTGTCCCCTGCTGCCCACACTCCTCCTGATGCCCCCAGGATCCCAGTGTCTCTCTCAGCCCCAGGACACACTGCTGGCTCATGGCCACCCTGTCCCCCACCAGCACCCCCAGCTCCTTCTCCACAGAGCTCCTCTCCAGCAGCTCCCCCCAGCCTGGCCTGATCCCAGCACTTCTTCCTTCCCAGGGGCCAGACTCTCCCCTTGCTCTTGTTGAGCCTCCTCTGGTCTCTCCCTGCCCAGCTCTCCAGCCTGGCCAGGTCTCTCTGGGTGCTGTGTCCTGCCTGTCACCCACTCCTCCCAGCTCTGGATCATCAGGCACTTGCTGGGGGTGGATGCTGTTCCCTCATCAAGGTCTCAATGAAGATATTAAACAGGACTGGACCCAACACCAACCCCTGGGGAACAGCACTATGCAAGGCTGGAGAGACCCCTCTTAGAGAGGAACTGGGCAAAGTGCAGGGAATGCTGCTTCAAAACCACAGTTATACCTCCCCCCTCTCCCCCCCTACCCCAAATCTTCAATGCTCTTCACTTCCATAGGGCTCAGATGATGAAATCATCTAGTGGTTTGGCTTGGAAGGGACTTTAAAGATCAAAACACCTCCCTCTCTTCTCAGCTGATATTTTAGATGAACCACATGGAAGAGAAGAAGAAAAATAACCCAGCCCCCCCTTCCCTCCCCCCCAAACCACCCAGTACCAGCAGCAGGATGGAGGCAAAGTCATAGCTTGTTGCATCATGACATGATTAAACCCTTATTACCATGGGTCCCAGCTGCAGTGGATGCCTCCAAAACACAAGGATCCCTGCCCTGAGGTATTTAGAGAGCCCATTAGCTGTGATGTAATTAAGAGGTAAATAAGCCATTAGGGAAGGAGTGCAGTGGGGAAGGTGGGAGGGGGAGGAAAGACACAATGAACTCCAGCAGCTTTGCAGAGGTTACCCCTGGTTTAGGTTACAGTGTGTTGGACACACAAACTGTTGGCCTCTTTTTTTGGGAAGCCATCAGGTATTTTAACCACCAGCACCAGTTTCCATCACCCAGTGTTCTTATTTAACGCTGCTGCCCAGCTGGGTGGCACCTTGGGTGCTGCCCAAACACCTGGAGATGCCCTGTTTCTCTTCAGCTTCCAAGCCTCCATCCTCTCCATCTCCGTCCTCTCCTCTTCTCCTATCTAACTGCTCCATGGAAGAACCAGGAGCCTGGCTCAGAGGGACCTGAAGAGCAGAAGACATGCACCCTTACACCTTATGCCTGCTTGATGTCCCTCACCCTCCTTGCCCACCCTTTTTGCCCACGTTCTGAGGGCATGACATGACTTTGGATCCCCCCCCCCCCCCCCAAAAATTGGGTATCACCTTCCAGGACCAGAACTGTCACCAATCCAGCACAAAGTCATTTTGAAAGACACTTTCCAGGTCTTAAAAAAAAAGGCAAGAAGAGGTTGAGGAATCCAAAAGCAAGTCCTACTGCTCTTCAGGAAGAGTCCCACCAACACCAGTCCCTGCAAAACTCAGCCCACATGGAGCTGCTCAGGTGCCCTCACAGTCCTCCAGGACCTTTGCCTGCAGACCCAAGCACATGAGCAGCATCCCAGAGCAGATAATTCCTAGTTATCCAAGCACATGAGCAGCATCCCAGAGCAGATAATTCCTAGTTATCCAAGAACATGAGCAGCATCCCAGAGCAGATAATCCCTATTTATTTCAGATACACACCCACATCTCACATCCCTCCCATTTAAGTGCAAATCCCAGGCATGTCTGGAGAGCAGCACAGGTAAAATTGGCACAGTGAGGGATCCTAAGAGCTTCCTGGGTATCTCAGGAGCCTCAGGTAACAAGAGGAGATTCCCAGTGTATATCCCACTCCAGAGCTGGGTCTCACCACAGCAAGGAGAACCAGGAGCTGAGGATGACTATGGTGAGCTCCCCCACCTGTCCACCTATATATCCTGGGGTCATAAAGCCTATGCTAAGAAGGCAAACTTTTCAAGCCTACCTTGGATGGCTGCTTCTTGGCTGGCAAAGAGCTGGGTTCCTCTGTGAAGATGGGAGGAGGATGGGAGCAGTCAGAGCCTTCCTCCCCTTGGGAGCCCAGCAACATCTCACCCAGCTGAGACCTTGGCTATAGCCCAGCACAGGGTCAACACACCACCAGATGCAGGAGACAACACAATATCCAGCACCTTGCATCACAAATACTGTACTCTCAGGGTTGAAGCCACCCACTTAATTAAAAGTAGTCTTGGTAATTAAGGTTTCCAACCAATCCCCTCCTCTGCAGCCCTGCTGGCTACAGGGAGCTTTGCTTTCTGGGGACAGAAAGAAGGAGAGATGGGACTGGAGCCTCCTGGTGCCTTGTGGGGTGGGATCACTCTGTGCCAGGAGACTGGGGGGAATTAATGCTGCTCGCTAATGGAGCCCCAGGGTGATGGAGCAGCACTTTGGGAATCATGGAATCATAGAATCATAAAACGGTCTGGGTTGGGAGGGACCCCAAGGGTCCCAGAGCTCCAACCCACAGGCAGGGACACCAACCTCCAGGCCTGGAGCTACACAAGGCTGCCCAGGGCCCCAGCCAACCTGGCCTTCAACACCCCCAGGGACGGGGCACCCACCCCCTCTCTGGGCAGCCCCTGCCAGCCCCTCCCCACTCTCTCTGCACAGAACTTCCCCCCAATGTCTCCTCTGCCCCTTCCCTCCTCCAGCTTCACTCCAGCCCCCTTGTCCTGCCAGGCTCTGCCCTTGGAACAAGCCCATTCCCCTCCTGTTCCTCGGGTCCCTTCAGGGACGGGCAGGCTGCAATGAGGTCCCCCCCAGAAGCAGCCTTCTCTTCTCCAGGCTGAGCCAGCCCAGCTCCCTCAGCCTCTCTCCAGAGGGGAGCTGCTCCAGCCCTCTCAGCATCTCCGGGGCTCCTCTGACCCCTCTCCAACAGCCCCACATCTTCCTTGTGTTGGCCCCCAGCTCTGGACACAGGACTCCAGGTGGAGCAGCACTTTGGGAAGGGCTGGGCTTTGTACCCAGCAAGGAACAGCACCACTGGAAACCAGTTCAGATTTGAAACCAGTACAGCCGCCCTCAGAGCATCGCGGGGACATTAAACCCAGTGGTGACACATAAAGGAATTCCTCAGGGTGCCACGTTCAGCACCATAACCAGCATCTCCAGTGAGGAGCCAGGATAAAACCAGTTCAAAACACCCCTGAGCAACAGCAATGTGTGTGAGGACTTCTCAACATCTCATTCCCTCAAAGCCAGGGCTACCAAGCTGCTAGGAACCGTAAGGAAGGAGTAAAAATAATTACCCCACATTGTGCCCTTTGAACAACCTTTGGAGCCTGGTGGCTTTTGCCAAGAAGAATAATGAAAGTCAAACTAATTAAGCAACGAACATGCCCATGGTACAAAGTGTGAACAGTTCTTAAAAGCCTGGCAAGTCAGTAGGAAGCACTGGGCTCCCAGCTCCACGTTCCCAGTGTCGGACTGGGAGCAGTCACGATGCCAGAGCTGGGGTTTAATTAGTCTCTTTTATTTTTTTTTTTTCATTTTAAGCATTAATTCAGAGCTCCAAAATGGCACATGGTGGAAACCAGTGATCCTGAAGGTGTTTCTCATCTTGCAAATGGGCTGCTAACTGTTTGGAAGGTAATTAATGTGATGCTGCTCATCATAGAATCACAGAGAGGTCTGGGTTGGGAGGGACCCCCAAGGGTCCCAGAGCTCCAACCCCCTGCCACAGGCAGGGACACCAACCTCCAGGCCTGGAGCTACATAAGGTTGCCCAGGGTTCCATCCAACATGGCCCTGAGTCAGGAGGATGCATCTCAGCAGGCCCAGAGCCAAGGGAGGATGGTGGACAAGAGACAGGCTTCCCTTCAACGAGCCTGAGACACATCTCCCAGTTAACACTCCCATTGCCAGATGAAGAATCCCAGAATCCCAGCCTGGGCTGGGTTGGGAAGGACCCCAAGGGTCCCAGAGCTCCAACCCCCCTGCCACAGGCAGGGACACCAACCTCCAGGCCTGGAGCTACACAAGGTTGCCCAGGGCCTCAGCCAACCTGGCCTTCAACACCCCCAGGGACAGGGCACCCACCCCCTCTCTGGGCAGCCCCTGCCAGCCCCTCACCACTCTCTCTGCACAGAACTTCCCCCAATCTCTCCTCTGCCCCTTCCCTCCTCCAGCTTCACTCCAGCCCCCTGGTCCTGCCATTATCTACCCTTTTAAAATATCAATTCCCCTCCTGTTTATAAGCTCCTTTCAGGTACTCATCACAGCTAACTGACCAGCCCCAGGAAGATGCTCCAGGACAAACACAGAATCAAAGTCACAGTATCATAGGGGTCAGAAGGGACCTCCAGAGCTACCTGAGTCCAACCCCCTACCAAAGCAGGGTCCCTAGGACAGGGGCTGGAATCTCTCCAGAGAAGGAGACTCCACACCCCCCTGGGCAGCCTGGCCCAGGGCTCCCTCACCCTCACTGGCAACAAGTTCTGCCCCACATTGGGGGGGGAACTCCCTGGGCTCCAACTTGAGCCCAGCACCCCTTGTCCTGTCCCTACAGACCCTGAGCAGAGGCTGCCCATGGCCCCCTGGGTCCCCCCTTCAGCTCTTGATCCCCAGGGATCAGATCCCCTCTCAGGCTGCTTCTCTCCAGGCTGAACAGCCCCAGCTCCCTCAGCCTTTCCTCCCAGGGGAGATGCTCCAGGCCCTTCAGCATCTCCCTGTCCCTCCTCTGGACTCTCTCCAGGACATCCCTATATTGATAACCATTGCTCAGATCCCCTCTTAGCCCCCTTTTCTATATGAACCCAACAACCAAAGGCAAAGTGCTCCTTTAAGCCAGGCAGTGCTTTGCTGATGGGGACCCACACTCTGAAATCATTAACTTCACCTGCTGCTTTTACTCCTTCCCATCAATGATTAACCTACATTAAGCAATCAGCATTTGGTTCCCCCCCACCCCCCTTTTAATGAGGAATTCTTTTCTGGACAAACCCAAGGAATGTTCTCTCTTTCTAAGAGTCACCATGAGGATTCCTAGCAGCTTTCAGCCCCCCACTTCCCCCTCCAAGTTTAAACATTTACCCATTGATTCCCAAGGTCACCATTAAAATCCAGCATTTTCTACTTTAGCCCATTCTGGCTGGATTTAATGCTGGGAACGTGGCACGTGAGGCAGCAGAGCCCAAAACAGCCTCAGTGAAGTTCAAGCAGGAAAAGAAACCCAAAGGAAAATTCCTAAGGGAAGGCAGCCTTGGAAAATGCAAATATCACTCGTTAGCTGGCTGCTAATTTGCTTTGAGCTGTTGTATAAATGATGAATCAAGTGCTGGCAAAGTGTCTCTCCCCACCTCTCTACCCCGTCCCACCAGCCATGGAGAGAGGCTGAGGGAGCTGGGCTGGCTCAGCCTGGAGAAGAGAAGGCTGCTTCTGGGGGGGACCTCATTGCAGCCTGCCCGTCCCTGAAGGGACCCGAGGAACAGGAGGGGAATGGGCTTGTTCCAAGGGCAGAGCCTGGCAGGACAAGGGGGCTGGAGTGAAGCTGGAGGAGGGAAGGGGCAGAGGAGAGATTGGGGGGAAGTTCTGTGCAGAGAGAGTGGGGAGGGGCTGGCAGGGGCTGCCCAGAGAGGGGGGTGGGTGCCCCATCCCTGGGGGTGTTGAAGGCCAGGTTGGCTGGGGCCCTGGGCAACCTTGTGGAGCTCCAGGCCTGGAGGTTGGTGGCCCTGCCTGTGGCAGGGGGTTGGAGCTCTGGGACCCTTGGGGTCCCTCCCAGCCCAGCACAGGCTGGGATCCTGTGATCCTATGAACCCTCTCCTGATCCCTGGAGCTGTCTGGCACAGCTATTGCTGGGCACTCCTCACTCCTTTCCTCAGCTCTCCCAGTAGCCCAAGGCCCTGGGGTCCTACTGGGAAGCAGCTGAGGGATTGGGAAGGAAGGAGCCTCATGCTGCATCTTCCAGCATCAGGGGGAAGATCTGTGCAGAGAGAGTGGGGAGGGGCTGGCAGCGGCTGCCCAGAGAGGGGGTGGGTGCCCCGTCCCTGGGGGTGTTGAAGGCCAGGTTGGCTGGGGCCCTGGGCATCCTTGTGGAGCTCCAGGCCTGGAGGTTGGTGTCCCTGCCTGTGGCAGGGGGTTGGAGTTCTGGGATCCTTGGGGTCCCTCCCAACCCAGACCAGGCTGGGATTCTCTGATTCTAAGTAAAAAGAAGGAAAATTGGAGAAAGATGAAATCCAAGTGGAACTAGACCAAACATCCAGCACCCAGATGAAGCCTGGATTTCATAGAATCCCTGAATCCCCTGAGCTGGAAAGGACCCATAAGGACCATCAAGTCCAACTCCTGGCTCCACACAGTGCCAACCATCTACATCCATGGGATAAACGGGGCTGAGGCCTATCAAGTCCAACTCCTGGCTCCACACAGTGCCAACCATCTACATCCATGGGATAAATGGGGCTGAGGCCTATCAAGTCCAACTCCTGGCTCCACACAGTGCCAACCATCTACATCCATGGGATAAATGGGGCTGAGGCCTATCAAGTCCAACTCCTGGCTCCACACAGCACCAACCATCTACATCCATGGGATAAATGGGGCTGAGGCCTATCAAGTCCAACTCCTGGCTCCACACAGTGCCAACCATCTACATCCATGGGATAAACGGGGCTGAGGCCTATCAAGTCCAACTCCTGGCTCCACACACTGCCAACCATCTACATCCATGGTATAAATGGGGCTGAGGCCTATCAAGTCCAACTCCTGGCTCCACACAGCGCCAACCATCTACATCCATGGGATAAATGGGGCTGAGGCCTATCAAGTCCAACTCCTGGCTCCACACAGCGCCAACCATCTACATCCATGGGATAAATGGGGCTGAGGCCTATCAAGTCCAACTCCTGGCTCCACACACTGCCAACCATCTACATCCATAGCGTAAACGGGGCTGAGGCCTATCAAGTCCAACTCCTGGCTCCACACACTGCCAACCATCTACATCCATGGGATAAATGGGGCTGAGGCCTATCAAGTCCAACTCCTGGCTCCACACAGTGCCAACCATCTACATCCATGGGATAAATGGGGCTGAGGCCTATCAAGTCCAACTCCTGGCTCCACACACTGCCAACCATCTACATCCATAGCGTAAACGGGGCTGAGGCCTATCAAGTCCAACTCCTGGCTCCACACAGCGCCAACCATCTACATCCATGGGATAAATGGGGCTGAGGCCTATCAAGTCCAACTCCTGGCTCCACACAGAGCCAACCATCCACATCCATGGGATAAATGGGGCTGAGGCCTATCAAGTCCAACTCCTGGCTCCACACAGCGCCAACCATCTACATCCATGGGATAAATGGGGCTGAGGCCTAACCCCCAGTCCCCAGCTTGAACCCCACAATTCTCATTGCCTCATGTCAAAGCATGGTGGGTTTTGGGGGGGGGGGGATCCTTCCATCTCTTGGGCTCTTTGCAGTCTTGAAGGGATTGGGAAGTGAGGAATAGACATGTAGAATAGAATCATTGAGAAATATGGCAGGTTTCAAGAGTTCACCACCAACTTCCACCCCTTCAGCTGCTCAATCTTTATACAGTTGCAGCAGCAAAATACATCCCCCTTGCTGGCATGGCCCAGCTCCAGCACCACATTGGATTCCAGCTGCCACCTTAAATGGATGATTAATAGATGTCTTTGTCCTGGCTGCATCTGCCTTTCCCAAGAACATCCACGTTAACCTGGGTGCATCGCCCCCATCCTGCTGTCCTCACTCCATCTCTTCACCTTCAAGGAGATTTGAAGGAGTTGGGGGAGGTGACACTAATTCAACGCCCCCAGGAAAAGGGAAATAAACCCAGTAAAACCCAGTGCTCCCAGTGCTGCTCCAGCAGAATTTGGAACACAAAGGGTTTGTAGAAGCTACAGAGCTCCTGTGGGGATCCCAAATTTCCTTTCTCCTGGGCATGGTGATTAATTATGAAGGTAGGAGAGCGGAGGGGAGCGGATTCCCTGCCAGCAGCACCGAGCTCCTGCCTCACACGCTGCTCATTCATCACCCCAACCGCTGGCAAAGCTCAGCCCAAGGCCACATCCACTGCCCACAACCCCAACCTGCCCACGAGCTGGCTTCTCTGTGTGACCTTCAGCCATTCCCACCCACAAGAGCCACCAACTACAGGTTACTACTGGTGTGTCTTGTTTGTTTTTCAAGGGATTTGCTAATGAAACAGGGAGGTGTTGGACTCCATGATCTCTTGAGGACCCTTCCAACCCCTACAAGTCTGTGAAACACCAGAAAGTGAGAGTGTGTCTACAGAAAATAGAGCAAACCAGAGAAAACCAGTACACCAGAGAAGAGTTGGGTAGGGTGGGGTAGGGTAGAGTTGGGTAGGGTGGGGTAGAGTACAGTAAAGTAGAAAATAAAATAAAATAAATCAAATAAACCAAAATAAACCAAAAGAATAAGATAAGATAAAATAAGATAAAATAAAATAAAATAAAATAAAATAAAATAAAATAAAATAAAATAAAATAAAATAAAATAAAATAAAATAAAATAAAATGAAATAAGACACCCTGTGGCAATCCAATGAGAACACCTGGCTGCACCATTGAGCATCTTGGTCTCAATTTGGTGTTGAGGTGGTTATAGAAATGCTGATTCATTTTAAGTTTTCTCCTGAATCAAGGGTAGGGGTTTGAGCTAAAAGGCTCCAAATGGTTCATCTTTACCTGTTTATAAATGTTAATGAGGTCACCCCTCAGCCTCCTCTTCTCCAGGCTGAAGAGCCCCAGCTCCCTCAGCCTCTCCTCATGAGGAAGGGGTTCCACTCCCTCCATCACCTTGGTGTCCCTGTGCTGGGCTCTCTCAAGCAGTTCTGTGTCCTTCTGGAGCTGAGGGGCCCAGAGCTGGACACAATATTCCAGCTGTGGTCTCACCAGGCAGAGCAGAGGGGTAGAAGGACCTCTCCTGACCTACTAACCACCCCCCTTCTAACACACCCCAGGATGCCCATTCCCCAGGCTATACTGGGGAACTCCAGGAACTTGCAGCTTCTCTCCAAGAGGGTTGTGCTCCTTTTTTATTGACATCACCATCTCTCTGACCCACCTTCACATGCCCACAGACCACCACCAGAGCCAAACAGAGTAAACCCAGCCCAAACACATGAGGTTCAGCACTTTGCCAAGGTGATCAAACCCACACAGATGCAATAACATCCTTTGACAGCCAAGCTCCAGAGATGTCTCCTACCCTCTCCAGGTAGAAAACAGCAAATGAGGAGGACCTGAGCTAAATGAATGGGTAAGGAGGAACAAAATAGCTTTGTTTTGGTTAAAAAAATCAACAAAACCATTGTGTGTCTGCAGCAAATTCAGCAATTTCCAGCCCAGCTCCTTCCATCAATTCAAATAGAGCTGGAAGAAAGTGGAGAAGTCACTAGGTTGGGATTTCTGCCTCTAGAAGATGAAGTTCACAGCAAACTTCTACTTTAAGCAATTGTCAGAACTTGATGTTTCTATTTATTCCAGGCCAAAAGAGCAAACTTGAAATAAAAATTGAATTTCATGAAGTGTGCCAAGTTCTTTGGGGAAGGCCAGCTCCACTGGCATCTCAAGGAGCAAGATGGTTCTCCCAGTCTCCACACTACAAACTGGGACACACCAACGTGGTGTCTAAAAGCCCAAAGTCCTTCCCAGACCAAAGGTGGGGTTTATTGAGGAAGAAATTGGTGACAAAACACAACTCAGCCCAAGTTTTCTCATCTCAGGTACTTTGAGGTTGCTCGGTGCTTGCTCTGCATGAGAAGGTCTGGAGCTTTTGGAGGTGTCTACGTGTGCATTAGGCTGCTGCAAGATCATGGCAGCTGAAGTTTTGACAGCAAAACACATCTAAATCAAGGTAGAAGGAGGACAGAGACCTGGTTGAGCAGGTCTAGAGGAGGCCACTGAGATCATGAGAGGGCTGGAGCCTCTCTTCTCTGGAGCCAGGCTGGGAGAACTGGGCTGGCTCAGCCCAGGGAAGAGAAGGCTGCTTCTGGGGAGAGCTCTGAGCCCCTTCCCATCCCTCCAGGGGCTCCAGGAGAGCTGGAGAGGGGCTGGTGGCCAGGGCAGGGAGGGCCAGGCCCAGGGGAACGGCCTTCAGCTGCAGGAGGGGGATGGAGAGGGGCTGGGAGGCAGAAATCCTTCCTGGGGAGGGAGGAGGCCCTGGCACAGGGTGTCCAGAGAAGTTGGGGCTGCCCCTGGATCCCTGGCAGGGTTCAAGGCCGGGTTGGATGGGGCTTGGGACACCCTGGGCTGGAGGGGTGTCCCTGCCCTTGGCAATGGGGCACTGAGGGGCTCTGAGGTCCCTTCCCATCCAAACCAGCCTGGGATTTGGTGATGTCCCTGTTTTTAGTAGGGTGGCCAGACTGACAACCGCCCCCTCAGTGATGCTCCCAGAGCACCACCCCTGGCACAGTTACAACAGGGAGGAAAAAGGTGACAACTACCCCTATGAGCTGGAGCAAAACCTACCCCCTGCTCCTGCTCCCTGGTGCCATCCCTGGTGCCATCCCTGGTGCTCAGGGAAGGGACAAGCACACGCCAAGGGGGGCTGGGGGGGTCAAGTCACATAGTTTGGGGACTCATCGGGGGTTCATCTGGGGTCTCCAAAGATCAACTCAAACTTTCTGAGTCCTCTCCTGAGAAGCAGGTGAAACATCCTCACTGATGGATCTGTAATGTGACATCACAGGACACAGCCCACAAAAAGACTCCAGATCAAAGTCATGAGGTCACAGACAGGAGCTTAGTTCCAGTATCAGCCAGGCCAGCAAAGAAACCCCCAGTGCTGAACCCCACCATTTGCCTTCTGCCCACCCAAAGTTCACAACTCCTCCACATATGTCCACCTTGGTGTCTCTTCAGCCAGGGGCCAGGAGCTGGGACAAGGGGCACTGGGCTCAAGCTGGGCCAGGGCAGGCTCAGCTCAGCTGGGAGGGCAAAGTTCTTCCCTGGCAGAGCTGTGGGGCTGTGGCCCAGGCTGCCCAGGGAGGGGGCTGAGTCCCCAGCCCTGGGGGTGTTGAACAGAGGGGAGATGAGGTGCTGAGAGCTCTGGGGCAGCACAGGACAGGGATGGGTGGACTCCAGGAGCTTAAAGGGCTTTTCTAACCTGGTGACTCTGTGACTCTGTGATGTTTTAAGGTCCTGCTCTGGAGATCAGTGGCCACAGCTCAGAGACCCCCAGGCAGCTGGGTTTGTGACCCAGCTTCTGCCCACCAAGGGACAGCCTGAAACGAAGCCTTATTCTCCTCCAGGTTTCAGGCTGGGCTTCAGCAGGATGTCCATAAGTAAGAGTTTGTGTTTCTCCCCCAAGAACCATCTCCAAGTCAGGTGTGGACACATCTGACCACCGCTTCATCTCCTCCAGCACGTACTACAGGTCAACCAAACACACATCAGATGTCTACCTACAAGCTGGAAGAGCTGCTCTGCTAGAGAAAACATTTCATGATGGGAAAGCTCAGTGAGTCCTGGGTAAGGGAAGGGTGAATTTTCCTGCTGAAATTAAAGCTCAGCCTGGACAAAACCAAAAGATGTTCTTCCCAACCCATGGCACGTGGGATAAACTCAACAGTGCTGCAAGCTGGAGAGTCAGCAGAAAGAGATGGAAAGTTAGGGGGAAGAAACCCAACCCAGAGCAGGATCCTACCTCCTAAATCCCTAAAACACCCATGCCAAAGGGGTTAAGGACACAGCAGACCACATGAAGGTACCACAGGTACCAGTATAGGTTGGGGACTGGGCTGTTGGAGAGCAGCGTAGGGGAAAGGGACCTGGGGGTCCTGGGGGACAGCAGGATGACCATGAGACCAATGGTGCCCTCGTGGCTGATGGCATCCTGGGGTGAATTAGAAGGGGGGTGGTTAGGAGCTCAAGACAGGTCCTTCCTTTGGTCCTTCCTGGTCAATTAACCTGCAGCCCAGAATGAGCAGAGACCACCCTGAGGGGTCCACTGGGGTACTAACGGCATCAGCCCTGAGGTCGATGGTCCTGCTGACTGATCCCTTTGGAATCAATAAAAACCTTCTTCAACCTTTGCTCCTCTGATGCCAGGAGGACATCAATCGTGGTACTTCAGGGTGCTTTCCAGCCCCCAAAATGCTTCACAAACATCACAGCTGGGAAGAAAGCACCATGTGCTGACCCAGGGGAGGGATTGATACCTCCTCACTCCTCTTACTGCAGCTTGAACACCTCCTAAGAGGTGCCACAACAGGAACAATTATCAACTGGTTATGAAAATAGCTGACCTCCCAGGGAGCAGAGAGGTCCTAAGGGTTCAATTATGTGACAAGAGCAAACAATCAAGAGACACCCTGGGGTCAGCCTTGCTCTTTCAAATGTCTTGCCTTTATTATTCTTACCTAATTGTAACAGGTTAGGTAACAAACCTTAATTGGGAGCCAGCTGTGGCTGTGGTGCACACAGCAGCCCTGGTACCCACAGTGCTCATCAACAACATTGGGTCTGCTGAGCTGGGATCCTCCAGAGCATCCTACTTATTCCCAATGGGAAGAGACATCCAAAAGGCTCATTATGAGTTTTGAAGGAAAGCTCTGAGGGTGAGAACATTGTTTTGGTGCAAGGCCACTTTCTTCTTGCTGGTTAAAGGGCCTGGAGCATCTCCCCTGGGAGGAAAGGCTGAGGGAGCTGGGGCTGTTCAGCCTGGAGAGAAGCAGCCTGAGAGGGGATCTGAGCAATGGGGATCAAGAGCTGAAGGGTGGCACCCAGGGGGCCATGGGCAGCCTCTGCTCAGGGTCTGTGGGGACAGGACAAGGGGTGATAGGCTCAAGTTGGAGCCCAGGGAGTTCCCCCCCAATGTGGGGCAGAACTTGTTGCCAGTGAGGGTGAGGGAGCCCTGGGCCAGGCTGCCCAGGGGGGTGTGGAGTCTCCTTCTCTGGAGAGATTCCAGCCCCTGTCCTAAGGACACTGCACCCTGTCCTAGTGGGGAAACTACAGACCACCTCCTCTTCCCGACACGTGGTGGTGAGAGGATGAAAGACCACTTGTTCCCTACAACTACCTGAGATCTGTGGTCCAGTAGCTACCTCCTACACCCTGGAGATGTTTGGGGTTCAGTAGAATCCCTCAGAATCAAGCTCTGCTCAGTTTTCTCTCAGAGTCTTCCCATTGAAGTCAGTGATGATGCCAGGAGTTTTGGCATCTTCATCTTTCCTCTTCAGAGCATCAACGCATGTCTCCACCTCCAAAGATCAGGAGGAAGATCTTCCCAGGGCAGGATAAGCTGTAGCTGCCCCACTCCAAGGACTTTTTTACATCCTCTTTCAGTTGTTGCCATCATAGGGGGGACACCAGATGAGCTAGACCTCTGCTCCAAATCCACTCAAGCTGTGTATTACAACAGGACCCAGAGGACCCAAGAGTTATTATGATTGGCACCACGCAAATACACAGAATTAGATCTCCCTGCCCCAGATGTCAACCCTGAACACATGAGACTAAGTGAGAGGAGAAAAAAAAAATGACCATCTCCATGTTCTAAGCTGGGGCTCTGCCCAGAGATTCCAGTGTCTTGCCAAAAGCCCTAAGGAGAACGGAGCTGTGCCAGCTCCAACCCCCCAGGAAAGCTGATCTCTGCAAGCAAGCGCTTTGGTTCTCCCTCACCCATTTCATGTTGGGTCTGTGAACTCTTCTGGTGACTAGGTGGCTGAGAAGATACAAGTCACACACTCTGTTTACTATTTAGCTTTTGTTTAAGAAGTCACTGTGACCTCCAGACTTAGACCAGGCAGCGTTTCAGCAGCACCTCTGTATCCTAAGGGTGGTGAGATGCTGGAGCAGGTTGCCTAGAGAAGTTGTGGATCCTAAAGGTGGTGAGATGCTGGAGCAGGTTGCCTAAAGAAGTTGTGGATCCTAAGGGTGGTGAGATGCTGGAGCAGGTTGCCTAGAGAAGTTGTGGATCCTAAGGGTGGTGAGATGCTGGAGCAGGTTGCCTAGAGAAGTTGTGGATCCTAAAGGTGGAGAGATGCTGGGGCAGGTTGCCTAGAGAAGTTGTGCATCCTAAGGGTGGTGAGATGCTGGAGCAGGTTGCCCAGAGAAGTTGTGGATCCTAAAGGTGGTGAGATGCTGGAGCAGGTTGCCTAGAGATGTTGTGGATCCTAAGGGTGGTGAGATGCTGGAGCAGGCTGCCCAGAGATGTTGTGGATCCTAAGGGTGGTGAGATGCTGGAGCAGGTTGCCTAGAGATGTTGTGGATCCTAAAGGTGGAGAGATGCTGGGGCAGGTTGCCTAGAGAAGTTGTGCATCCTAAGGGTGGTGAGATGCTGGAGCAGGTTGCCCAGAGAAGTTGTGCATCCTAAGGGTGGTGAGATGCTGGAGCAGGTTGCCCAGAGAAATTGTGGATCCTAAGGGTGGTGAGATGCTGGAGCAGGTTGCCCAGAGAAGCTGTGGATCCTAAAGGTGGTGAGATGCTGGGGCAGGTTGCCCAAAGAAGTCGTGGATCCTAAAGATGGTGAGATGCTGGAGCATGTTGCCCAAAGAAGTTGTGGATCCTAAAGGTGGTGAGATGCTGGAGCAGGTTGCCCAGAGAAGCTGTGGATCCTAAAGGTAGAGAGATGCTGGAGCAGGTTGCCCAGAGTTGTGCATCCTAAGGGTGGTGAGATGCTGGAGCAGGTTGCCTAGAGAAGTTGTGGATCCTAAGGGTGGTGAGATGCTGGGGCAGGTTGTTTAGAGAAGTTGTGGATCCTAAGGGTGGTGAGATGCTGCAGCAGGTTGCCCAGAGAAGTTGTGGATGCCCCATCATTGGAAGTTATCAAGGTCAAGTTGGAGAAAGCCTTGAGCAACCTGATCTAGTGGAAGATGTCCCTACAGGGGGGTGGGACTAGATGATCTTCAAAGGTCCCTTCCAACCTCAAATATTGTTGATAAACCAAAATTTAAAAATGAAAGCCAACCCACAGGACAACTATGATTTTACAGCCCACACTGAAGTAGGGCATCTTGCTTGTGCTGGAGAAGACCACAGAACAGGCCCTGCTCTCCAGAAGAAGACAGGCTAGCTCTTGTTTTGGGGTGATGCCCTGGGTTCACTGTGTCACCCAGAGTGTGGTAGGTCTTGGTTTCAGGAAGCACGTGGGTGGAAAGTGACTCCCAGATGATGCAAAGCCACGCTCTCCAGCTGATGTAACCCAAAACAAAGGCAGGTGATGTGACCACATACAACTTCTGGGGAAATCACTGCTCCTTCCAGACAGGGGACCCACCAAAAAAAGAATAAAGCCTGTGAGGGTGTGTGGGAAGAAATGAGCATTTCTTCTGAAAGGCAAGAGAGAAAGGAGAGCAGGACCCTGGGTGCTCAGGGGAAGGCAAGGAGTCCAGTGTCATGGACACTACTGCTCAGCAAACGTCTTGGGGAATTCAGGGAGAAAAAGCATCTTTTTGAGGATGGTACAGCTAAAATAAAGCCCAGGTAGAGAGGAGATGATGCTTCACCAGCTGCTAAAGCAGAGGGACATCATCACAGAATCACAGGATCGTAGGGGTTGGAAGGGACCTCAAGAGATCATCAGGTCCAACCCCCCTGCCAAAGCAGGGTGCCTAGGACATAATCCCCATGGAGGAGGTATCTCCTGTGCCTGGGCACTGGGGAGGCTGCAGCTCCAGTGCTGGGGCCAGTTCTGGGCTCCTCAGCATCACAAGGACATGGAGGTGCTGGAGCGAGTGCAGAGAAGGGCAACCAGGCTGGGGAAGGGGCTGGAGGGCAAATCCTCTGAGGAGCAGCTGAGGGAGCTGGGGGTGTTGAGGCTGGAGCAGAGGAGGCTGAGGGGAGCCCTTCTCCCCCCCTGCCCTGCCCTGCCAGGAGGGTGCAGAGAGGTGGGCGCTGGTCTCTTCAGCCAGGGGCCAGGAGCTGGGACAAGGGGCACTGGGCTCAAGCTGGGCCAGGGCAGGCTCAGCTCAGCTGGGAGGGCAAAGTTCTTCCCTGGCAGAGCTGTGGGGCTGTGGCCCAGGCTGCCCAGGGAGGGGGCTGAGTCCCCAGCCCTGGGGGTGTTGAACAGAGGGGAGATGAGGTGCTGAGAGCTCTGGGGCAGCTCAGGACAGGGATGGGTGGACTCGATGAGCATAAAGGTCTTTTTTAAGCCGTTGGAGAAGAACCTCTCAGAGGGTCTGTGCAGTGCTCCAGGCATTAAATTTAATCTCTCTTACACTTAAAAGTCTCCAGAATTTGATACTCCTCCTGCTCAACCGCAATCACTTGCAGAGCAGGTCCCACAACATTTCCCTGGGTTGAGCAAGAACCGCTCAGGGGCCAAGTCTGTTGGCAAAGCAAGGGCCTGTTGAACGAGGAGGGGTGCAGGCAAGGTGGTCCCACCAGCCAGGATGTAGGGCTGCAACACGTCTCCTGCTCCAGGGAGTGTTGGGAGCTTGGAGAAGAAAGGTTCAGGGTGTGTTTACAGACCTAGATAGGAAAGGACCAACCATCAGAGTGGTTATGCTGGAGCAGAGCTGTTCTCAGCCTCCATGTTCCCCAGTCAACATGAGCTTCCAAGATCATGAAGAACTCCCTTTTGTAGTCACTCAGTCAAAGTAATTGTGACTGGAAAGGCACCTTCCTCCTTGCAGAGGAGATGTTACAGCTGTGGTGTCAGCAAGAGCAGGCAGAAGAAATAGTCCTGGAATCAAGGTTCACACAATCCCAGAACCCCAGAACATCAGGAGTTGGAAGGGACCTCGATCATCTGGACCAACCCTCCTGCCAGAGCAGCATCACCCAGACTAAATCACACAGGAACACATCCAGGTGGGTTTGAAGGTCTCCAGAGAAGGAGACTCCACAACCTCTCTGGGCAGCATGGCCCAGGGCTCTGTCACCCTCCCAGGGACAAAGTTCCTCCTGACATTCCCATGGAGCTTCCTCTGCTCCAGCGGCACCCGCTGCCCCTTGTCCTATCACTGCCATCACTCAGAAGAGCCTGGCTCTGTCCTCCTGACTCTGTCATCCTGCCTCTGCAGTCAACCCACCTCATGGAAGAAGTCTTAGACCCTGATTCTACCCCATTCTTCCTGCAGAGCACTTCCAAACCACCACATCAGCTTACAAGGGATGCAGGAAACAGCACTCAGAGAGAGTGGGGAGGGGCTGGCAGGGGCTGCCCAGAGAGGGGGTGGGTGCCCCGTCCCTGGGGGTGTTGAAGGCCAGGTTGGCTGGGGCCCTGGGCAACCTTGTGTAGCTCCAGGCCTGGAGGTTGGTGGCCCTGCCTGTGGCAGGGGGTTGGAGCTCTGGGACCCTTGGAGTCCCTCCCAACCCAGCCCAGGCTGGGATTCTCTGATTCTATGAACAGAAACTCCCTCCTTCCTTACCCATGCACCATTAGGACAGCCTAGATATGAATGAGATGGATGAAGAAGGTGGACATGGTGGTTTCCATACTTAGCAACCAAGGGACAAATGCACCAGGAGTTCAAATCTGGCACCCAAATTTCTTCTTCCAAAACCAGTATAAATCAGAGTCAGTCACTTACGTTGTAGCTCCAGAGTGAAGAGGACCACGTGCCTGAAAGCTGACCAGCCATGCTTGTCATACTGTCTACTCACAGTTTCTGTTTGCAACCTACTGAGGACAACAGATACTCACAGGTGTAGGGCTGCAGTGAGGTGGCAACCACCAGAAGAGCCAAGCACTGCATAAGCATGGAGGGCTTCTTGCAAGCTCTCTACCTGGGGCTCATCTAATAGAATCAGAGAATCATTGAATGTGTCAGGTTGGGAGGGACATTCCAAGGCCATCTAGTCCCACCCTGCAGTGAGCAGGGACATCTTCACTAGAGCAGGGTGCTCAGAGCCCCATCCAGCCTGGATGTCTGCAGGGATGGGGCCTCCACCACCTCTCTGGGCACCGTGGGCCAGTGTCTCCCACCCTTACATTGAAGAATGTTTTCCTAAGATCCACCCTAAATCTCCCCTGTTCCAGTTGAACCCATCCCCCCTCATCCCATCACTCCATGCCCTGGGGAACAGCTCTTCCCCAGCTTCCTACAGGCACCTCTCAGGGACTGGAAGGGGCTCTAAGGTCCCCTGGAGCCTTCTCTTCTCCAGGCTGACCCAGCCCAGCTCTCCCAGCCTGGCTTCCCAGCAGAGCTGCTCCAGCCCTGGGATCATTTTTGGGACATCATGACCACCAGCCTGACTGTAGATGAACACACATCTTCCTGATTAATGCCAGTTGGAAAGACAGGACATTCTGGATATCTGACATGGCTGTGAAGATTTGGGCTGCTATACCCTTGCAGAACACATGGTGTGACCCTCTGCTCCAAGCAGGTCACCACAGGCAGAGACCTGAGCCCACACCAAGTCCCAAATAGAAAGAGTTGGGGCAAAGCCCAAGAATCATCAAATCATTGAATGCATTAAGTGGGATGGGACCTCTGAAGGCCATCCAGTCCCACCCTGCAGTGAGCACGGACATCTTCACTAGAGCAGGGTGCTCAGAGCCCCATCCAGCCTGAGCTTGGATGGCTCCAGGGATGGGGCCTCCACCACCTCTCTGGGCACCCTGTCCCAGTGACCCAGCACCCTCATGTATAGTAAAGAACAGAGTCAAGAACAAAGAGTCTTGCACAGGGTCAGGATCTCCCTTTGATGCAGAAGGGTCTGCAGGAGGGACAGGTGATGAGAAGTGACCCTCCTACTCAATTCAGAGGGGACACATGGAGCTTAATCCTTCAGGAATGGTATTAATTACCCAGGATTTAAACATGCAGCAACCCTCCTTCTAAGAAGGAAGGTAGAAGTTCAAGCAAACACACCTGGGTGTCCATAGCTCCTCTGCTCATCTAAGAGTCTGGGAGCTTCTATGCAAATTGTGTGGCCTTGGGATATTTTCCTAATTACCTGGGTAGCTTTGGAGTCCTTATGCCTGAGCAAGCTGAGCCTCAGCCTCCTACTGCAAAACCACACCAGAACCTGGTCTTGGTCAGTGAATCCATCCCAACCATGACCACAGGAGTGAGACTGTCCCCAACCAACTCCTCCCACCAGGTTTTTAAAGAAGGTCTTGCTAAATCTGACATAGTTTTACAGTTGTAGCACAAGAACAACCAGTATGATGGACTGAAACTGTGCAGCTACCAGTATCACCAGTGCTCTGCCCATCAGGCTTCCCTGGGGTGGGATGTTTGACTGACAGGTTTCCAGCTCTGCTGATGTGCTGACACAGGCACTTTCAGACCCTAAAATTGCAGTAGATGGGTAACATCAGGAAGATCTAAGGGTTGGTGTTGGCCAACCTCTAAGCCCCTTGGCTAACCCCAGGCCAGTTGCCTTTCTTGCTACTGTTGGAGGTGGATATCATGGAATCATAGAATGGTCTGGGTTGGGAGGGACCCCAAGGATCACAGAGCTCCAACCCCCTGCCACAGGCAGGGCCACCAACCTCCAGGCCTGGAGCTACACAAGGTTGCCCAGGGCCACATCCAACCTGGCCTTGAACATCACAGGAGGCATTTCTCTCCACCTAGGAATGGAGGAGGATGGAGGAAGCTAACACAGCTTACTTATTTCTGCAGCAATTAATCCAGAATCCATGCACATGAACATTGGCCACCTCTTAGCAGAGGTTCAGTTCTATCCCCACTCATCTCCAAGGTGAGCAATGCCCTCTGAGGTCATCACAACCTGGAGGAAGAGGAGGTGGGGCAGATCTCCCACCTGCAATTCCAAATGCTCCCCAGCACGAGCAAGTTGTCAGAAATGCACTTGATAAGCACAAAAAAAAAACCCAAACCAGAGACCCACAGCAAGATGGAAACTCTGGTTTTTGGAAAGCAAGCAGAAGTGTGAGTGGTGCCAAGTGAGTAGAAGACACCTGCATGAGTGTAGGGCTTCACAGGACTCAATGGTGCAATGCAGGTGAAGAAGAGGTTGCAGGGTTTGTTGCACGTGGGTTGGGTGTTCCACACCACTGTTAGGAGATCACAGAATGATGAGGTTGGAAAAGACCTTTAAGATCATCAAGTCCAACCATCCCCGTCCTATTCTAAACCATACCTCTAAGTACCTCAGCTGCCCTTTTCTTAAACACATCCAAGGATGGTGACTGTTCCTGGTGAACCTTCATCTGCTCAAAGGCCCTCAACCTTTCCCCAGTGCCACTGAACCTCCTTCCCTCCCCAGCTGATGGCAGAGCTAAAAATACTCTGGAGAACTTACAGAAGCCCAACCAAACACAACCCATTGCATCACTTGGATATAGGGATTCATTAAGCAACCCTCTTCTGTAATCAAGACCCCATCCTGACCGTGTGGGTCCCTTGCACACAAGCCTTGCCCACATTGACAAGTGCAGCCCAAAGTCCACCCTACCAGAGGGCTATTTTCAGCAGCTCTCCACAACTGTTCAATTCCTGCTTCACTTCTTGGCAGGAGAACTCAGAACCAAGGAGCCAACGTTTGATTGAACACAGCTCTGGGTCTTTACATCATAACTTCAGGCCTGCTCCACCAGCAAGGCGTAGAGCTACGTCACCACTGAGGAACATCTTGATAGATGAGAAGCTCATATCCTAATTAAAGAGTCTATTCAGGCAAAACCTGCCAGCTTGAAGCCATTTCCTCCAAACACATTGGGTGTAGGGTGTTCTTCCATTGAGGGTGTTGTCCATTGGTGGTTAAGGTTAAAATTCTTGTGGATCACAGCATCATAGGGGTTGGAAGGGACCTCCAGAGCCCATGGGGTGCAACCCCCTGCCAAAGCAGGGTCCCTAGGACAGGGGCTGGAATCTCTCCAGAGAAGGAGACTCCACACCCCCCTGGGCAGCCTGGCCCAGGGCTCCCTCACCCTCACTGGCAACAAGTTCTGCCCCACATTGGGGGGGAACTCCCTGGGCTCCAACTTGAGCCCAGCACCCCTTGTCCTGTCCCCACAGACCCTGAGCAGAGGCTGCCCATGACCCCCTGGGTGCCACCCTTCAGCTCTTGATCCCCAGGGATCAGATCCCCTCTCAGGCTGCTTCTCTCCAGGCTGAACAGCCCCAGCTCCCTCAGCCTTTCCTCCCAGGGCAGATGCTCCAGGCCCTTCAGCATCTCCCTGTCCCTCCTCTGGCCTCTCTCCAGGAGATCCCTGGCTGGTTGATCCCAGGGAGCCCAGCACTGGACACAACACTCCAGCTGGGGCCTGAGCAGGGCAGAGCAGAGGGGGAGGATCCCCTCCTGGCACCTGCTGCCCACACTCCTCCTGATGCCCCCAGGATCCCATTGTCTCTCTCAGCCCCAGGACACACTGCTGGCGCATGGCCACCCTGTCCCCCACCAGCACCCCCAGGTCCTTCTCCACAGAGCTCCTCTCCAGCAGCTCCCCCAGCCTGGCCTGATCCCAGCACTTCTTCCTTCCCAGGGGCCAGACTCTCCCCTTGCTCTTGTTGAACCTCCTCTGGTCTCTCCCTGCCCAGCTCTCCAGCCTGGCCAGGTCTCTCTGGGTGCTGTGTCCTGCCTCTCACCCACTCCTCCCAGCTCTGGATCATCAGCAGGTGTAACTGCTTTACACCTGAGCACCCACTGGAGACAAGGATTTCCAACTACTGAGGAAGTCAATTTTTCATAAGAGCTTCAAAACCACCCCAGGTGATGATCCTGGGATGGTGGCACCTTCCTTCTGGAATATAAATGAGGTCTATGCAGAAGTTTGTGGAGCCATTCTTGTGTAGAACTCAGGTGTGTAACTCCACAGAGAGACCTACGCTGCTGCTCATCACTCACATCAAACCATAGACTTGGGTACCAGTGATACAGAACTTCCTAAACTCAGGGATGTATTTCAGTGTTACAGAGAATTACAGAGTGGTTTGTATAATCCCAGAATCCCAGACCATTAGGGGTTGGAAGTGACCTCAAAAGCTCATCTAGTCCAACCCCCCTGCCAGAGCAGCATCACCCAGACTAAATCCCACAGGAACACATCCAGGATCATGGGGTTTGGATGTCTCCAGAGAAGGAGACTCCACAACCTCTCTGGGCAGCCTGGCCCAGGGCTCCATCACCCTCACAGGGACAAAGTTCCTCCTGACATTCCCATGGAGCTTCCTCTGCTCCAGCTGCACCCGCTGCCCCTTGTCCTGTCGCTGCCACCCCTGAGCAGAGCCTGGCTCTGTCCTCCTGACTCTCACCCTGCACATATTGATAGACATTGATGAGGTCACCCCTCAGCCTCCTCTTCTCCAGGCTAAAGAGCCCCAGCTCCCTCAGCCTCTCCTCATGAGGAAGGGGTTCCACTCCCTCCATCCCCTTGGTGTCCCTGTGCTGGGCTCTCTCAAGCAGTTCTGTGTCCTTCTGGAGCTGAGGGGCCCAGAGCTGGACACAATATTCCAAGTGGGGTCTCACCAGGGCAGGGTAGAGGGGGAGAAGGACCCCTCCTGACCTACTAACCACCTCCCTTCTAATCCACTCCAGGATGCCATCAGCCTTCTTGGCCACAAAAGCACACTGGTGGCCCATGGTCATCCAGCTGTTCCCCAGGACCCCCAGGTTCCTCTCGCCCATGCTGCTCCCCAACAGCCCAGTCCTCAACCTGTACTGGTACCTGGTGTTCATAACAATATCCTCAATGTGTGCCCAGAGGGGCTCCAGAAACATCCACCTCTTGGTTAAAAAGAAGCTTTAAAAAATGGGGTGGGGGTGGGGATGGGTGGGATGGGAGTGGAGGAAGGGTAAAATAGAAATCAGGGTAAAATAGAATTCAGGGTAAAATAGAAATCAGGGTCAAATAGAAATCAGGGTAAAATAGAAATCAGGCCCTGGAGGCCACCTGGGGCAGAGGTACCAGAAGGAGGTCTCTAGCTGAGAAGACAGTGACAGCCCTGCTCCCCTTCACAGCAGGGTTCCCACCCCATCCATCCACATTTACAAATCTCTATTTTTGGTGTCCCCACACCCCCCCTTTCATCTGTATCTCCCCACCCATCTTCCATCCCTCCAATCCCCTCAAACCTTTTCTTCCAATGCCCCATTTCCTTCACCTGCTTGCTCATGTTAGAACCTTCATTTCCAGGCATTGCCCTTGATTTTACTTTCACTTTCACTTTGTTCTCCCTCTCCACTTCTCATCTTTTAACCCTTCTGGTTTCCAGCAGCTTTTCAAAGCCCTCCTAACATAAAAGGGTTTTATTTTTGGGAGCACAGAGAAGGTCTCACTGAACTTGACCCAAGTTCACTGAACATCCTCTGCACAAAGCAGCTGTTGCCAGTATGGGGGTTGTGGTGAGATGATCACTGTTAGGTCCTTTCCAACTGAAAATACACTTTTCTAACCAAAAGGACTTTATTTCTGGGGGCTGCTGAGGATTTGGGGTAATAAAAGGGGGGAAATGAGGGTTTGGGGGGGAACCACTTAGGTTTTGGGAAGAATACTAGTGGTGTTCCCCAGGGCTTGGGGTTGGGTCCAGTCCTGTTTAATATCTTCATTGAGACCTTGGTGAGGGAACAGCATCCACCCTCAGCAAGTGTCTGATGATCCAGAGCTGGGAGGAGTGGGTGACAGGCAGGACACAGCACCCAGAGAGACCTGGCCAGGCTGGAGAGCTGGGCAGGGAGAGACCAGAGGAGGCTCAACAAGAGCAAGGGGAGAGTCTGGCCCCTGGGAAGGAAGAAGTGCTGGGATCAGGCCAGGCTGGGGGGAGCTGCTGGAGAGGAGCTCTGTGGAGAAGGACCTGGGGGTGCTGGTGGGGGACAGGGTGGCCATGAGCCAGCAGTGTGTCCTGGGGCTGAGAGAGACACTGGGATCCTGGGGGCATCAGGAGGAGTGTGGGCAGCAGGGGACAGGAGGGGATCCTCCCCCTCTGCTCTGCCCTGCTCAGGCCCCAGCTGGAGTGTTGTGTCCAGTGCTGGGCTCCCTGGGATCAACCAGCCAGGGATCTCCTGGAGAGAGTCCAGAGGAGGGACAGGGAGATGCTGAAGGGCCTGGAGCATCTCCCCTGGGAGGAAAGGCTGAGGGAGCTGGGGCTGTTCAGCCTGGAGAGAAGCAGCCTGAGAGGGGATCTGATCCCTGGGGATCAAGAGCTGAAGGGTGGCACCCAGGGGGCCATGGGCAGCCTCTGCTCAGGGTCTGTGGGGACAGGACAAGGGGTGCTGGGCTCAAGTTGGAGCCCAGGGAGTTCCCCCCCAATGTGAGGCAGAACTTGTTGCCAGTGAGGGTGAGGGAGCCCTGGGCCAGGCTGCCCAGGGGGGTGTGGAGTCTCCTTCTCTGGAGAGATTCCAGCCCCTGTCCTAGGGACCCTGCTTTGGCAGGGGGTTGCACCCCATGAGCTTTTGAGGTCCCTTCCAACCCCTAGGATTCTGTGAGTCTGTGATTCTGTGAATAAAGAGGAAAATGGGTGTTTTTCCTGCAGGATGGTGGGTTTGGTTTCCATTCTCACATATCTGGGGGAGGGCTTGTTGCTTCTCAAGATACAAATCATCTCCAATGACTCTGGCTCTATTCCTTTCTGCAAACTGAATATGCTGGAGCATCAAATGGAGCACACTGGGTTCATACCTGACCACAGAACGGTGTCCAAGGCTTAGGAAGGACCATGGTCTTGCCCCATGTTGACCAACTATAAGCTTGCAGTTGGCCAATGGAAACTTCTAGCACACCCAAAGGATGTGTGTTGGTGTTGAAGGCCATAAACCATGGGCCAGGCAGGCTGATGCCACCTTCCAGTCCTGATGTTGGTGAGAAGTTTTCACATCCCACAAGGTATTTCCTGATGTTATTATTCCTGAGTTTTATTTTTCTTTAACAAGATATATTCCTCCACTCTTCCAAACCAGCTGGTTGCAGCATGAGGCTGGTACAGGAGACTTTTGATGGTAGGAGATGAGGCCAGAGGAACTGACATTGCAAAATCAGAAGTTTCCTTAGGAATTCTCAAGTGCATTTATTAATTATGGGTTTTTAGAAGACACCAGAAGATCTCAGCACCTTGCTTGACACTATGACACAAGACTTCTTTTTGAAGCCCACCTAAAACCCAATGAGATTTCGAGCTCACTCATGATTATGGATGGATGGTTGAAGATGGAAGCAAGCAGATGATGCTAAACTCCAGCATTTGTTGGGAAGAAATTCAGCTACAGCTGATTTTAATGTAACCCAGGTATTGTCCCAAGTAGTAACTGTTCATTCTGAGCTTTGACAAGCATCGAAGCACATCTGAGAGGACCAGAAAAGCATTCCTACCTTGGAGCCACCAGGGGTCCTGCTCCATAATGAATTAAAAATTAGAGATACAGAAGATAATGACTAACTTTCCTGGTGATTTACCTTAGAATCTGTCAAAGCACTTCAAAATATTGAGCATTGGAATTAACCCCCCTGAGGGATTTATTGTTAAGACAGTTCTCAGAGGGACCTGAGCTTTCCAACAACAAATAGTCCTTCTCTAAAATCCTGGGGTTTCTCTACCTAGGGACCTCACAACGTTCTCATTCTTCTCTGTTTGGGGGTTGGGTCTTTTTAAGTATACATTCTATCCCAAAATACCAACAGGACAAGTCAGGTTTTGTTTCTTTTTCCAAAGCTGACCTATCCAAAGCAACAGCTGTAACTACTTCTTGAGCCTGCCCAATGAAGCCCATCATCCAGGGGGGTGTGGAGTCTCCTTCTCTGGAGAGATTCCAGTCCTGTCTGGACACTGACCTGTGCACCCTGTCCTAGGGACCCTGCTTTGGCAGGGGGTTGCACTCCATGGGCTCTGGAGGTCCCTTCCAACCCCTATGATGCTGTGATTCTGTGATCCACAAGAATTTTGACCTTAACCACCAATAGACAACACCCTACAATGGAAGAACACCCTACACCCAATGTGTTTGGAGGAAATGGCTTCAAGCTGACAGAGGGCAGGGGTAGGCTAGATGTGAGCAACCTTGTGTAGCTCCAGGCCTGGAGGTTGGTGGCCCTGCCTGTGGCAGGGGGTTGGAGCTCTGGGATCCTTGGGGTCTCTTCCAACCCAACCCAGTCTGGGATTCTGTGATTCCAATAGATCTCCACTGTTCCAGTAAGGAAAAGAATATGGATTCCAGGGCAGAAACAGGGAGAGAATTTAGTGTCCTTGCTCAAGATCAAGTACTTTGACTTATCAGTCAAAATTTTGACCCTGCAATGTGTCTCTAGATATATCTGCCTCCCCACATGACTGCTCACAGCAATATCTGGCTGCTAAATGCCAGACAGACTGCAAGGAGCAAGAGTCACCAACACACTCTGGAGCATCACACAAACGCTCAACCAATGAAAATGAATCACAGCAGGAAGGAAGAAGCTTTAAACTTTAATGTGGTATTAATTATTGCTTCTTGTGGGCAAGAAAGAACTTCAGCAAGAAGGAGAGCTGCTCTTGTTCAGCAGGAACACCATGGAAGCTCTGTCAGATATTGCCCTGAGGAGGAGCAGGCTGGGGTTACATGGTCAACTGAGTCATTTCCAAGTACCACCTGCATCTCCTGAGCATGAGATATGGAGATGCTGAGCTTCCCAACCTCCAAAGGGCTGCACAGGAACCTAGTAATGCTCTGCACCTTCAAAACAGACTGAAAGTGTCCTGTATCACAGCATCACAGAGTGACTAGGTTGGAAAAGTCCTATCAGCTCCTGGAGTCCAACCATCTCTGTCCTGTGCTGCCCCAGAGCTCTCAGCACCTCATCTCCCCTCTGTTCAACACCCCCAGGGCTGGGGACTCAGCCCCCTCCCTGGGCAGCCTGGGCCACAGCCCCACAGCTCTGCCAGGGAAGAACTTGGCCCTCCCAGCTGAGCTGAGCCTGCCCTGGCCCAGCTTGAGCCCAGTGCCCCTTGTCCCAGCTCCTGGCCCCTGGCTGAAGAGACCAGCGCCCACCTCTCTGCACCCTCCTGGCAGGGCAGGGCAGGGGGGGAGAAGGGCTCCCCTCAGCCTCCTCTGCTCCAGCCTCAACACCCCCAGCTCCCTCAGCTGCTCCTCAGAGGATTTGCCCTCCAGCCCCTTCCCCAGCCTGGCCCCCCTTCTCTGGACCATTCTATGATTCTATTAGGTGCCTCCAGCGAGATGATCCCCAGTGGTCCCACTCCTGTACCTGAAGGGTAGTCACCCAAATGAGAAGGCAAGACTCCAGCCTCAGTTGTACCCTTAGAATCACAGAGTAGTTTGGGTGGGAAGGGACCTTAAAGCCCATCTATTCCAACCCCTGCTAAGGACAGGGACATCTTCAAACAGATCAGGTTGCTTAGAGCCCCATTGAACCTGACCTTGGATGTTGCCAGGGATGGGACATCCACAGCTTCTCTGGGCAGCCTGTGCCAGTGTCTCACCACCCTCAGCATAAACAATTTATTCCTTATAAGTAGCCTGATCTCACCTCCTTCAGTTTAGAACCATCACCCCTTGTCCTAAAAAGTCTGTCCACATATTAAGTCCTGGAAGGGGCTCAGAGCTCTCCCCAGAAGCAGCCTTCTCTTCTCCAGGCTGAGCCAGCCCAGCTCTCCCAGCCTGGCTCCAGAGCAGATGGGCTCCAGCCCTCCCATCATCTCCATGACCCTAAAACGTGGCTTATCCAACCCCCACGAGGAGAAAAACTTCTACCACCATTTGCAACATACTTTAAAGCTCCACAGGGAAGTCCAAGCTGAAGGCATGAAGATCTCAGGTTATTAATCCACTGTTTATATTAAGACCTGTCACTATTGACACTATTTTATGACTCCACATGGAAATCCACACACACAGAGCAAATATTACACCAGGGAGAGCAGCACCAGCAAGGATGGGCTCTCCCTTTCACCAGGTTCCCCAGTGGTGTCATTCCAGTGGCACCAGCTGGAGGTTATTTGGGTGCACTCCCTAAGCCCTACTTGAATTTGACACAGCATGACCTGCTGAGCTGCTGAGACGTGGGATCCCAAGGATGGAAACCAATGGCCTCACGTGGTTTCTTCACAGGGACACTTCCTCAGAGATGGGCTTTGTAAAAACAAAAGAGAGCTGGCTCAATCCCTTTCATTTTTGAGGTGTGCCCAAGCTTTTTGAGTCCCTGAAACCTTCAAGCAGAGCTTCAGGGAATGTGTTTTATGAGGTTATATGAAGAGATGCCATTCACATCCCAGTACTGGGGGGGGATGCTGGGTGTGGAGCCCTGCTGGTACCCAGCAGGATGCTCTGCTCATCCAGGCTCCTCAGGGTAACATTACCATTTGCTTCCCACTGAAGTGCTGCATCTCCAACTGTGCTTAGGGGGGAGCAGACCAGCGTGGAAAGGGGCATTGTCCATTTGAAGTCTAATTAAAAACCTGAATTTTAAGTAGCTTTGGTGATAGAGACAAGCAGCCCCACTCCCCCCTTTCCACTTTCACCACCAGGTTTTTCTAAATACTGTTCTCTTCATGAAAACCAGAACCAGCTCATATTTTCTTGACTGTTTATCCCATTCTGGATTCACCCAGTTCATCCCAGTTCCCTCCAGATGTTATTTGCCAAGCAATGCATCAGGGAGACATCAAGATTTCATAGGTCTTCAGGGGGTTTTGTTTGTTTTCCTTACAGACCTGTCCCTAAGGTCAGCTTCTAATCCTGACTGAAACCTGGTGTAGATGTAAACACCACTTTCCTTTGGTGAAAGCCAAGTTTACACCATTTTGCAGCTGCATCCCACCCTCCCCAAGGAGGGAAAGCAGCTCAGCAAGGATGCTGGGCAGCAACACCAACCTGCTCCTTCCTTACATGAGTTCTACTTACAGAACCTTAGAGTGGTTTGGGTGAGAAGGGACCTCAGAGCCCCCCACTTCCAGTGCTACTCCCTGCCATAGGCAGGAACACCTCCTCACCAGCCCAGGGTCCCCAAAGCCTCATCTAACCTGGCCTACTTATCTTCTCCTTTAGGCTTTCTCCTTGAAGCAGGCTGCAAAGGGCTCAGGAGCAGGAGCTCAGCAACAAAGACACGTGCCATAGGAAGCCTGCAAAGGTTTGGGAGTGCTCACTGGGACATAGTCCCCAAAAATACATTAACTTGCAGGGAAAAATGAGACAGGGCTTTGTTTGGTACCACACATCCTCTGCATCACCTCTGAGTTACATGGAAACACCACAAGCTGCTCAGTCCCACGTGCATGTGGACACCTGATGCAGTAAGAATGCTGCCAACTGAACCACAGAGATTCCCCCCCTTCCCCCCCAACTAAGCTAAGGCTAAAGCTAAAGCTAAGCTTAGCTAAAACTAAACAGACAGTGTTTTGCTCCTGCTTTGCCTGGTGCCAGGCAGCAAGACCAGATCCACATCCCCTGGGAGAACAAATGCTGGAGGCATGGGTGGAACCTGCACCCTTCACTCCCCCCAGGCTCTGAATCCTTAGGCTTGCAAAAGCACTAGGCATGAATGAAACCAAGGAGGTAAAGAGTTAAAAAATATATAGATGGAGAGATTTTTGGGGAAATCCTAAGGAAGAACTGGACTGGGGCAGGACCACAAAGTATACCACGGGAAAAGGATGCTCTGGGTGTATCCCCTGCCCTAAATCCAGCTGGTGGGTTAAATAAACTTCAGGGTGGTGATCAGGTAGCTTGAAATGGGGGAAAAAGGACGAGTTCATGCCACAGAAATGGGTGTCAGTGTGTCTGGATCAAGGCAAGGGAATGTCTCTCAGAAAGAGCCAGAGCAGGAGCAGATGTGTGGGCAAACGCAGGGAGGGATGGATGGGGGAAACCAGGAGGGGGTCAGGGGAGTCCAGCTCCCCCGTGGAGGGAAGGTGAGGCTGAACTAATTAAAATGCAGAGCCCTTGGAGAGCTTTGGGAGGAAAGTGCTGCAGGAATAAGTCTGAAATGATGCCAGTGAATCACAGCAGAAGAGATCTATAGGTATTGGGTCTGTTAAAACAGAGGGCAAGAGGTGCTGGAGATGGTTTGGGAAGCGTTGTGGAGAAGCAACCACATTAAAATCCTTCAGTGAGGCCACTCAGCACTCCCCAAAATCCCTTCCACAACACAAAAATAGGCAAGTGCCTTGAGAAATACAGGGAAGAAGGGCTGGGCTGCTCCACATAAGGCTTCTGAAAAGTAGGACATCCTTTGAAAGACGCAGGGTCCCAGCGAAGTGACAAAGGGCTCCGAGCTATGAGTAACCCAGAGTGTCACTTTTTGTTGAATTCTTCCCCCCCCAAAATCCTTCCTGGTGAAAATGCTCCAGAGAAATCCCTTCTTGCTTTGTCCAATGAATTGGGAAATCATCACTAACGAGTTCAGCAGTTCACAAGAGCAGCTGAAATGCAAATGGAGGGCCCAATCTTCTATAGGAAAGATCAGCTGGGAAATAAAGAGGGGTCTGGAAATCCTACCTGGCTATAAATCAGAGAGTCATAGAGCTGTAGGGGTGGGAAGGGACCTCCAGAGATCATCAAATCCAAACCCCTGCCAAAGCAGGGTCCCTAGGACAGGGGCTGGAATCTCTCCAAAGAAGGAGACTCCACACCCCCCTGGGCAGCCTGGCCCAGGGCTCCCTCACCCTCACTGGCAACAAGTTCTGCCCCACATTGGGGGGGAACTCCCTGGGCTCCAACTTGAGCCCAGCACCCCTTGTCCTGTCCCCACAGACCCTGAGCAGAGGCTGCCCATGGCCCCCTGGGTGCCACCCTTCAGCTCTTGATCCCCAGGGATCAGATCCCCTCTCAGGCTGCTTCTCTCCAGGCTGAACAGCCCCAGCTCCCTCAGCCTTTCCTCCCAGGGGAGATGCTCCAGGCCCTTCAGCATCTCCCTGTCCCTCCTCTGGCCTCTCTCCAGGAGATGGAAATACTTTGCTAACAATTAGATGTTGGCTTGTTGTGTCTGAGAGGGTCTGCAGTTAAACTCAGGAGCTTTCCCACCCCACCATGATTCCCAGGAGTGACAGCCAAGGATTTTCTCAGCCGTTTACCATGGGGTAGGTCTGATTTTGGGGATGCAGCAGCCGTCTTTGAACATGATGGGGTAATACTGGATGAACGACAGGGTAGAAGCAATCCAGGGACAATTTTACACGTTAAAACTGGAGGACAGATAAATTTTACAGCTTTTAGCCACGATTAGAGCATTTCCAGACAAGGAGATAAATCATTAGAAGTAGAAAATCACTCCCTATACCACTTACCCATCTATTGTCAACACCACAACTGTCCATGGGGTAAATAATTTCAGCAACTACTGGAATCTTATTAAATTTTTTAATTAACTCATCAGCAGACTAATAAATATTTCATGACAGCTAACTGAATGCCTGCTCTCATGTGTAAGGATGGCATCCTCCTCTACAGGAGAGCCACTGAATGCTATTTGTCTTCCTCATGAGCCGGACAGGTGGTTGCAGGGAGGTTTGCAGCAATGGTGGGGTGTCCACCCTTGGCATTTTCTCATTTCAAAGCTGGGGTTTGAAAGAGAAGAATTAAAGGTAGACATGGCAGCCTAACTCTTTGTTGTTCTGGAGAGTGATTTAGTGAAGGAAAGCGGGGTCAGAGGAGTGATCCTTCCCCCATACTCAACGCTGGTGAGGCTGCACCTAGAGTAGTGTTCAGTTTTACCCTCTCACTACAAGAAGGACATCAAGATGCTTGAGTGTGTCCAGAGAAGGGCAACCAGGCTGGGGAAGGGTTTAGAAGACAAAGCTTATGAGGAGTGGCTGAGGGAGCTGGGATTGTTTAGTGTGGAGAAAAGACTGAGGGGAGACCTCACCGCTCTCTACAGCTATCTAAAAGGTGGTTGTGGTGAAGTAGAGATCGGTCTCTTCTCCCTGGTAGCCAGTGACAGGACAAGGGGAAACTGAAGCTGCATCAAGGGAAGTTCAGGTTGGATATCAGGGACAATTTCTGTACTGAAAGGGCTGTTAGAGACTGGCCCAGGCTTCCCAGTGAGGGTGAGGGAGCCCTGGGCCAGGCTGCCCAGGGGGGTGTGGAGTCTCCTTCTCTGGAGAGATTCCACCCCCTGTCCTAGGGACCCTGCTTTGGCAGGGGGTTGGACCCCATGGGTTCTGGAGGTCACTACCAACCCCTACAGCTCTGTGACTCTGTGATCTGCTGGAGAATAAAGCCTGTGAAGGGATCACCATGGTGTCACCCAGCAATGCCATTCTTCGTGGTATATTCATAAATAATACACTTACACACAGTGGAAAAGAAGCTTCCTCCCTGTTTGTACACCAGTCAGGACACCGCTCCACAGCTGTACCTCCCACCTATAGATACAGAGTCCAGAGAAACACAGAGCAAAGGGAGCTCATTTGTGACATTATCCTAGTATATATGAGGGGGGAAAAAAAAGCCCTGCTGCAGCTGTATCTGCACAGCATCACGCTGACATGTGCTTGGGTCCCTAATTACTTACTTTCAGGAATTAAAGAGGCAGGAGAGAGGGATTAAAGATGAGGCTGCAGAATGCCAGGAGACAACAAATGTTAAGAAATTTGGAGTCATCTCCCATCCAAGGAAGATGAGAGTCAGCAACGTTCAGCAGCTTCGCTTCCCTCTCTTCTGCAGGGATCAAAGCAGGGAGAGACATGAATGCTCTGGAGTTACAAAGAGGGATGAAAACCCTAATGAGTGTTTTACTCTGCAGATGCGTGAGCAGAGCTTCACTGGGAGCTGTGTGAGGCAGAAGCTGTGAAGCAATCGTCTTTAAACACCCTCAAATTTCTTACAGAGCTTTCAAGGAGACGTTGGATGGGGTCCTGGGCAACCTTGTGGAGCTCCAGGCTTGGAGGTTGGTGGCCCTGCCTGTGGCAGGGGGTTGGAGCTCTGGGACCCTTGGGGTCTCTCCCAACCCAGCCCAGGCTGGGATTCTGGGATTCTAAGTCAGCTGCCAGTGAGGACTACACAGTAGAGCCATTCACTTGCTTCTGGCTCAGAAAGGAGGAAGGGATTCAACTAGAAATGGATGGTGTTAAGTCACCTGCTGACCAGTTACGTGACCCCTTTAACAGAATCCCAGAATCCCAAGGTTGGAAAAGCCCTTTAAGCTCCTGGAGTCCAACCATCCCTGTCCTGTGCTGCCCCAGAGCTCTCAGCACCTCATCTCCCCTCTGTTCAACACCCCCAGGGCTGGGGACTCAGCCCCCTCCCTGGGCAGCCTGGGCCACAGCCCCACAGCTCTGCCAGGGAAGAACTTGGCCCTCCCAGCTGAGTTGAGCCTGCCCTGGCACACCTCACCCTGCTCCCTCCCTGGCAACAGCCACTCCTGGATCTGGACTTTCCTAGAAACTCCCCATTTGTAGAACCCCAGGGAAATGGAGGTTGGATGGAGTCTGGTCCAAGGAGCTGCTCAAAGCAGGGTCAGCCCCACACTCCATCCTCCTGTTGAAGATGTTTTTCCTTGCACCCACCTGAATTACCCTTGTTCCAGCAGGATTCCCCATCACCCCTCCTATAACAAAGTGTCAGTAAGGCCACCAGCTTCTGACTTAACATTTATCAAGACCTGGGATGACTTTTCCTTGCACCAGAACATCCATTCCCTTCGTGCTTCGCTCATTTGGGGAATTCCAGGGTTTGAAATGCTCCTTCCAACCTCCACCTGGTTTCTTTAGGAATATTGAACTTGGGGAGGAGGGAGGGAGGGGAGGGGGGTTTATTTTCATTAAACCCTCCACTTCAAGCAGGTAATTTCACTTCTTTCCCATCTCAGAACTCTTTCCCATTACAGCTGCCATCAATTCCAGGCTGCTGCAAGCAAAACTTCATTCCAATAGCTTCAGGAAAGATTTCTCCCTTCATTTCCTATGCTTACAGCAAGAGGTGGCAACCACCAGGCTGGAGAAATCCAATGCTAAAAGACACCCCATTCCAATGGATATGCTGTTACTTTGTTATTAAAATTCACTAATTAGTTTGCCTTTCCCTCCTCACACTTGGGCTTAAGACAGCAGAGGATTTCCCTGCAGATAGAACTGGTCCCTTCTTAACAACCCATTCACTCTTCTGCAAGGAACAGGCTTGCTCCCAGGTGATTTTTGGCTCTGAACTGGAACCAGCAACGGGGCAATTTTCCCTTTGATTTGGAATTTCATTTGAACTTCCCCAAAATATATTTTAATATGCATTGCACAGCTCATCTGTGGCTGGGCTTCGTGACAGCTCCATTAAACAAATGTATGCCTTTCATTGTATAAAGAAACTGGGGGATAACAAGGTAGAGGGAGCTGGGGTGGGGAGGGGAAAGTGTGTTCAAGCTCAGGCTTTATTAACCTCCTGGGGCTTCCCTGAAATCTGCAAGGGGACTCTAAGGTCTTGATGAAAAGAGAAGGGAAAAAGCAGTGATGAGGAGTTTGCTGTGTGTTCCTGTCTGGTTTTTTTTCCTCTGTGAACCTACCAGCTTGTCCTTTTTGTTCCTGCTAGGGCTCTCCTACCTCACATAGGATCCCAGAGGAGAGGATAAGGTGAGACCACCAGGTATCTCCACTACTCTGTGCCTTCTGCTTCACATACAAACCCCACAACCCACCCTATACCAGCCAGCTACAGCGATTTGACTCCATCAACACCACTCTTTGTCATCTTCTGATTATTTATTGAGACAAACACTCCTTCATGAGGTTTATCTGGAATCCAGGAATCCCAGAATATCAGGAGTTGGAAGGGACCTCAAAAGTTCATCTAATCCAACCCCCCTGCCAGAGCAGCATCACCCAGACTAAATCCCACAGGAACACATCCAGGATCATGGGGTTTGAAGGTCTCCAGAGAAGGAGACTCCACAACCTCTCTGGGCAGCCTGGCCCAGGGCTCTGTCACCCTCCCAGGGACAAAGTTCCTCCTGACATTCCCATGGAGCTTCCTCTGCTCCAGCTGCACCCGCTGCCCCTTGTCCTGTGGCTGCCACCCCTGAGCAGAGCCTGGCTCTGTCCTCCTGACTCTCACCCTGCACATATTGATAGACATTGATGAGGTCACCCCTCAGCCTCCTCTTCTCCAGTACCCCATCCCTGGGGGTGTTGAAGGCCAGGTTGGCTGGGGCCCTGGGCAACCTTGTGTAGCTGCAGACCTGGAGGTTGGTGTCCCTGCCTGTGGCAGGGGGTTGGAGCTCTGTGACCCTTGGGGTCCCTCCCAACCCAGCCCAGTCTCTGATTCCATGATTCTATGATCTCTGGAGGTCCAACCCCAACAATTCTCTGACTCCATGATCTCCAAACCACAGGAACTGGGTTTCCAGACTTTGCTTTCTGAGAGGTTCTACTTAGTAAAACCTCCCCAGAACTGGGGAAAGCTTTTCACCCACAACTGGACTGAGAAGTAAAGAAGAAAAGATAAAACCAACCCCCAACCCCCACCAGAAAAAACAAAGTCTTCTCACTTTTCATCAGCTGAGCATTGGGGTTTTGTGTTTCTCTCTCAATATTTTCCCAGAAAGCAGATCTCCCTGCTCCAGAGTTACTCCAGAGTTACTCCAGAGTTACTCCAGAGTTGCTCCAGAGTTACTCCAGAGTTACTCCAGAGTTGCTCCAGAGTTGCTCCAGAGTTACTCCAGAGTTACACCAGAGTTACTCCAGAGTAACAACTCCCACCAGCTCAAAAGCAAAAGGGGTTTAGTGATAATTGGAGGAAAAGAAAAGGTTTGTGGGACTAAAGGCAGAAATAGTCCTGACTGAGGGATTAACCTGTCTAAAGTTCCCTCTTTCAAAGGCCAGGATCAAAAGGAGGGAACCCAAGAAAAGCACTGTTCAAAGCAGGTTTATTTGTTAGTTTTAGAAGATAAAAGGAGGTCCTGCTCAGGAAGCATGCTGGGCCACGTTCTCCCCAGCAGCTGCAGAGAAGAGCACGTCTGCAGAAGGTAAAGGGGAGTGATGACTGCAGGCACCTGGGAGCAGAACTCTTCCATGGTTAATCTCCCTCTCTGTCCCCAGCTCTGCTCCTGTTCAGCTTCACCCCATCCAGGAGGCTTCAGACAGAAGATAAAAACCTCATGGGAGGAGGAAGAAGAAACCCCTCTGGAAGGGATCTATCACCTCATGGATACAGCCAGGGTGGTGATGCCCCTGAAGATGTGTCACTGCTCAGCAAGACAAAGGCTCACCCATGGCTTTAGTTCTTCATCATTGTTTTGGTCTTTAAATGCTTCTGTGGGAGTGAACAGAATCTGCTTCCTACAAAGGGCTTTAATGTTCAAGTGGAGGTCAGTCACAAGGGGTGTCCCTCAGGAGTCCAGACTGGGACTGGGAATGTACAAGATCTTCATCAGTGGCCTGGAGAGTGGGACTGGGTGCACCCTGAGCAAGTTTGCTCTGGAGCCAGGCTGGGAGAGCTGGGCTGGCTCAGCCCAGAGAAGAGAAGGCTGCTTCTGGGGAGAGCTCCCAGCCCCTTCCCATCCCTCCAGGGGCTCCAGGAGAGCTGGAGAGGGGCTGGTGCCCAGGGCAGGGAGGGCCAGGCCCAGGGGAACGGCCTTCAGCTGCAGGAGGGGGATGGAGAGGGGCTGGGAGGCAGAAATCCTTCCTGGGAAGGGGGGAGGCCTTGGCACAGGGTGCCCAGAGAAGCTGGGGCTGCCCCAGGATCCCTGGCAGGGCTCAAGGCTGGGTTGGATGGGGCTTGGGGCACCCTGGGCTGGGGGGGGGGCAGGTGTCCCTTCCAATGGCAGGGGAAGCACTGGGTGGGCTCTAAGGTCCCTTCCCACCCCAAACCAGCGTAGGGTTTTGTGACTCTCATCCTGCCAACCTCTGGATCATCTCTGATGAACAAAACCAAAGGCAGAGTCTCTCCCACCTCTCTGCTTTACAAAGACAAGGACCACACTGTTACAGGGAGAACCAGCAGTCACTGGTGTCCCACCTCCAGAGAGCTGACACCAGGGAGGTGCCCTTGAGAAGGTCAGAGCAGGAGCTAACACAAACTGACAAAGAGGGACAAAAATAGCTGAAACAATGGAAGAGAGTAAACAGGCACCAATTTATAACCTCACAGCCACAGGAAGGGCTCCTACAGCACACACTACATTAAGCAAGGAGCAGCAAACCATTAAGCACCCCAAAACCAGCAGGCTCACTGGAGTGTGGTTTTGAATTAAACAATACATCATCTTTGTGGCCCAGGAAGTAGAAATTCCTCGAGGGCAGCAGAGAACCCAGCAGACTAAAAAGCCATTAACCTCTCCAGCATCATTTACTGTCCTGTTGGATGCTGATCACAACCCTGCTCAGGCAAGACAAACACATTTCCAGCTCATCTCCTCAATACAGCAAGAGTGGTGGTAGGACAGGATGGTGGGTAGGACAGGATGAGGGATTAACCCTCTGCTGTTCAACAAACCAACAGCAACGTGGAGGAAGGGCTCACAACCTGCACTCCAGATGATGCTAGGTTGATCACTGCAGAAATGGCCCTGCAAATCAAGATGTTCCCATTCCCAGGTTGTCTGTGAAGAGCTGAAGAGTTTATGTGAGCATTTTTCACTTGCTTCTACCCTGGAAGTTTGGGATTGAAGTGGCTGGAGAAGGCTTGGGATTGGAGTGGCTGGAGAAGGTTTGGGATTGGAGTGGCTGGAGAAGGCTTGGGATTGGAGTGGTTGGAGAAGGCTTGGGATTGGAGTGGCTGGAGAAGGCTTGGGATTGGAGTGGCTGGAGAAGGCTTGGGATTGGAGTGGCTGGAGGAGGCTTGGGATTGGAGTGGCTGGAGAAGGTTTAGGATTGGAGTGGCTGGAGAAGGTTTGGGATTGAAGTGGTAGGAGGAGGCTTGGGATTGGAGTGGCTGGAGAAGGCTTGGGATTGGAGTGGCTGGAGAAGGCTTGGGATTGGAGTGGCTGGAGAAGGCTTGGGATTGAAGTGGTAGGAGAAGGCTTGGGATTGGAGTGGCTGGAGAAGGTTTGGGATTGGAGTGGCTGGAGAAGGCTTGGGATTGAAGTGGTAGGAGAAGGCTTGGGATTGAAGTGGCTGGAGAAGGCTTGGGCCAGCCTGGAGGACTTGGCAGTGCTGCAGATGAGGAGTGCTCACAAGAACCATGCTGTTGGTTGAACTCATGGAAGCCACCAGCTTTGCAATGTAGGTAGCAACTGATAGAGGAGGGACAGTGACAACTTAGACCTTGGCAGGGTTTCAGCAGCTGGTGTCTGGTCATGGTGAAAGAATCAGGCTGGGTTTGCCTAGAAATGAGAAAGCCTGAGAAAAAGGTGTGCTGGCAGAGCAACTCCAGGAGTAGTAGGGCCAATGGATCAGTCAAAGAATCCCAAGGTTGGAAAAGACCTTTAAGATCATTGAGCCCAACTGTCCCTGTCCTGTGCTGCCCCAGAGCTCTCAGCACCTCATCTCCCCTCTGTTCAACACCCCCAGGGCTGGGGACTCAACCCTGATAAGGTCTCCCCTCAGCCTCCTCTGCTCCAGCCTCAACACCCCCAGCTCCCTCAGCTGCTCCTCAGAGGATTTGCCCTCCAGCCCCTTCCCCAGCCTGGTTGCCCTTCTCTGCACTCGCTCCAGCACCTCCATGTCCTTGTGATGCTGAGGAGCCCAGAACTGGGGAATGGATTAAAGGGGGCTGGAGTGAAGCTGGAGGAGGGAAGGGGCAGAGGAGAGATTGGGGGGAAGTTCTTTGCAGAGAGAGTGGGGAGGGGCTGGCAGGGGCTGCCCAGAGAGGGGGTGGGTGCCCCGTCCCTGGGGGTGTTGAAGGCCAGGTTGGCTGGGGCCCTGGGCAACCTTGTGGAGCTCCAGGCCTGGAGGTTGGTGGCCCTGCCTGTGGCAGGGGGTTGGAGCTCTGGGATCCTTGGGGTCCCTTACCCAGCCTCCAGCCCAGGCTGGGATTCCATGATTCTGTAACTGGCCCCAGCACTGGAGCTGCAGCCTCCCCAGTGCCCAGCCCAGGGGCACAATCCCTGCCCTGGCCCTGTGGCCACGCTGGTTCTGACACAAGCCAGGATGCCCTTGGCCTTCCTGGCCCCCCGGGCACACTGCTGGCTCCTGGGCAGTCCCAGGCCCCCAACACCCCCAGCTCCTTCTCCCCAGCAGCTCTCCAGCCGCTCTGCCCCCAGCCTGGAGCGCTGCTGGGGGTCGGGGTGTCCCATGGGCAGGACTCTGCCCTTGGCCTGCTTGAACCTCATCCCCCTGGGCTCAGCCCATTGGTCCCATCTGTTCAGGTCTCTGAGGGAAGTGGTTTGGTCCAAAAGACAAGCAAAGTAGCAATGGGGGTATGAAAACAAAAGAGCCAAACCAGATCTACCCAAAGCTCCTGGGCAACCAAGGTTTAATGATGAGCAAATCCTCACTCAGACATCTGAATATTTTGAGGGAGCTCAGCACCAAGCCTTCTACTTGAGGGTGTGCATCTCAAGCACTCTCTGTATCAGCACAGCACCCAACCTGACTGTCCAAGGAGAGGGCTGACGTGTCAAAACAAGAGCATCTCATGGTATTTATAGAAAAAAAGGGAACAGAAAATGTTCTCAGACATGAAACTACAACCAGCTCCCGTATCGAAACGGTTCCTCCTTCATTTTGGGCAGAAGAGTTCAAGTCACCAGCAGACATCTGAAATCCTGTCAGCTGTTTGCTTAACACATGCTTGAAACCTTTGTCTTTAGCATCACCCAGGTGCCTGGAACATAGAAACATCTAAGAGAAAGAGGTATTTCAACAGGATGTAAACAGGGGCTGTGGTAGAATGACATGACCAAGGAGATCAGGGGGCTGGAGGAGCTCTCCTTATGAAGCCAGGCTGGGAGAGTTGGGCTGGGTCAGCCTGGAGAAGAGAAGACTCTGGGGAGATCTTATAGCACCTTCCAGTCCCTGAAGGGGCTACAAGGAAGCTGGGGAGGGACTTTTAGAAGGGCCTGGAGTGATAGGATGAGGGGGGATGGGTTTAAATTGGAAGGGGGGAGATTGAGATTGGATATTAGGAAGAAATTCTTCATTCTGAGGGTGGGGAGGCCCTGGCACAGGGTGCCCAGGTTGGTGGTGGCTGCCCCATCCCTCGAGGTGTTCAAGGCCAGGTTGGATGGGGCCTTGAGCAGCCTGGTGTGGTAAGAGGTGTCCCTGCCCATGGCAGGGGGTGGGACTGGATGATCTTTGAGGTCCTTTCCAACCCAAAGCCTTCTGTGATTCTGTGAACAGCAAAATGGGGGGACACTCCATGAAGATGTTGAAGACCTTCAAGACAGTGACTGCTTTTAATATGAACTCTGGTGACAGCTGACTGTAACGTTTTCAAGACAAGTATGGAAAGAAACATGTTGGGGGTCTCCATGTGCTTGTTCTCATTTTTCTTCTTAAAAAAAAACCCCAAGAAAACACATCTTCAGCATTTGTATCTGACAACCTACAAAGAGAAACACATCTCTTGTTCTTGTGGGGGCAGAAACACAAGAAGCCCAGCCTGAAGATGCAGTATTGCTGGTGGGTGTCCTCTGCAAAGCAGCAGAAGCTTCAGACTTGCACATGGTCCACAGTGGTTGACCCATCACAGAATGACAAGGTTGGAAAAGCCCTTTAAGATCATCAAGTCCAACCATCCCTGCCCTGTGCTGCCCCAGAGCTCTCAGCACCTCATCTCCCCTCTGTTCAACACCCCCAGGGCTGGGGACTCAGCCCCCTCCCTGGGCAGCCTGGGCCACAGCCCCACAGCTCTGCCAGGGAAGAACTTTGCCCTCCCAGCTGAGCTGAGCCTGCCCTGGCCCAGCTTGAGCCCAGTGCCCCTTGTCCCAGCTCCTGGCCCCTGGCTGAAGAGACCTGGCCCTTGTAGAGCACCCAACACCCCTTATAGGGCACCCAGGACCCTCTCTAGGGAACCCAAGACCCCTTGGTGGGCACTCAAGACCCTTTGTAGAGCAACCAACACCCCTTATAGGGCACCCAGGACCCTCTCTAGGGAACCCAAGACCCCTTGGTGGGCACTCAAGACCCTTTGTAGAGCAACCAAGACCCCTTATAGGACACTCAAGACCCTCTCTAGGGCACCCAAGACCCCTTGATGGGCACCCTCCTGGCAAGGCAGGGCAGGTGGGGAGAAGGGCTCCCCTCAGCCTCCTGTGCTCCAGCCTCAACACCCCCAGCTCCCTCAGCTGCTCCTCAGAGGATTTGCCCTCCAGCCCCTTCCCCAGCCTGGTTGCCCTTCTCTGCACTCGCTCCAGCACCTCACAGATGCCCTGGTGCAGCTTGAGCCCACTGCCCCTTGTCCTATTCCATTCTCTACCAGGATAGCTAGAGAGCTTCTTCCAGCAGGCATGGTGGGGTTCCAGGTTTGTTTGTGCTTCCTCCTTTTTTAAAAGCAGGGCTTCAGGAGTGCTCCCAGTGCTTTAATTTGTACATGGCCAGATGAGCCTGAGATTTCTTCTTCCTAAACCCCCCGAAAATGCTGCGTGCATCTTTGTCTGGATCAGCAGGACTCCATTTCAAACACATGGCTGAAACAACACCCCTCTCTAAAACTAACAAAAAGAGGTAGAAGAACAGATGATTTAGAAGTAGAGTGACTGCCAAACCCATCATCTGTGTCCTTCCAACCCTGCCAGCAGCCCCCAGGAAAAGGGAATGGCAAGGCAGAGGTTAGGACTTCAAGGAAACTCACGTACAGTCAATACCTCTCAGGAGATCCCATTTATAAAGTGTTGCAACACTTGAAAACGCTGCTAACAGCAGGAATTCTATTTAAAGGGGAAGGAATATGATCATTAAGGAATAAAGAGGGAGTTTCAGCTCAGCAAAGACCTAGGGCTAGGGTGGGGGTGGTAGCGTCTCCGGGATTGCATTTACATTTTTTCATCTCAAAGCTCCATCGTGGGATAAAGGGGATGGGAATGCTCAAGCACAGCCACTGGGTTTAATGCCAAGCCAGAAAGTCCATGGAAAAGAGGGAAAGTATGGTATTTAATAAGACAGGTAGAGGGGGGAAATAAATAAGGAAAGGTTGGGAGGTGCCAGGATGAAAGTAGGGCTTCCCCTCCCCTCCAGCTCCTCCGTGCAACTGCAGCCTATCAGTCCCCTAAATTAGGGGAAATCCAGAGGAGCTAAAGAGGCACCTCACCCTTAAAATTAATCTAGAAGTCCTTCTGCTTCTCTGCAACCAGATCCAATTTCAGAGGGAAGAATTTAACCCCAGCCTCACCTGCTCTGGGTGAGCTGCTTGACGGTAAACGATGCCTCAGGTAAAGCCTGGTCATGGCTGGGTGTGGGATTTAGGCTCAGTGCTTTGGAGGGGGTGGAAGAAAGAAGAAAATAAGGAAGAAAAGCTGTGTACAGTGTTCAAAGCCAGGTTGGATGGTGCCCTGGGCAACCTTGTGGAGCTCCAGGCCTGGAGGTTGGTGGCCCTGCCTGTGGCAGGGGGGTTGGAGCTCTGGGATCCTTGGGGTCCCTTCCCAACCCAGCCCAGGCTGGGATTCTATGTTCCAGCACAAGACTCTTGAGTTTGAATGTTCCCAGCCCAGGAAGGGGAATCAGCACCTGGAAAGCAGGAGGTTGGTAGTGGAGAGAACCCATTGCTACCCTGAGAGATCACCTCTCTGAAAGCTGCATCTGGTCAGATACTGGAGAGGAAAAAAAGGACATGTGGGGTTCCAGGAGCCAGGATTGTGTGTGTGTGTGATATGGTTTACATGCTTCCACTCAAAAGTGGCTTTTATGTCCAGAGGGAATCATAGAATGGTCTGGGTTGGAAGGGACCCCAAGAAAGGGACCCCCAAGGTGATCTTTTCACGGGGAAAAATCCCAAATTCAATTGTGTGTTTACAGGGCATCTCTGGTGTGGAGTCTCCTTCTCTGGAGATCTTCAAGCCCTGATGTGGAGTCTCCTTCTCTGGAGATCTTCAAGCCCTGATGTGGAGTCTCCTTCTCTGGAGAGATCTTCAAGCCCTGATGTGGAGTCTCCTTCTCTGGAGATCTTCAAGCCCTGATGTGGAGTCTCCTTCTCTGGAGATCTTCAAGCCCTGTCCTGAAGCTGCCCTGTGTGCCCTGTCCTAGGGACCCTGCTTTGGCAGTGGGGGGGTTGGACTCAATGAGCTCTGGAGGTCCCTTCCAACCCCTGTGATTCTGTGATCTCCATACCACAGGAACTGGGTATCCAGAGTTTGTTCTCTGAGAGGCAAAAAGAGCCACATACTCAGTAAAACCTCTCCAGAGCTGGTGAAAGGTTGCCACCAACTCTGAGCTGCACTTCCAGCTCTGGCTTGGGGCTCTGCCATTTCCTACCACACACAGGCAGCTCCCCAGCTCCTCTCCACCCTGGCAGTGCTGAGCTAACAGTCAGGACAGCACTACAGAAGTGATATTGTTTCCAGATTTCTCTAACTGTGCCTAAAGCCCACCATACTTTGTGCTGGAAAGCACCACGGCAGAGAGCAAAGAGCCTTGCCCAAGACCACAGGGAAACACCAGCCAGCCACACAGAGCAGGGTTGGGGGGGGAATGGCTCCCTAGATACCACCACCCCTGTGCCCCATCTTGGGCATCCAGTTATCCACCCTCCAGCTATCCAAGCAACTGGGGAGGACATCTAGAACAGGAGCACTGATGTCTCCAAGCCACTGCAATCATTTAATCCCAGAATCACCAGGTTGGAAAAGCCCTTTAAGCTCACTGAGTCCAACCATCCCTGTCCTAAGCTAAGCCATATCTCTAAGTACCTGATCTACCCTTTTTTTAAACACATCCAGGGATGGTGACTCAACCACCTCCCTGGGCAGCCCCCAAAACTCTTTCAGTCCTTGCAGCAGCCTTCATCCCATCACCATTTAGGGAAGCAGCCAACTCAAGGACAGAAACTGGGTGGCTAAAGCAGCCTACAGAGAACATACATCCCCAGTATCTCACTGGGACCAGTATTATACTGCTCTAAAAATGAACATAGGAGCAAGACACCCTCAATCCAGAAGGAAATATCCCATTTTCCATTGCACTCCAGCCAAAACCAGCTCCAATGCCACCATTTCTTGCAACCCCAGCTATCTCAGACAGGGAGTTGTGATACAAGTGACAGAAGATGTCATCAGACCAAGGCAGCTGTAAGGACACAGGTTCATTGTTTGCCTTGCAGCTGGTCAGCTAGGAGCTGGTTTCCCTGGGGAATTAGTGGGGGGACAGGTCTTCCCCTCTCCTGTGGACTCATGATCCACAATCTCCATGGAGTGAATCACAGAATCTTAGGGGTTGGAAGGGACCTCAAGAGATCATGGGGTCCAACCCCCCTGCCAAAGCAGCTCCCTATCTCATATTGCATAGACAGGCATCCAGAGGAGACTTGAATCTCTCCAGAGAAGGAGACTCCACCACCTCCCTGGGCAGCCTATTCCACTGCTCCCTCACCCTCACTGGGGAAAAGTTCATCCCCATGTTGGTGTGGAACTCCCTGTGCTCCAGCTTCCAGCCATTGCCCCCAGTCCTGTCCCCACAGACAATGAAAAGGGGCTGGCCAATTCCCCCTGCATCCCAAATCTAAGATATTTATAGACACTAATTAGGTCCCCCCTAAGTCTTCTTTTCTCCAGGCTGAACAGCCCCAGCTCCCTCAGCCTTTCCTCCCAGGGGAGATGCTCCAGGCCCTTCAGCATCTCCCTGTCCCTTCTCTGGCCTCTCTCCAGGAGATCCCTGGCTGGTTGATCCCAGGGAGCCCAGCACTGGACACAACACTCCAGCTGGGGCATGAGCAGGGCAGAGCAGAGGGGGAGGATCCCCTCCTGTCCCCTGCTGCCCACACTCCTCCTGATGCCCCCAGGATCCCAGTGTCTCTCTCAGCCCCAGGACACACTGCTGGCTCACACCAGCTTCAAACCCCACAGCCACCCAGCAGCTGCAGCCACCCCAAGCCCCCAACTGCTCTTTGTTTTCCCATTTTCTTCATTCCTAAGGATATTTTCCCACTTTTCCAAGTCCTCTACTCCATTCCAACCATTTTCCTTTCAGATACAGCCAGCCATGGGCAAACCAGAGCCGTGTTCAAGTTGTAACATGCCCCAGGTAGTAAGAGTGAGCTGAGTAGGTACTTCTTGCTCTGGAAGGTGTAGTAGCCCTTGCCATAAAACACCCTCATTTCCCAAGTCTGTGACTTGTAAAATTCTCTAGTTACAGACTCGATTCACCTGATGGACACCAGCCTACAGCTTAAGACTGACCTACCAAAGCCTGGTATTACTCTTTAGTGCTCTATTTATGGACTTGATTCACTTGATAGGCACCAGCCTACAGCTTAAGACTGACCTACCAAAGCCCTGTATTACTCTTTAATGCTCTATTTATGGACTTGATTCACTTGATAGACACCAGCCTACAGCTTAAGACTGACTTACCAAAGCCTGGTATTAGTCTTTAACGCTCTAGTTACAGACTCGATTCACCCATTGGACTCCAGCCTACAGCTTAAGACCAACTTACCAAAGCCCCTTTTTATTCTTTAACACTCTAGTTACAGACTCAATTCACCTGATGGACACCAGCCTACAGCTTAAGCCTGACTTACCAAAGCCTGGTATTAGTCTTTAATGCTCTAGTTACAGACTCGATTCACCCATTGGACACCAGCCTACAGCTTAAGACTGACTTATCAAAGCTCCTTTTTATTCTTTAATGCTCTAGTTACAGACTCAATTCACCTGATGGACACCAGCCTACAGCTTAAGACTGACCTACCAAAGCCCCGTATTACTCTTTAATGCTCTATTTATGGACTTGATTCACTTGATAGACACCAGCCTACAGCTTAAGCCTGACTTACCAAAGCCTGGTATTAGTCTTTAACGCTCTAGTTACAGACTCGATTCACCCATTGGACACCAGCCTACAGTTTAAGACTGACTTATCAAAGCCCCTTTTTATTCTTTAACACTCTAGTTACAGACTCAATTCACTTGATAGACACCAGCCTACAGCTTAAGACTGACCTACCAAAGCCTGGTATTACTCTTTAATGCTCTATTTATGGACTTGATTCACTTGATAGGCACCAGCCTACAGCTTAAGACTGACCTACCAAAGCCCTGTATTATTCTTTAATGCTCTATTTATGGACTTGATTCACTTGATAGACACCAGCCCACAGCTTAAGCCTGACTTACCAAAGCCTGGTATTACTCTTTAACGCTCTAGTTACAGACTTGATTCACCCATTGGACATCAGCCTACAGCTTAAGACCAACTTACCAAAGCCCCTTTTTATTCTTTAACACTCTAGTTACAGACTCAATTCACCTGATGGACACCAGCCTACAGCTTAAGCCTGACTTACCAAAGCCTGGTATTAGTCTTTAACGCTCTAGTTACAGACTCGATTCACCCATTGGACACCAGCCTACAGCTTAAGCCTGACTTATCAAAGCTCCCTTTTATTCTTTAATGCTCTAGTTACAGACTCGATTCACCTGATGGACACCAGCCTACAGCTTAAGACTGACTTACCAAAGCCCCTTTTTATTCTTTAACAGTCTAGTTACAGACTCAATTCACCTGATGGACACCAGCCTACAGCTTAAGACTGACTTATCAAAGCCCCTTTTTATTCTTTAACATTCTAGTTACAGACTCAATTCACCCATTGGACACCAGCCTACAGCTTAAGCCTGATTTATCAAAGCTCCCTTTTATTCTTTAATGCTCTAGTTACAGACTCAATTCACCTGATGGACACCAGCCTACAGCTTAAGCCTGACTTACCAAAGCCTGGTATTACTCTTTAATGCTCTAGTTACAGACTCGATTCACCCACTGGACACCAGCCTACAGCTTAAGCCTGACTTATCAAAGCTCCTTTTTATTCTTTAATGCTCTAGTTACAGACTCAATTCACCAAATGGACACCAGCCTACAGCTTAAGACTGACCTAGCAAAGCCCTGTATTACTCTTTAGTGCTCTATTTATGGACTTGATTCACTTGATAGGCACCAGCCTACAGCTTAAGACTGACCTACCAAAGCCCTGTATTACTCTTTAATGCTCTATTTATGGACTTGATTCACTTGATAGACACCAGCCTACAGCTTAAGACTGACTTACCAAAGCCTGGTATTAGTCTTTAACGCTCTAGTTACAGACTCGATTCACCCATTGGACTCCAGCCTACAGCTTAAGACCAACTTACCAAAGCCCCTTTTTATTCTTTAACACTCTAGTTACAGACTCAATTCACCTGATGGACACCAGCCTACAGCTTAAGCCTGACTTACCAAAGCCTGGTATTAGTCTTTAATGCTCTAGTTACAGACTCGATTCACCCATTGGACACCAGCCTACAGCTTAAGACTGACTTATCAAAGCTCCTTTTTATTCTTTAATGCTCTAGTTACAGACTCAATTCACCTGATGGACACCAGCCTACAGCTTAAGACTGACCTACCAAAGCCCCGTATTACTCTTTAATGCTCTATTTATGGACTTGATTCACTTGATAGACACCAGCCTACAGCTTAAGCCTGACTTACCAAAGCCTGGTATTAGTCTTTAACGCTCTAGTTACAGACTCGATTCACCCATTGGACACCAGCCTACAGTTTAAGACTGACTTATCAAAGCCCCTTTTTATTCTTTAACACTCTAGTTACAGACTCAATTCACTTGATAGACACCAGCCTACAGCTTAAGACTGACCTACCAAAGCCTGGTATTACTCTTTAATGCTCTATTTATGGACTTGATTCACTTGATAGGCACCAGCCTACAGCTTAAGACTGACCTACCAAAGCCCTGTATTATTCTTTAATGCTCTATTTATGGACTTGATTCACTTGATAGACACCAGCCCACAGCTTAAGCCTGACTTACCAAAGCCTGGTATTACTCTTTAACGCTCTAGTTACAGACTTGATTCACCCATTGGACATCAGCCTACAGCTTAAGACCAACTTACCAAAGCCCCTTTTTATTCTTTAACACTCTAGTTACAGACTCAATTCACCTGATGGACACCAGCCTACAGCTTAAGCCTGACTTACCAAAGCCTGGTATTAGTCTTTAACGCTCTAGTTACAGACTCGATTCACCCATTGGACACCAGCCTACAGCTTAAGCCTGACTTATCAAAGCTCCCTTTTATTCTTTAATGCTCTAGTTACAGACTCGATTCACCTGATGGACACCAGCCTACAGCTTAAGACTGACTTACCAAAGCCCCTTTTTATTCTTTAACAGTCTAGTTACAGACTCAATTCACCTGATGGACACCAGCCTACAGCTTAAGACTGACTTATCAAAGCCCCTTTTTATTCTTTAACATTCTAGTTACAGACTCAATTCACCCATTGGACACCAGCCTACAGCTTAAGCCTGATTTATCAAAGCTCCCTTTTATTCTTTAATGCTCTAGTTACAGACTCAATTCACCTGATGGACACCAGCCTACAGCTTAAGCCTGACTTACCAAAGCCTGGTATTACTCTTTAATGCTCTAGTTACAGACTCGATTCACCCACTGGACACCAGCCTACAGCTTAAGCCTGACTTATCAAAGCTCCTTTTTATTCTTTAATGCTCTAGTTACAGACTCAATTCACCAAATGGACACCAGCCTACAGCTTAAGACTGACCTAGCAAAGCCCTGTATTACTCTTTAGTGCTCTATTTATGGACTTGATTCACTTGATAGGCACCAGCCTACAGCTTAAGACTGACCTACCAAAGCCCTGTATTACTCTTTAATGCTCTATTTATGGACTTGATTCACTTGATAGACACCAGCCTACAGCTTAAGACTGACTTACCAAAGCCTGGTATTAGTCTTTAACGCTCTAGTTACAGACTCGATTCACCCATTGGACTCCAGCCTACAGCTTAAGACCAACTTACCAAAGCCCCTTTTTATTCTTTAACACTCTAGTTACAGACTCAATTCACCTGATGGACACCAGCCTACAGCTTAAGCCTGACTTACCAAAGCCTGGTATTAGTCTTTAATGCTCTAGTTACAGACTCGATTCACCCATTGGACACCAGCCTACAGCTTAAGACTGACTTATCAAAGCTCCTTTTTATTCTTTAATGCTCTAGTTACAGACTCAATTCACCTGATGGACACCAGCCTACAGCTTAAGACTGACCTACCAAAGCCCCGTATTACTCTTTAATGCTCTATTTATGGACTTGATTCACTTGATAGACACCAGCCTACAGCTTAAGCCTGACTTACCAAAGCCTGGTATTAGTCTTTAACGCTCTAGTTACAGACTCGATTCACCCATTGGACACCAGCCTACAGTTTAAGACTGACTTATCAAAGCCCCTTTTTATTCTTTAACACTCTAGTTACAGACTCAATTCACTTGATAGACACCAGCCTACAGCTTAAGACTGACCTACCAAAGCCTGGTATTACTCTTTAATGCTCTATTTATGGACTTGATTCACTTGATAGGCACCAGCCTACAGCTTAAGACTGACCTACCAAAGCCCTGTATTATTCTTTAATGCTCTATTTATGGACTTGATTCACTTGATAGACACCAGCCCACAGCTTAAGCCTGACTTACCAAAGCCTGGTATTACTCTTTAACGCTCTAGTTACAGACTTGATTCACCCATTGGACATCAGCCTACAGCTTAAGACCAACTTACCAAAGCCCCTTTTTATTCTTTAACACTCTAGTTACAGACTCAATTCACCTGATGGACACCAGCCTACAGCTTAAGCCTGACTTACCAAAGCCTGGTATTAGTCTTTAACGCTCTAGTTACAGACTCGATTCACCCATTGGACACCAGCCTACAGCTTAAGCCTGACTTATCAAAGCTCCCTTTTATTCTTTAATGCTCTAGTTACAGACTCGATTCACCTGATGGACACCAGCCTACAGCTTAAGACTGACTTACCAAAGCCCCTTTTTATTCTTTAACAGTCTAGTTACAGACTCAATTCACCTGATGGACACCAGCCTACAGCTTAAGACTGACTTATCAAAGCCCCTTTTTATTCTTTAACATTCTAGTTACAGACTCAATTCACCCATTGGACACCAGCCTACAGCTTAAGCCTGATTTATCAAAGCTCCCTTTTATTCTTTAATGCTCTAGTTACAGACTCAATTCACCTGATGGACACCAGCCTACAGCTTAAGCCTGACTTACCAAAGCCTGGTATTACTCTTTAATGCTCTAGTTACAGACTCGATTCACCCACTGGACACCAGCCTACAGCTTAAGCCTGACTTATCAAAGCTCCTTTTTATTCTTTAATGCTCTAGTTACAGACTCAATTCACCAAATGGACACCAGCCTACAGCTTAAGACTGACCTAGCAAAGCCCTGTATTACTCTTTAGTGCTCTATTTATGGACTTGATTCACTTGATAGGCACCAGCCTACAGCTTAAGACTGACCTACCAAAGCCCTGTATTACTCTTTAATGCTCTATTTATGGACTTGATTCACTTGATAGACACCAGCCTACAGCTTAAGACTGACTTACCAAAGCCTGGTATTAGTCTTTAACGCTCTAGTTACAGACTCGATTCACCCATTGGACTCCAGCCTACAGCTTAAGACCAACTTACCAAAGCCCCTTTTTATTCTTTAACACTCTAGTTACAGACTCAATTCACCTGATGGACACCAGCCTACAGCTTAAGCCTGACTTACCAAAGCCTGGTATTAGTCTTTAATGCTCTAGTTACAGACTCGATTCACCCATTGGACACCAGCCTACAGCTTAAGACTGACTTATCAAAGCTCCTTTTTATTCTTTAATGCTCTAGTTACAGACTCAATTCACCTGATGGACACCAGCCTACAGCTTAAGACTGACTTACCAAAGCCTGGTATTAGTCTTTAACGCTCTAGTTACAGACTCAATTCACCTGATGGACACCAGCCTACAGCTTAAGCCTGACTTACCAAAGCCTCTTGTTATTCTTTAATGCTCTAGTTACAGACTCAATTCACCTGATGGACACCAGCCTACAGCTTAAGACCAACTTACCAAAGACCCTTTTTATTCTTTAACACTCTAGTTACAGACTCAATTCACCTGATGGACACCAGCCTAGAGCTTAAGCCCGACTTACCAAAGCCCTGTATTACTCTTGACCACAACCCCCTTTGCCTGCCGTTCAGCCAGGGCGCTAATTAGCTATTGAATTTCACAGACCGTATTGAGAAAGCCCAGCGAATTCAGGCACTAATTTCCTCTTGATGAGCTTTTCAAAGAACTCCAGAAGCTCCAAACACAACGCAGACTGACTGCACATCTCATGAGCGAATCAAAAACAACCCCAAAGGATGCCAAGGGCAGAGAAAACCCCAGACTTTGGCTTTCAGCAGCCTCAAGAATTAATTCTGCCTGAAGAGAAGCGCTGGTGAAAGCCACCTCCATGACAGGTTTAAACAGTTTATTTTGCTGGAGGGAAGAAGAACCAAGAGACTCAACCACCTTACCTCTATCTTCCTGAGGTGACAGGTGTTTCATGGGAAAAATGGGACTCTTCAGTTAATTAAACAGCAAAGCACCCCAATCCTAGAGCGTCAGCGAAGGCGGGCATTGACCTTCCATGGGCAGGCTTCACAGGAACTCTTCTGAGGGGGGGACCAGGATCAATTATGGAATCCTGTGGAGGAAAAGAGAGTTTGTCTGTGTTACCTTTTCATTTCTCTTTCTGCTTTCTTCTTCACAATGCGTGGTTCAGAGCATTTCAGGGAGAAAAGCAGCAGATTTGAGGTCAACTCTTAATTGACAGCAGTGTTATTAACAGCCTAATGATGTTCTCAATCATGGAATCATAGAGTCATAGAATGGCATGGGTTGGGAGGGACCCCAAGGATCACTAAAGCTCCAACCCCCTGCCACAGGTAGGGCCACCAACCTCCAGGCCTGGAGCTACAGAGCCACCAGGATCACAGAGCTCCAACCCCCTGCCACAAGTAAGGCCACCAACCTCCAGGCCTGGAGCTGCAGAGCCACCAATCACCAAGTATCATTTGTATTTCATTGGGAAAGAACTCATGAAGGTTCCTCAGGCTTTAAGCTACTTGAGGAAACAAAGTAAATGGAAGCTTATTGCTCACAGAAACTTGGGGTTCCTTTAATTCTCCCCCTCCCTCTTCACCTAAGAACTCCAGACCACCCTCCAGAAAAACAACAGCACAGATCCAGTAGTAAATCTGCCCTGGTGAGGCAACATCTAGGCAACACAGGAGATAAAAACTAGCACCAGAAAATTACAGTTGGTGTTTACAGCCAACAGGCTGCAGACCACTGCTGAACTCATTAAAGCTCAAAGATAATGAGATCCTTCCCCGCCTCGCGAAGGCACGGGCAGTAAATTGCTCTTCTTCCTAAGTATTAAGGTAGATCTGGATCAAGGGGATTGCTCCTGGTCCTCCTTTTCCCTCAGGCTTTCTGTATCACCATGGATAGGCAGGTGGGCTCTGAACCTGCCCTGAGCATAACTGCTTCTCTCCTGAAGGACACACGTCATAACAAGATGCTACAATGCTGTTCCCCTACCTGGAGTTGTGTCCAGTGCTGGGCTCCCTGGGATCAAGCAGCCAGGGGTCTCCTGGAGAGAGTCTGGAGAGAAGAGACTGAGAGGGGATCTGATCCCTGGGGATCAAGAGCTGAAGGGTGGCACCCAGGGGGCCATGGGCAGCCTCTGCTCAGGGTCTGTGGGGACAGGACAAGGGGTGATGGGCTCAAGTTGGAGCCCAGGGAGTTCCCCCCCAATGTGGGACAAAACTTGTTGCCAGTGAGGGTGAGGGAGCCCTGGGCCAGGCTGCCCAGGGGGGTGTGGAGTCTCCTTCTCTGGAGAGATTCCAGCCCCTGTCCTAGGGACTGGGGCTGCACCCCAGGGGCTCTGGAGGTCCCTTCCAACCTCTATGAGTCTGTGACTCTGTGATTCCATGAGGTGGGATGCTGCCTTCTACCACAGCCATTGTTATACACACATGCACTTAAGAGATGCCCAACCTGCTACATCATTCTGGCTTCCAGTCTGAAAGCTCCATTTTACCAGTAAGAAACAGTCTATGAATCTCTAAGTCATAAGGACCTCCCAGCTCCTTTCACTACCCCTTATGATAAAGACACCAAACGATGCCAGGGAGGGAATGTTGAAACGAGAAAGCTGTGAATTCATGGGAAGAATGAATCTGTGTTCAGATTCCTGGGGTGAGGTGTTTGTCTGGGGGGGATTTAACCTCCCAGAAAAGGAGGAAAGGGACCTTGTTTATCTTTAAAAAACTAAAATAACTCTTTTCAACCTGGCTGTCACAGAGTCACAGAGCTGTAGGGGTTGGAAGGGACCTCCAGAGCTCATGGGGTCCAACCCTCTGCCAAAGCAGGGTCCCTAGGACAGGGTGCAGAGGTTGGAGTCCAGATGGGGCTGGAATCTCTCCAGAGAAGGAGACTCCTGTCATGGAAAGGCAAGAAACAATCAGAATAAAACCCATCTGTAACCAAGAGGAGAAAACCATAAACTGTGGGAATATGAAAAGACATGGAAGAAGAAGTGATATGAAAGAGCAAGAGAAGCAAAACACACTGAGAGGAACCACCACACTCCCAGGTTTGAGTGGATCAGGTTCTAAAAATGACTGAGGAGCAGCAAATTCCAGCAGTGGACGAGGAGACTTTGGGCACAGAAAGAAGAGCCTCTGCCAGCAATGGCAGAGGGACAGGAGAACACAATGAATATTGCTGTTCAGTAATTAAGAAGGAAACCAGATGGTAGAGCCATGCCATGGGAAACATGTTCCATTCCAAACAGCAATGCAGGCAGATGTGAGACAACAGCTAGGAGAGCTGGGAGGGGTTAAGTCAGGAGATCTTCAGCTGCATGCCAGGGGCATTCAAGGAGCTGGACAAGGAAAACTCTGGGCTGCTGATTGTAGCTTCCCACAAGTGTTAAATCTGAAGGTTTGAGAGCCTTGATGGACTGGCTGGGGAAGGGGTTGGAGGGCGAATCCTCTGAGGGAGCTGGGGGTGTTGAGGCTGGAGCAGAGGAGGCTGAGGGGAGCCCTTCTCCCCCCCTGCCCTGCCCTGCCAGGAGGCTGCAGAGAGGTGGGCGCTGGTCTCTTCAGCCAGGGGCCAGGAGCTGGGACAAGGGGCACTGGGCTCAAGCTGGGCCAGGGCAGGCTCAGCTCAGCTGGGAGGGCCAAGTTCTTCCCTGGCAGAGCTGTGGGGCTGTGGCCCAGGCTGCCCAGGGAGGGGGCTGAGTCCCCAGCCCTGGGGGTGTTGAACAGAGGGGAGATGAGGTGCTGAGAGCTCTGGGGCAGCACAGGACAGGGATGGTTGGACTTAATGATCTTAAAGGGCTTTTCCAACCTTGGGATACTGGGATAACTCTGTGACACTCCCCCACATTGCTACACTAAACCCATGAGCAGGATGACCGGGCTAGGAACAAGCTCTGGGTCCAGCTTAAATCCCCAGAACACAAGGGAAATGCTGGTATAAAACCTAATTAGGAATGCCAGGAAGCAAGTAAGGGCTGCCTATCAACACACAGGTCCCTACATCGATCGTATGTGGTTTTATTAAGGCTACAAGATTGGCTGCAAAAGGGGGCAGCTCTGATGCAACAGCCTGAGAGTTCAGTAAATCATCCAGCTTCACCCAGTACGATTTCTCAAGTACCTGGAATTACATTACATAACAGGGCATCTATTAACCAGATTAATAATTGGCCAAGGGACAAGTCATAAAATATACCTGAGTAATTAATCACGTGCTCCTACTGAAATCCCAGCAGGAGCAGTTTTGCTCCCTACATTACTCATCCTCCTGCAAGGCATGAGCAAGAGGCACTGCAACTGACTCACACCCACTCTGGAAGCTGCAGACAGTGAAGGACACGAGAGCTGGATCTTCTACCAACTGATGGACTACAAGCAAAGAGCTCACACATAGAATCATAGGGTTGGAAGGGACCCCAAGGGTCCCAGAGCTCCAACCCCCTGCCACAGGCAGGGCCACCAACCTCCAGGCCTGGAGCTACACAAGGTTGCCCAGGGCCCCAGCCAACCTGGCCTTCAACACCCCCAGGCACGGGGCACCCACCCCCTCTCTGGGCAGCCCCTGCCAGCCCCTCCCCACTCTCTCTGCACAGAACTTCCCCCCAATCTCTCCTCTGCCCCTTCCCTCCTCCAGCTTCACTCCAGCCCCCTTGTCCTGCCAGGCTCTGCCCTTGGAACAAGCCCATTCCCCTCCTGTTCCTCGGGTCCCTTCAGGGACGGGCAGGCTGCAATGAGGTCCCCCCCAGAAGCAGCCTTCTCTTCTCCAGGCTGAGCCAGCCCAGCTCCCTCAGCCTCTCTCCAGAGGGGAGCTGCTCCAGCCCTCTCAGCATCTCCGGGGCTCCTCTGACCCCTCTACAACAGCCCCACATCTTCCTTGTGTTGGGCCCCAGCTCTGGACACAGGACTCCAGCTGGGGAGGGCAGAGCAGAGAGGGACAATCCCCTCCCTGGCCCTGCTGGCCACCCAAACACAAACTCAGAGCAGAGATCCTTCCCAATCCTGGTAGGATGGACCAGGGGAAGGATGAAGCAGCAGCCTGCTGAGTGCAAGAAGAAGGGGGACAAGAAATGAAAGTAGCAGGTGGCCAGTCCAAAACCAAACAAGAGGCTGATTCCTTCACCCACGAGCCAGCCGAGCAGTTTAGCTCCTTGCCACAGGATGTTGAGCAGGCTAAACATCTGCATGAGCTCAAGGGGAGGACTGTTTGCGTCACAGAGCAGATGCCTGTGATGGTTACTAATAAGATGGACATCATCTCTGGCTGGGAAAGTCCTGGAGATCTTGAATGATGGGAGGGAGGAGAGTTGGGAAGGCGTCATACCCGGTTTGCGCAGTTCTCCCACCGTTAGGGATGTTCCACCTTGAGAAACAAAGTCCAGAGCTCCAATGCCATTCTTACATTCTCCCCTAAGAGTAGAGGAAAAAGTATTTTGGAGAAGATCTCAGTGCTGGTGAACCACCAACTGCACCAGGCTCCTTGGCACAGGTCCCTTTGGCAGCAGTGCCACATCATCCATGTGCACAAAAAGCAACGTGGGAGCTCAATGCACTATCCCAAATACAGCCCAACTGAGGGAGGTCCCACAGCCTCTCATGCAGGTGACCATATCAGACACTATAAAGAAGGTCTCCTTTCCCAGAGATGGTGACAGCATGGCTTTTGAACCACCAGCAGCTTACAGGCAGCCTCCTGGACTCAGCAAAGCTACACAAGAAGCAGCAGGGTGATGCTGTCCCAGGGCCACTGGGTGAGCTGAGCCCACGTTGGCAGCAGAAGGCAGGTTTGAGAAGCAGACAGACACACGTGCCACATTTAAAGAGCACCAAAAATCTTCCAGGCATAATTCCCCAGCAGAATCACTCCATCCCTTCCAGCCCTCCCACATCTCACACCCTTTCCTGTCCTCAGCCACATGGAGATTTTGCTAAGCTTTCCCAGATTATTCCTCCACAACCCATCTGGAGACCAGTCCACATCCATGAACCTCAGCAAGAAACTAAAGCAGCTGGATCTTGGCTTTCCTGCCCAAAACTAACACCTCCAGGCAAAAATAAAAGATCCTTTACAAGTGCTTCATGCACAAGCTCTCAGTTTAAGACAGTGAGAGATCTGGAGGACAGATAGATAAGTATCCATAGATTCTGTGTCCAGTTCTGGGCTCCATGGGATAAAAAAACCAGGGATCTCCTGGAGAGAGGCCAGAGGAGGGACAGGGAGATGCTGAAGGGCCTGGAGCATCTCCCCTGGGAGGAAAGGCTGAGGGAGCTGGGGCTGTTCAGCCTGGAGAGAAGAGACTGAGAGGGGATCTGATCCCTGGGGATCAAGAGCTGAAGGGTGGGACCCAGGGGGCCATGGGCAGCCTCTGCTCAGGGTCTGTGGGGACAGGACAAGGGGTGCTGGGCTCAAGTTGGAGCCCAGGGAGTTCCCCCCCAATGTGGGGCAGAACTTGTTGCCAGTGAGGGTGAGGGAGCCCTGGGCCAGGCTGCCCAGGGGGGTGTGGAGTCTCCTTCTCTGGAGAGATCCCAGCCCCTGTCCTAGGGACCCTGCTTGGGCAGGGGGTTGCACCCCATGAGCTCTGGAGGTCCTTTCCAACCCCTACAATTCTGTGAATCTGGGATTATATATATCAACAGCCCAGAATATTTTCCCCCTTTCAACCAAAACCCTTTCCATTAGTAGGAAAACATGTTCCCAACACTAAAAAGCCCAAGCACTTCCAATAAAGCCTGTGCTGACTTCTGCTCTCCTGGTCTCCTCCTAAAACCCATGTTCAGCATTTCTTGCACAAACTCCCAACAACTTTCTACCAATGGTTTGAACTGGGTTCCTTTAGGCATATCCACATTTTTCCCCCAAAAAAAGCATCAAAGTTGGGTTGTTCCCTGCAACCCAACCAAGCATAAAGAAGAAACACCCCAGAGGAGTGGATGGATTGGCCTCTGGTTTTATCCAGTTGAAGATGAGGGCAAGAAGTTGGTTATCCAGGACCTTGTTAAGCATATCCTCTTGAAGCTGCCTTGAGCTGATGACCTCCTCACACCCCTTCCACTTCAATTATGCCATGTTACATACAGCAGGCAGATTCAGTGTATCAAAAGGTCTCCTTAGCCCATGGAAATGTATTCAAGCACACACAGGAGAGCCTGGTGTGATGTAGACCCCATCAGCTTCTCCATGCCTATGTCTGCCTTGAGATCTAATCAGTTGGAAAACTAGGGGAGAGTATCAGGAAGCTAAAATGTACCATGGTGCTTGGGGTCAAGGTCAACTCCTAATGTGTTTTTAAATAAAAGGCCCAATGCTGGGTCCTGCTCTTGGGTCACAACAGCCCCAGGCAGCGCTACAGACATGGGACATGGGGGCTGGAAAGGACCTGTGGGTGCTGCTCAGCATCTGGCTGAACATGAGCCAGCAGCGTGGTGGCCAAGAATGCCAACAGCATCCTGGCTGGTGCCAGCAGTGATGTGTCCAGCAGGACCAGGGCAGGGATTGTGCTCCTGACTGGGCACTGGTGAGGCTGCACCTCCAGTGCTGGGGTCAGAGTTGTGCCCCTCACTAGCAGAAGGACACTGAGGTGCTGGAGTGGGTCCAGAGATGGGTAATGGAGCAGGGAAGGGGCTGGAGCACAAGTCTGATGGGAGCAGCTGAGGGAACTGGGAGCCTGAGGAAGAGGAGGCTGAGACCTGGTGGCTCTCTGCAACTCCCTGGGAGGAGGCTGTAGCCTTTTTTCCCAAGGAACAAGTGACAGGACAAGAAAAAACAGCCTCAGGTTGTGCCAGGGGAGGTTTAGATGGAGATTAGGAAAAATGTCTTGCCCAAAGGGCTGCCAGGCACAGGACAGGCTGCCCAGGGCAGAGGTAGAGTCACCATCTCCAGAGGGATGTAAAAGATATGGAGAGATGGTGCCTGGGGACATGGGTTTGTGGTGGGCTTGGCAGTGTTGGGTTAAGAGTTGGACTCAATCTTAAAGGTCTTTTCCAATCAAAAAAGATGCTATGAAAATATATCCACTAAACCATTTCAGATGTTCCAGTGACCAGAAGAAACAACTTCCCATCACCCTTCATCCCAGCTCCATCTCACCCCAAACCTTTCAGCTTTAACTTGCTACAACCTTTCCCAGTCCATCCCAGTCACATGCTTCCTACTGCACCTTCAGCCAGGGACCTCCAGGGCAGAAACACTTTGCCAGGGGGTTCTCACAGAGCCCAGGATGGGTTGAGCCACCACAGCACCTTTGAAGTGGTCACTGTCCAGCGTGTGGAACATGCATCTTTCAATACCACCCTTGTTACATTTCCCTCAAGGCTCTAAAAATATTTTATCCCTGACTGTTTAATATTAAAATGCATAAACAAGGGGCTGTGGAGGCCACAGCAGAAGCTCCAGGCTCTCTCCACTCTAAGAGTGGGCTCCAGACCTGCAACACAAACACAGAATCACAGAGTCACCGATGGCATTAGGTTGGAAGGGACCTTCCAAGGCCACCCAGTCCCACCCTGCAGTGAGCAGGGACATCTTCACTAGAGCAGGGTGCTCAGAGCCCCATCCAGCCTGAGCTTGGATGTTTCCAGGGATGGGGCTTCCACCACCTCTCTAGGCACCCTGTCCTAGTGACCCAGCACCCTCATATTGAAGTATTTCTTCCCCAATATCCAATATATGGTGGTGGATGCCTCATCTCTGGGGGTGTTGAAGGCCAGGTTGGCTGGGGCCCTGGGCAACCTTGTGTAGCTCCAGGCCTGGAGGTTGGTGTCCCTGCCTGTGGCAGGGAGGTTGGAGCTCTGTGATCCTTGGAGTCCCTTCCAACCCAGCCCATTCTATGATTCTATGATCCTAAATCTCCCCTCTTCTAGTTTAAAGCCATCACCATGCCCTTGAGAACAAGGATGGGTTTGCCCAACCTTGTCCCATGCTACAATCCTTCCTGTCCATCAACTGCAAGAGTTTGTTCCATTTAGTAATCTTAAGAGAATAAATTACACCCAACTATAAAAAGCAAGTGGAAAGGAGTTAGGAGGGATTTAATGCTTACTGTATGTTGACAAAATCCAGGATTTATTTACTTAGTGCTCATTGCTGTGCTATATATAAGAAAGGCACCCTGCAAAGCACCCAGAAAAAAGAACAGCTTTGTTAGAGGAGGCTGCAGGAACCTCCCACAAAGACCTTCCTTTTCTGCCTGCTTACAAGTAACAAGCAGCATCAAAGAGTTTTTTGCAACTCCTCCAAGCTCCAAGGCTGTTGGGCTGGTGGAAACACTGGAAGGATCTGGAAGGGATCATAGAATCCCAGAGCTGTAGAGGTTGGAAGGGGCCTCTAGAGATCATCAAATCCAACCCCCTGCCAAAGCAGGGTCCCTAGGACAGGGGCTGGGATCTCTCCAGAGAAGGAGACTCCACACCCCCCTGGGCAGCCTGGCCCAGGGCTCCCTCACCCTCACTGGCAACAAGTTCTGCCCCACAGTGGGGGGAAACTCCCTGGGCTCCAACTTGAGCCCATCACCCCTTGTCCTGTCCCCACAGACACTGAGCAGAGGCTGCCCATGGCCCCCTGGGTCCCACCCTTCAGCTCTTGATCCCCAGGGATCAGATCCCCTCTCAGGCTGCTTCTCTCCAGGCTGAACAGCCCCAGCTCCCTCAGCCTTTCCTCCCAGGGGAGATGCTCCAGGCCCTTCAGCATCTCCCTGTCCCTCCACAAAGCAAGGATGGTTTCTCTCCCTAGAGCAAGGAAGTTCAGGCAACAGTTTCAAGGCAATGCTGATTCACACTACATCTCCCCCTACCATGAAAGTACTTTTCCAGGTTCCTTTTAAATTTGATTTTCTTTAAGAAGAGTTAAAAAAAAAAAGGGTAGATGAGGTGCTGAGAGCTCTGGGGCAGCACAGGACAGGGATGGTTGGACTCCAGGAGCTTAAAGTGCTTTTCCAACCTTGGGATTCTGGGATTCTGTGAAGACCTTACACACATTTTGGGGCACCTGGAAAGCCTGTTTGCCTCTTTATCTCCTTCTGGTTTATACTTGGTACCAAGTGAGTGTGACAGGAGGCAGAGAGAGAGAGAAGCTGTTTTGCAAGAGGGCTGAATCTGCCTGCCAGTTCACTGCTGCAAATGAAAAGGTTAGAAAAACAATCACTGGATTTGGAAAGAAGAATTTGGACACAACTAAGACCTCAACAGAAAGCAAAAAAAAAAGAAAAAATACCCCAAAAAATATATTAACTTTGTTCCAGTAAAGGCAGTTGTCTTATCTACCCCCTGAGGAAGTTTAATAAACAGCTGTTTCTGTGCTTGTGAGGTTTTGAGTGGGTGCCAGGTTCTGCAGGGATCTGTGAGGCTCCAAATGAAAAGCAGAAAGTGTCAAATCTGTTTAAAATAATATCTGAGGAAGGAATTGATTGAGTTGGTTCGTTCAGCCAATCGATAAGAGGAGACAAGGCTGATGCTGAAGTTACATCTGCACATCGCTCCCACTACAGATCAAGGATCTAGGAATTAACCCACTGGTTGCCAAAGCACAAGGTTCTCCAGCAAGACAGGAGAGGCAATGTCATGGTGCCCAAGTTAGGAGCCCTGCCAGAGTTTTGCTAACTCACAGAATCACAGAGTCACAGAATCACAGGGGTTGGAAGGGACCTCCAGAGCCCATGGGGTGCAACCCCTGCCAAAGCAGGGTCCCTAGGACAGGGGCTGGAATCTCTCCAGAGAAGGAGGAGCTCTGACACAGCACTCTGGGTAAGATTTACAATATGAAGAATTCTTTGGGCTTCACAGAATCATAGGGGTTGGAAGGGCACCCCAGAGCCCATGGGGTGCAACCCCCTGCCAAAGCAGGGTCCCTAGGACAGGGGCTGGGATCTCTCCAGAGAAGGAGACTCCACACCCCCCTGGGCAGCCTGGCCCAGGGCTCCCTCACCCTCACTGGCAACAAGTTCTGCCCCACATTGGGGGGGAACTCCCTGGGCTCCAACTTGAGCCCAGCACCCCTTGTCCTGTCCCCATAGACCCTGAGCAGAGGCTGCCCATGGCCCCCTGGGTGCCACCCTTCAGCTCTTGATCCCCAGGGATCAGATCCCCTCTCAGGCTGCTTCTCTCCAGGCTGAACAGCCCCAGCTCCCTCAGCCTTTTCTCCCAGGGGAGATGCTCCAGGCCTTTAATCAACTCCAGGCTAGGGCAGCTCTGGGTGGAAACACCTGAACTTATTCCTTGATGCTCCCAGCCAGCACTGCTGGAGAGGAGAGAAGCAGATGGAGCCCTAAAGTTGGTCAAAGTAACTGCCATGGGATTATTATGGACCACTGTTCAACTCTCCCAGTCTTGACCAACTGTCTGGCAACCATGCTTGGGGATATCTGAAGAACTGAAGAGGTCAGGCTGAATTTCACTGTGACATGCCAAAAATTTGGGGGTTGGTCCATTGAGAAACAAGCAAGAATCCCAGAATCACAAGGTTGGAAAAGACCTTTAAGATCATCATTGAGTCCAACCATCCCTGTCCTGTGCTAAACCAGATCCCTCAGTACCTCATCTACCCATTTTTTTAAACACATCCATGGATGGTGACTCAACCACCTCCCTGGGCAGCCTGTTCCAGGCCCTGACAAGAAGAAGATAAGCTGAGATGAAAGGTTGTTGGGTCCCTAAACCCCACGTATCTGCAGGTGGCACACAGCAAGAGAAGAGCTCAACAGAAAGGAAAAGCTCAAGTTGTTCATTCAACACCAAGCACACCTTTCAGCACATGTCTCAGCAGTCTCACATGTCCATGAATGCCCAACCTCTCACACATCTCCTACACCATGGTTGGCTTCTCTTCATTCACCCACCTCAGCACAACACAAAGCCCAGAGTTCCCAATTCTGGTATTTATACAAATTGCTGTAATTCTGAACCAACTCAAGATCTCACAGGTGCTGTGAAGCCATCACTAGCACTTTGCTGGTGGAAGTCCCCAGCTGGATCACTTCAGAAGCCAACCATGGTGTAGGAGATGTGTGACAGGCAGCAAAAAAAGGAGGTTCAGAATGGATATTGGGGGGAAAATGGCTTCACCAAAAGAGCAGTGAAGCATTGGAACAGGTTGTCCAGGGAGGTGGTGGAGTTGCCATCCCTGGGGGTGTTCAAAAAACAGGCAGACTCTGGGAGATGGTTTAGTGGTTAGGGCTGACTTGATGATCTTGAAGGGTTTCTCCAACCTTGATGTTTCTCTCATTCTATGAAATCTCTCCCTTGCCACAACTTGACCATCATCAACCTGAACCTGCTGCAGGATCCTGCAAAGAGAATAAACCTAAAAGCCCTTCAGCAGATGAAACCAACCCAAGGGTGCTTCAGCCCCTGCTGCTGTTGTATCCACAGGCAGGGCTCCTGGTTTGCATCCTGAAAGCAGAAGTGTGCTTTAAGGGGGGGAACAGAAAACCCCAAAACCAAAACCTTGAAGCCTTTTTCTAGCCACACACAACCCACTCCCCACAGCTGCCCACTCTCTGCTCACTCCCTGCCAAAGGAACCCAAATCATGTCCAAAGCCTCTCCAGTCATTAATGGCTTTAACCTCATGCTTTCTATTAGTATTTAATAACTTCCTGATATAGATGAGATCCAACTTCATTCCTCCCTCACCAGCTGAACATCAACTCCACAAACACCCTCATCTCTGGAAGGACATCCACATTCTCCAAATATTCAGCTTCTCTCATTAGGGCAAATTTGGGTTCCAGCCAAATGATATAGAAATAATTATCTACCCAGTCCAGTGCTCCCAGAGCACTCAGGTTCCTTTGCTTCTGAAGCCTCCCAGTTATCTTCTAAAGCCTCTCCCATCCTTTGCAAACTCTTCTGTCAGACTGATGCCCAAAGGTGATAATCACTGGCTTGCTGGATGTCAGCAACTTGGAAAGGCTGGATTTGCATGAGGTATCCAAAGGGCTACAGAATCACAGAATCATAGAGTCATAGAACTGCATGGGTTGGGAGGGACCCCAAGGATCACAGAGCTCCAACCCCCCTGCCACAGGCAGGGACACCAACCTCCAGGCCTGGAGCTACACAAGGTTGCCCAGGGCCCCAGCCAACCTGGCCTTCAACACCCCCAGGGACGGGGCACCCACCCCCTCTCTGGGCAGCCCCTGCCAGCCCCTCCCCACTCTCTCTGCACAGAACTTCCCCCCAATGTCTCCTCTCCCCCTTCCCTCCTCCAGCTTCACTCCAGCCCCCTTGTCCTGCCAGGCTCTGCCCTTGGAACAAGCCCATTCCCCTCCTGTTCCTCGGGTCCCTTCAGGGACGGGCAGGCTGCAATGAGGTCCCCCCCAGAAGCAGCCTTCTCTTCTCCAGGCTGAGCCAGCCCAGCTCCCTCAGCCTCTCTCCAGAGGGGAGCTGCTCCAGCCCTCTCAGCATCTCCGGGGCTCCTCTGACCCCTCTCCAACAGCCCCACATCTTCCTTGTGTTGGGCCCCAGCTCTGGACACAGGACTCCAGCTGGGGAGGGCAGAGCAGAGAGGGACAATCCCCTCCCTGGCCCTGCTGCCACCCTTCTTCTATACTTGAAGTTATCTCTGAGTAATCTAGGAGACATGATCTCCTAGGAAGAGAGTAACTGGTTTGAAGAGCTGTGCAAATGCTAATTCCACAGGCTGGAAGATAGATGTGTGTTTGAAAGTGGAATTTCAGCTGTCATGGGTTCCCCGTTCCAACAAAACCAGCTCCCACCACACTTCAAAAATAAATCCCTAATCTGAGATCTCCTGCAAGGAACAATCTTGATCTGAGAAACATGAGACAGACTTTTAATCCTTCCCTACCTTCTTTTTTTTTCCCCTCTCTCTACTCAAAGCCAACGATGATGATAAGAAGATGACAAATGGCTTCGTACAGGCACCATCACGGAACAGGCTGCTGTCCAAGTGATCACAAATACACTGACACACCAAGTGATGCACACACACCATGGTGGCCTCAACCACAGAACCACAAGGTTGGAAAAGCCCTTTAAGATCATCAAGCCCAACTGAACCTGTCCTGTGCTGCCCCAGAGCTCTCAGCACCTCATCTCCCCTCTGTTCAACACCCCCAGGGCTGGGGACTCAGCCCCCTCCCTGGGCAGCCTGGGCCACAGCCCCACAGCTCTGCCAGGGAAGAACTTGGCCCTCCCAGCTGAGCTGAGCCTGCCCTGGCCCAGCTTGAGCCCAGTGCCCCTTGTCCCAGCTCCTGGCCCCTGGCTGAAGAGACCAGCGCCCACCTCTCTGCACCCTCCTGGCAGGGCAGGGCAGGGGGGGAGAAGGGCTCCCCTCAGCCTCCTCTGCTCCAGCCTCAACACCCCCAGCTCCCTCAGCTGCTCCTCAGAGGATTTGCCCTCCAGCCCCTTCCCCAGCCTGGTTGCCCTTCTCTGCACTCGCTCCAGCACCTCACAGGTGCCTTTGCAGAGAGTCTGGACCCTTCTAGAAGCACCCAAGGCCCTTGTAGAGCACCCAACACCCCTGATAGGGCACCCAAGACCACTTATAGTCATTCAAGGCCCCTTGAGTGGCACCCAAGACCCTTTGTAAAGCACCCAACTCCACTTGATTGGCAACCAAGACCCTTTGTAGAGCAACCAAGACCCCTTATAGGGCACCCAGGACCCTCTCTAGGGAACCCAAGACCCCTTGATGGGCACCCAAGGCCCTTTGTGCAGCACCTCCATGTCCTTCTGATGCTGAGGAGCGCAGAACTGGCTCCAGCACTGGAGCTGCAGCCTCCCCAGTGCCCAGCTCAGGGGCACAATCCCCTCCCCAGACCTACTGGCCACACTATATTTGATCCAAGCCAGGATGATACAACCCTTCACAATCAACTCAAACAGCTGTGTGCTGGATTCCAAGTATGTGGTACAGTACTTCAAACTGTTTACTTTCTTCCTAGTCATCATTAAAATGTGCTTAACAACAAGCACCAGCAGCCTGGGACAGATGTGTTTGCCCTCTTCTCTTCCAAGATAAAATGTGATTAAGAAAAAAAGTAATGGAGAAGGATATCCTAAATAAAATACCTGAAGGAGATTGGAGAGACAATTAGAGACTTCAGAAATCTTCATTAATGTATTAACACAGAGATGAGGTACCTGAGTCCAACACTGACAACTTTCCTATTAGTTCCTATGTCTGCACTTCCAGGTCTTAATTATCCCCAGCTCACATTTTAACTCTAAAGATGCTTAATTGTCTTTGGCATCCAAACAACAACAGGGAGATGCATCCAACACTGGGAAATCTTGGAAAGTGGGAGAGGGGCTGGTCACCAGGGAGTGCAGGGACAGGCCAAGGGGTGATGGCTTCAAGCTGACAGAGGGCAGGGGTAGGTTAGATGTGAGGAAGGAATTCTGTACTCTGAGGGTGGGGAGGCTCTGGCACAGGGTGCCCAGAGAGGGGGTGAAGCCCCATCCCTGGAGGTGTTCAAGGCTGGGTTGGATGGGGCTTTGGGCAGCCTGGTGTAGTGAGGGTGTCCCTGTCCATAGCAGAGGGTTGGGACTAGATGGGCTTTGATGTCCCTCCCAACCCAAAGCGTGCTGTGACTCTGTGATTTCAGTGCACGTGGAGTTTCAACGACATCAGACCTCAAACACCTTTTCACAAGGGCCTGGGTCACGTCAAGTGGAGCTTGGGAGTCAGAGAAAGATGCAAAGTGCCATCATGGGTACACATCTCTAACGTCACTGTCCTCAGCCCTGGGATTTCAGATCCATATCTCATCACCCTTATTGAATCCAAACCCTGGCAGAGCTCAGTTACACCCAGAAGTAATATAGAAGCTTTGGAGAAGCTGACTCAAGGGGTTTCTTTAAAAAGTAAAACTAACTATAGGATTTTAGATGTTCCCTGATGCTTCTTGGGTGTTGTGTCTTCATGATTAAATGCACTGGAACACCAAAAGGGGAAAAAAGAACTGAAGAGGACTTTGTGAAGCAACCTCCATGTTAAGATTTGGAAGAACTGAGCCAGCACTGTGCCCAGTTGGCCAGGAAAGCCAAGGGCATCCTGGCTTGGATCAAATAGTGTGGCCAGTAGGTCTGGGGCAGGGATTGTGCCCCTGGGCTGGGCACTGGGGAGGCTGCAGCTCCAGTGCTGGGGCCAGTTCTGGGCTCCTCAGCATCACAAGGACATGGAGGTGCTGGAGCGAGTGCAGAGAAGGGCAACCAGGCTGGGGAAGGGGCTGGAGGGCAAATCCTCTGAGGAGCAGCTGAGGGAGCTGGGGGTGTTGAGGCTGGAGCAGAGGAGGCTGAGGGGAGCCCTTCTCCCCACCTGCCCTGCCCTGCCAGGAGGGTCCCCATCAAGGGGTCTTGGGTGCCCTAGAGAGGGACTTGAGTGTCCTATAAGGGGTCTTGGTTGCTCTACAAAGGGTCTTGAGTGCCCACCAAGGGGTCTTGGGTTCCCTAGAGAGGGTCCTGGGTGCCCTATAAGGGGTGTTGGGTGCTCTACAAGGGCCAGGTCTCTTCAGCCAGGGGCCAGGAGCTGGGACAAGGGGCACTGGGCTCAAGCTGGGCCAGGGCAGGCTCAGCTCAGCTGGGAGGGCAAAGTTCTTCCCTGGCAGAGCTGTGGGGCTGTGGCCCAGGCTGCCCAGGGAGGGGGCTGAGTCCCCAGCCCTGGGGGTGTTGAACAGAGGGGAGATGAGGTGCTGAGAGCTCTGGGGCAGCACAGCACAGGGATGGTTGGATTTGATGATCTTAAAGGTCTTTTCCAACCTTGGGATTCTGTGGTTCTGTGAACTGCTCTCCCCTCCCTGCTCCCATTACTCACAGCATCATAGCTGGGATTTCTATCCCATACAGGTAGCTCAGGCTGGATGCAGACACAGAATCCCTGTGTTTACTCAAACCCCTGGCTGACAATGAAACACCACAAAGCATATTAATAGCAAGAAAACAATTATACTGGCATTGTAACTCCATTTATGTGTAATATAAGAATATGTAGCTATAGCTACAGAAAGAACTTCAGCATTAAAAAGGTGATTTTGAGGGCTGCAATGAGTGGGAAAGATGTAAAGTGAAGTGTTCATCACTGCTGTGTGACTGCCTGGTAAAACCCAACCCTGCTCAAACAGTTTCAATGGATCTTTAGCTTTGTTAATTATTTCAGTGTGGTGATGAAAGAAAAATACTGAGACTTGAGCAATAAACAAATGAGTTCAAGTGGTAAGAACCTTTCTGGAATCACAGCATCACAAGGTTGGAAAAGACCTTTAAGATCATCAAGAAAACTCTTATCAAAGTCAAGACTGAGGATGGGATTCCTACCTCCAGAGAGGGGAAAAGTAGGGATTGGGGGAAGGAACATCTACAGGAGCATCCAAGGTGCAAAGCACCACTGCAGCTGGCAAAGTGCAGGTGCCACATAGGTGGGGACCATGAAAGTACACAGCCAAAGCATTTAAGATGATCACTTTATCAACCTGAACACCTAAAAGTGCTTCTGGAGGAAAGGATTCCTGGGAGTAGAGGGGCTGTGTTTATGTGGAAGAGTTGTGCTGAGCTTAAAAGCTTTGTGGTTTCTTCTGGTGAAAAAAGGAACCACAAGATGCTGGAGGTTTTTCCATATTTATAAGTTCAGGGGGTTGGGATGCTTTGTCTGCACTGATTCCCAATGTAAATTGAGGATTCCCTCTCCCTGCTTTCATGAGCCTTCTTAGCTTAACCACATCACTGACGAGGCTGGAGAGTGATGGTGGGCAAGGGGGTGCCAAGGAGGGACATCCCATCCTTGCCACTCCTGTGAATGACCACCATTGTAGAATCACAGAGTGCTTTGGGTTGGGAGGGACCTCAAAGCCCATCTAGTCCCACCCCCTCTCATGGGCAGGGGCACCCTCACTACACCAGGCTGCCCAAAGCCCCATCCAACCTGGTCTTGAACAACTCCAGGGATGGGGCTTCCACAGCCTCTCTGGGCACCCTGTGCCAGGGCCTCCCCACCCTCAGAGTAGAGAATTTCTTCCCAATATCTAGTCTAAATCTACCATCCTCCAGTCTATAGCCATGACAATGGCCCCACATGGACTGTGGGCCCAAGATGACAAAGACAAGCACTTGAACTTCTCAGCTACTACCACCCACTGCCTGATCAGAGTTGGGTAAGTGTAACTTCTCATGCACAGCCTACCCCAAGCTAGAAACTGGCCTTGACTGGGCACTAGTGGAAAAGCGACTCTGGAGCCATAACAGGGAATCAGAGAATCCCAGCCTGGGCTGGGTTGGAAGGGACCCCAAGGGTCCCAGAGCTCCAACCCCCTGCCACAGGCAGGGACACCAACCTCCAGGCCTGGAGCTCCACAAGGTTGCCCAGGGCCCCAGCCAACCTGGCCTTCAACACCCCCAGGGACGGGGCACCCACCCCCTCTCTGGGCAGCCCCTGCCAGCCCCTCCCCACTCTCTCTGCACAGAACTTCCCCCCAATCTCTCCTCTGCCCCTTCCCTCCTCCAGCTTCACTCCAGCCCCCTTGTCCTGCCAGGCTCTGCCCTTGGAACAAGCCCATTCCCCTCCTGTTCCTCGGGTCCCTTCAGGGACGGGCAGGCTGCAATGAGGTCCCCCCCAGAAGCAGCCTTCTCTTCTCCAGGCTGAGCCAGCCCAGCTCCCTCAGCCTCTCTCCAGAGGGGAGCTGCTCCAGCCCTCTCAGCATCTCCGGGGCTCCTCTGACCCCTCTCCAACAGCCCCACATCTTCCTTGTGTTGGGCCCCAGCTCTGGACACAGGACTCCAGCTGGGGAGGGCAGAGCAGAGAGGGACAATCCCCTCCCTGGCCCTGCTGCCACCCCTCTGCTGATGGAGCCCAGGATCCCATCTCCCTTCCCAGCTGCCAGAGCCACTGCTGGCTCAGGGGGAGTCTCTCATCCCCATGACCCCCAGGTCCTTCTCAGCAGGGCTGCTCCCCAGGAGCTCTTCTCCCAGGCTGGATCTATGTCTGGGATTCTTCTGGCCCAAGTGCAACACCTGACACTTGGTAGTGTTGAAGCTCATGAGGACCCACCTTTCCAGCCTGTCAAGATCCCTCTGGGAACTGTATGAGGGGAAACTGAGATAACTCACAGAGAGAAATCAAGGGTTAACCACCACTATTGCCTTTCTCCACTGCAGCCTCAAATAGCTCATGAAATCTCCTACCACCCAGCTATGCTCCTCTAAGCCTGCTCCCCTCACAGAGGGCAGGGATTCCAGCTGCACATGGAGACCAGGGAAGTGTCAGTGCTAATCTACATCCTCCCATCTCCTCTGCTCTCCCATCCATCACGTCCTACCATCACGCTGGCTTTCTGTGTGCTCTGCCACCAAAAGAGAGCAGGGACAGGGAACACTGAGGACTTCTCCAAAGCAGATGACTGCAGCCATGCAGGCTGAGGGTAATGTCAGAAAAGAGGGGAGGAAAAACTGTTTATAAACTGCTTTAAGTCAGTCCATAGAGATGGGGTTTCTGTAAAACACCAGCAAACCAACCCCTTAAACACCCAAGTTTCTCCCATCCATCAATCCAGACATCAAGCTCCCTGCCACACCACAGAATTCCAGAATCCCACAATGTTAGGAGTTGGAAGGGACCTCCAAAGCTCATCCAGTCCAACCCCCCTGCCAGAGCAGCATCACCCAGGCTAAATCCCACAGGAACACATCCAGGATCATGGGGTTTGAAGGTCTCCAGAGAAGGAGACTCCACAACCTCTCTGGGCAGCCTGGCCCAGGGCTCTGTCACCCTCCCAGGGACAAAGTTCCTCCTGACATTCCCATGGAGCTTCCTCTGCTCCAGCTGCACCCGCTGCCCCTTGTCCTGTGGCTGCCACCCCTGAGCAGAGCCTGGCTCTGTCCTCCTGACTCTCACCCTGCACATATTGATAGACATTGATGAGGTCACCCCTCAGCCTCCTCTTCTCCAGGCTAAAGAGCCCCAGCTCCCTCAGCCTCTCCAATCCTTCCAGGAAAACCCACTCCAACAACCAAGGATCTGGCTGAAAATTTCCACCTGTGGCTGGTGGCAACACGAACAGGGTGTTTTTATGGGAAGCTCCTCAACCCAGTCCCAAACCACCACCTTTCCTTTGGGGAATTAAAAGCAGATGGTAAACAAATCAAAGGCCAGTTATCTAAAGAGTTGTTGAGATTCAGCATCCCTCTTTGTTACCCAGCTGGAACACATTGTGTTCACACCCATACTCCCAGCTCTGAGCTGTTTATTGGGTTGTAACAGAGGGGGGGGGGGGGAATTTCCTCCTCCTTTTCCAAGAGCAAGTTGGTCACCACAGTGTGTTTGGCAATCCCTTAGACAATATTCCTAAGAGGTGTTAAGTGAAGGGGGCTGGAAACGAGGAGCAGTCACCCTGGAGGTGGAGATGAAGGTGTAGAAACTCCAGGGAAGATGGGAATCTCCTGAAATAACTCCTCAGTGTCTCCACCTGAAGGGAGAATTTGATATACCCTTTTCTGACACACAAGCTAGCAGCAAAAGGAAGGATTCAGAAGTGTCACCTCCAATATCCATTGGAAAGCTGTACCACACACAACCTCTGAATTGCTCTGATCTCCTGAAGGACAGCACACTTTCTGGGTGAAAAGCCACCTTAAAGAAACTGGGGGCTGCAGATGCTTCAGGTGGGCACATACAACACGCCCAAAACACGAGTCCAGGGAGGCTGAGCTCTCTGCATCCTGGATGGATGCTCCTCTGCCATGTCCCATGGCACAGACCCTCCTAGGAGATGCCATGCCCAAGCCACAAGCCCATCAAGCCTTGGTTGGGGATCTTTTTAACTGGAGACTCATGTTCCAAAGCAGATGGGACGACCACTGTGGGAACCAAGGTGTATTTGGGCAGAAGTCACTAGGAAGAAGCACCCTGAGATCTCTGGTAGTCCACAGGTCCTGAACTCTGCACAGTAACTCCTCCAATCGAGCCCAGAAATTCTGTTCTTCTCCAATTACACCAGGTTCAGAAAGGCAGCATGAAGGAAAACTTGGGTGTCAACTAAAGCACCATTTTACTCAACCCTCTCAAGTGCTCCAGTGGTGTTTGTACAGAATGGAGAGAATCCTGCAAACCCAGCAAACCCCCACCCACTCCCCTGTTCCATGAATTAACCAAAACAACCTCTTAACACCCTACCACAACCTCTCCATTTCAACACCCTCCTGAGCTACACAAGGGGGTTTGCTGACCACACGCTCCCCTTCCCATTCTGGGTGAGGCACTGGAAGGAAACACATCCTCATCCTCACCCAAGCAGTGAGGTGGCTACTGCTAATCACTGCAGCAAAGCAACTCAATGAGATGGTGAATGTGAGCATAGTGTAGCCAGGAGGTCAGGATTGTGCCCCTGGGCTGGGCACTGGGGAGGCTGCAGCTCCAGTGCTGGGGCCAGTTCTGGGCTCCTCAGCATCACAAGGACATGGAGGTGCTGCACAAAGGGCCTTCAGTGCCCATCAAGGGGTCTTGGGTTCTCTAGAGAGGGTCAGGGGTGCCCTATGAGGGGTCTTGGTTGCTCTACAAAGGGCCTTGGGTGCCCATCAAGGGGTCTTGGGTTCCCTAGAGAGCGTCCTGGGTGCCCTATAAGGGGTCTTGGTTGCTCTACAAAGGGTCTTGTTTGCCAAACAAGTGGAGTTGGGTGCTTTACAAAGGGTCTTGGGTGCCACTCAAGGGGCCTTGAGTGACTCTAAGTGGTCTTGGGTGCCCTATCAGGGGTGTTGGGTGCTCTCCAAGGGCCTTGGGTGCTTCTAGAAGGGTCCAGACTCTCTGCAAAGGCACCTGTGAGGTGCTGGAGCGAGTGCAGAGAAGGGCAACCAGGCTGGGGAAGGGGCTGGAGGGCAAATCCTCTGAGGAGCAGCTGAGGGAGCTGGGGGTGTTGAGGCTGGAGCAGAGGAGGCTGAGGGGAGCCCTTCTCCCCCCCTGCCCTGCCCTGCCAGGAGGGTGCAGAGAGGTGGGCGCTGGTCTCTTCAGCCAGGGGCCAGGAGCTGGGACAAGGGGCACTGGGCTCAAGCTGGGCCAGGGCAGGCTCAGCTCGGAGGGCCAAGTTCTTCCCTGGCAGAGCTGTGGGGCTGTGGCCCAGGCTGCCCAGGGAGGGGGCTGAGTCCCCAGCCCTGGGGGTGTTGAACAGAGGGGAGATGAGGTGCTGAGAGCTCTGGGGCAGCACAGGACAGGTTCAGTTGGGCTTGATGATCTTAAAGGGCTTTTCCAATCTTGGGATTCTGGGATTCTGTGAAAGCAGAAGGAAGAAGGAAAAATTTGGAAACTAGTCAAGTTTCCTCCTGCTTTGCTTTCTGTGGGTGTAAAATGAGAATTATGGATGCTGACACCCTTTGCTAAGTGGCATCAGCTTCACTTCCTGCACCTTGTAAAGCATCGATGTCTCCTGCGCAAGCAAGTTGGAAAAGCTGCTGGAGATCTGGAAAAGGAAATGACATGAATCTAAACAGATGGTTAATCCAAAGGTTAGCTTCTGGTTCTGCAGCCAGAGGAAAGAGGGTTTTTCTTTAGCACAAATAAATCATATAAATAATATAAACACCAGTAGTTCAAGTCAAAATACCAGCTCAGGTCAATCTGGACTTAACACCTTCAGCATCGTCTCAGCATTCCTGACTTTAGGCACTTGAGGCTTAAAATCATTTACATCATTATCATAGAATCCCAGCCTGGGCTGGGTTGGAAGGGACCCCAAGGGTCACAGAGCTCCAACCCCCTGCCACAGGCAGGGCCACCAACCTCCAGGCCTGGAGCTACACAAGGTTGCCCAGGGCCCCAGCCAACCTGGCCTTCAACACCCCCAGACACGGGGCACCCACCCCCTCTCTGGGCAGCCCCTGCCAGCCCCTCCCCACTCTCTCTGCACAGAACTTCCCCCCAATGTCTCCTCTGCCCCTTCCCTCCTCCAGCTTCACTCCAGCCCCCTTGTCCTGCCAGGCTCTGCCCTTGGAACAAGCCCATTCCCCTCCTGTTCCTCGGGTCCCTTCAGGGACGGGCAGGCTGCAATGAGGTCCCCCCCAGAAGCAGCCTTCTCTTCTCCAGGCTGAGCCAGCCCAGCTCCCTCAGCCTCTCTCCAGAGGGGAGCTGCTCCAGCCCTCTCAGCATCTCCGGGGCTCCTCTGACCCCTCTCCAACAGCCCCACATCTTCCTTGTGTTGGGCCCCAGCTCTGGACACAGGACTCCAGCTGGGGAGGGCAGAGCAGAGAGGACAATCCCCTCCCTGTCCCTGCTATACCATTATACATCTTCCAGGGTCTCTGCTTGCTTCTGCACCTCCTGAGGTGACACAGACAAAGGGCTCAGCACCACAGGGTGCTGGGCACACCCCCAAAACACAAACAGGTACAGAGAGCAGCATCTCCACATCATTTCAGTGACAAGATTCTCCTTTAGCAGCAGCCAGAACTGCTGGACCATCCCTTAACCCCCTTGTGAGCTACAGGAGCATTTCACAGTTTGTTTTCTTGGGGGGTTAGAAGGGGAGAGGGGTTAGAAGGGAGGGAGTTAATCCCCTAAACCACACAAAACCAGAAAGCCCAGCAGCAAAGCCTCCCCACGTGCCAGGAGAGCGTTGTTAAGCACTGGACTGCAGCAAGCAACAGTGTTAAAATAAGCTCTTTGGAGATGAGCTTTATATATAAAATTTCCATGGTTACCTCCAAGCAAGTTACCATGGCTCAGACAGGACTAAGTACTTCTTTTTTTTTTTCCAAAGCCATTTACAAGCATTTAAGAGGGTTTTGGGGTTGGTTTTTTTTTTTTCTCCCCATTCAAAAGTATCTCAGACCATTAGGGCACTGGTTTTTCTGAGCAAGTACCTTCTGTATTCCACCTTCAGTACAACTTTCATTTCCTACTTGCCCAGTTTACAGGAAGCACGTTAGAAACAGGGACAATGAGAAGATTGGGGTCTGTAGAAAATCTCAAGCTCCTCTTGACAGCCAGGAAAGTCCTAGAGTCACTTAAAGGTGCTGGGAAAGCATTTAGTTATTGTACCAGGTGAAACAGCTGTTGGATCAAATAGATTTTTCCAGATGTTTGGAGTCAGGGGCTGTACTGGCATCACTACCCATGACTAAGAGCTACACAACTGTGATGAAACAATTACAGCAACAAATCGTGCTGTGACTGAAGGGACTCAAGCTAAAGAGAGACTCCCCCTGAGCCAGCAGTGGCTCTGGCAGCTGGGAAGGGAGATGGGATCCTGGGCTCCATCAGCAGAGGGGTGGCAGCAGGGCCAGGGAGGGGATTGTCCCTCTCTGCTCTGCCCTCCCCAGCTGGAGTCCTGTGTCCAGAGCTGGGGCCCAACACAAGGAAGATGTGGGGCTGTTGGAGAGGGGTCAGAGGAGCCCCGGAGATGCTGAGAGGGCTGGAGCAGCTCCCCTCTGGAGAGAGGCTGAGGGAGCTGGGCTGGCTCAGCCTGGAGAAGAGAAGGCTGCTTCTGGGGGGGACCTCATTGCAGCCTGCCCGTCCCTGAAGGGACCCAAGGAACAGGAGGGGAATGGGCTTGTTCCAAGGGCAGAGCCTGGCAGGACAAGGGGGCTGGAGTGAAGCTGGAGGAGGGAAGGGGCAGAGGAGAGATTGGGGGGAAGTTCTGTGCAGAGAGAGTGGGGAGGGGCTGGCAGGGGCTGCCCAGAGAGGGGGTGGGTGCCCCGTCCCTGGGGGTGTTGAAGGCCAGGTTGGCTGGGGCCCTGGGCAACCTTGTGGAGCTCCAGGCCTGGAGGTTGGTGGCCCTGCCTGTGGCAGGGGGTTGGAGCTCTGGGACCCTTGGGCTCCCTCCTACCCAGCCCAGGCTGGGATTCTCTGATTCCCTGTTGATGGCTCCAGAGTCGCTCTTCCAACCCAGACCATTCTATGATTCTGTGATTCTATAAAGCAGTGGTGTTCTCAATCCAAGGAATAAAATCCCTAAATTAATCCAAACCAAAGTGCTTTTGCTGCTCAGCATCACTTACAGAAAAACTCTCATCTGGAAAGGATTTCCTTAGATAAAACTCTTACCTGGAAAGGATTTCTTTATTTATATTGTTAATGAAAGGTTTGAGGCTGTAGGACACAACTTCTGGGAGACCAATTAGAGTAACCAACATGCAGCAAGACCAGGAACTGCAGATCTATGGGAACATCATCCTCTACACCCAGCTCAGGCACCTGGCTGGTTGAGCAAACCAAAGCCACCTACGTACCCCAGCTTTTTCTTCAACTGAAAACTGTGAGAAAGAAAGGCTTTTCTACACATCCTTGAGATTTATTTTAAATGCCATCCCACCCCTCCCCAAAAAAAAAAGATGAAGGACTATTTCACCCAGGATGCCAACACATGACAAGATCCCAGCTGTAAAGCCAACAGGTCAACCAGAAGGAGACACTGAGTTCAGTGAAATGGGTCCTGTCTTTCATGACCTGAAGATGACAGAAGGACAGGCAGACTCACACCATGGATTTGACTGCCCTTTCCACAGCCAGCCTTGCTTTGCTTCACACACCCAGCAGAGAAAATCCTAACAGCCTCCACTCCAGCAGCCCTCCAGTATCCATTCCTTGCCCTTTTTCTCTTGGGCATTGAAACGAGCCCCACAAAGGTGGAGCAAAGAAGACTAATAATTCATTTAAAAGGGCTTAGAATCATGGAATCATGGAATCACAGACTGCTCTGGGTTGGAAGGGACCCCAAAGGTCCCAGAGCTCCAACCCCCTGCCACAGGCAGGGCCACCAACCTCCAGGCCTGGAGCTCCACAAGGTTGACCCCAGCCAACCTGGCCTTGAGTCAGGAGGATGCATCTCAGCAGGCCCAGAGCCAAGGGAGGATGGTGGACAAGAGACAGGCTTCCCTTCAACCAGCCTGAGACACATCTCCCAGTTAACACTCCCATTGCCAGATGAAGAATCCCAGAATCCCAGCCTGGGCTGGGTTGGGAGGGACCCCAAGGAGCACAGAGCTCCAACCCCCTGCCACAGGCAGGGCCACCAACCTCCAGGCCTGGAGCTCCACAAGGTTGCCCAGGGCCCCAGCCAACCTGGCCTTCAACACCCCCAGGGACGGGGCACCCACCCCCTCTCTGGGCAGCCCCTGCCAGCCCCTCCCCACTCTCTCTGCACAGAACTTCCCCCCAATCTCTCCTCTCCCCCTTCCCTCCTCCAGCTTTATAGAATCATAGAATGGTCTGGGATGGTCTTGGTCCCCTCTGACTGGGACTGTGGGTGTGTTATAATGGAATTAAGATACAAAAATGAGTTACACACCCCTGTTATCTGCAGTCCTATTTATCTCCCTCTGGATGCCTATCTGTCCAACATGACCTGGGGAGCTGCTTTGGCAGGGGGGGTTGGACCCAATGATCTCTCGAGGTCCCTTCCAACGCCTATGATTCTATGATCAGCCAGAGGCATCCTAATCCCCAATAAAAAGAGAATAATTTCTTTAAGATGAAAGGAAAGCCATTTTCAAAGCCATTTTCAAAGCCATTTTCAAAGCCATCCCACCTGGCAGGAGCTCAGACATGGGTTGCACTGGGTTTGGCTCAGTGGACCGAGGCTGCCCCAGGCACAGGTCAGAGCCAGGATGCCCTTTGCCTCCTGCAACCACAAAAAATAACAAACTCCTGGTTTGTGTTTGACTTCCAGCAGCTTCTGCAACACCCTAACGAGCCCTCAGCAGAGAGACAACCAGATGTGCCTCCCCAGATGATGTTGAGGAGCGATACCCAAAGCCTGGGAGGAGATAGGGTTGGGAACATGAGACTTTCTGCTGGATCAGCCAGTCCATTCATCCCCATCCTCCCTTCAGATCTGCTATTTTAGCTCTGCCACTGCTGGGCACGTCGCCAAGGAACAGTAAAGACAATTTAATTTCTGGTGGAGGGACAGGAAAATTGCAAATCTGGGATATGACAATAAAGACATCAGCAGCTTTCTGCCTCAGCCCATGGAATCCATGGATATTGGATGAAGATTCCTGTCACTAAACCATTTCTATTCATGTATCGTTTGCTCAAGCAGAACGGGCAACAGATCAACAGGACCTGGTAGGGTTGGAGGCTTCAACACAATCACAAGGTGGGAAAAGACCTTTAAGATCATCAAGCCCAACTGAACCTGTCCTGTGCTGCCCCAGAGCTCTCAGCACCTCATCTCCCCTCTGTTCAACACCCCCAGGGCTGGGGACTCAGCCCCCTCCCTGGGCAGCCTGGGCCACAGCCCCACAGCTCTGCCAGGGAAGAACTTGGCCCTCCCAGCTGAGCTGAGCCTGCCCTGGCCCAGCTTGAGCCCAGTGCCCCTTGTCCCAGCTCCTGGCCCCTGGCTGAAGAGACCAGCGCCCACCTCTCTGCACCCTCCTGGCAGGGCAGGGCAGGGGGGGAGAAGGGCTCCCCTCAGCCTCCTCTGCTCCAGCCTCAACACCCCCAGCTCCCTCAGCTGCTCCTCAGAGGATTTGCCCTCCAGCCCCTTCCCCAGCCTGGTTGCCCTTCTCTGCACTCGCTCCAGCACCTCCATGTCCTTGTGATGCTGAGGAGCCCAGAACTGGCCCCAGCACTGGAGCTGCAGCCTCCCCAGTGCCCAGCCCAGGGGCACAATCCCTGCCCTGGCCCTGTGGCCACGCTGGCTCTGACACAAGCCAGGATGCCCTTGGCCTTCCTGGCCCCCCGGGCACACTGCTGGCTCCTGGGCAGTCCCAGGCCCCCAACACCCCCAGCTCCTTCTCCCCAGCAGCTCTCCAGCCGCTCTGCCCCCAGCCTGGAGCGCTGCTGGGGGTCAGGGTGTCCCATGGGCAGCAAGGCAATTCTGTTCAACCACAGAACCATTCCCTTCAAACAGCTTTCCATGAAATTTTGCATACAATGTGTCTTTCTTTTAATTTGGATACTGTAAAAATATGATTTCTTCACCTCAGGATGCTTTGAGGTGGAGATAGAGATAAAGAAAGGTTTTTAAACTACTCTCTCCAGAACAGTAGTATGTGCAGACTAGAGGGAACTGGTTTATTGCCAAAGAAAACACAATGTAAAGCAATAATGTATGTAAAACACTCTTCACAAAGGAATTTTTCTTCTTTTTCAGATCAATCTTAAACAAGAGTGTGATCAAAACCATGCAGGAATCTAAAAATATCTGGCCAGAGAAAACACCAAACAGAGAGGCAGCCCTGGGCTATTTGTTAAAGGGAGGAAAAATAAAAAGGAGGGGAGGGATTTTTTTTTCTCCTTTTTTTGGAGGTTCCCAAGTGCTTTTTAGGTGGGCTGGGTAGCAGGACACAACCCACCACAAAGATCCATCAGCAAGATCACAGCATCACAGAATCATAGGGGTTAGTAGGGCCCTCAAGAGCTCATCAGGTCCAACCCCCTGCCAAAGCAGGGTCCCTAGGACAGGGGCTGGGATCTCTCCAGAGAAGGAGACTCCACACCCCCCTGGGCAGCCTGGCCCAGGGCTCCCTCACCCTCACTGGCAACAAGTTCTGCCCCACATTGGGGGGGAACTCCCTGGGCTCCAACTTGAGCCCAGCACCCCTTGTCCTGTCCCCACAGACCCTGAGCAGAGGCTGCCCATGGCCCCCTGGGTGCCACCCTTCAGCTCTTGATCCCCAGGGATCAGATCCCCTCTCAGGCTGCTTCTCTCCAGGCTGAACAGCCCCAGCTCCCTCAGCCTCTCCAGCCCCAGGTCCCTCAGCCTCTCCAGCTCCCTCAGCCTTTCCTGAGAAGCTTTGACTGCTGGGCAGCCCTGGAGCAGTTGGGCAGTTGGACTGGGTGTGTGTTCCAGGTCCCATCCAACTGGAAGAGTCTCTTCTCATCCCACACCCACCCTGCAGCTGACCTCAGAGCCTCCTCCAGCCCCAGTCCTGGGCATCCCCAGTCTCTCTGGCTGCTGGCACTGGGAATACAAAGCCCCTGAGGCTGCAGCCCTGCTCCAGCTGCTGGTCCAGACCCCCCCACACACAGAGTCAGACGTCCTGCAGATGCCTCCAGCAGCTGGACAGATGGACAGTGTGCCCAGTGGCTGCCCCTGGATCCTTGCTCTCCTCTACCTAACGCCCAGGGCTGCACACTGGGGTGTCCCTCAGCCTTTCCTCCCAGGGGAGATGCTCCAGCCCCTTCAGCATCTCCCTGTCCCTCCTCTGGCCTCTCTCCAGGAGATCCCTGGCTGCTTGATCCCAGGGAGCCCAGCACTGGACACAACACTCCAGCTGGGGCCTGAGCAGGGCAGATGCAGGATGAGCATCCTTGTGCTGTCTCCAGGTGGGATTTTCAGCCCCTCAAAGCCAGGCTCAGCATTATCAATGGGGAAATCAATGCAAACAGCAGCCAATGCAAATCTACCCCCACCTGGAGCACGTTGGTTTTAAAAGCACGTTACCAGTTGCTGAAAATTCTTCACCTTGGGAGCAGCCCCATCTACAAACATTCTGTGTTTTCATTCACCTTAAGAGTAAATTAACTCCCTGGTGTTTGAAGTCTGAAGTGAACTGGCTGTGTGGTAATTACCTCCTGTTCACATACAAGTAGCTGCTTGTGCCAAGCCAGCTCTTTCTTGCTTGGAGAGGCCATGCTCCAAAGCACCAGCTCTAGTGCTGCTGCTGTTTATGTTTTGGAAGCCAAGCTGAAAGAAATGCTTTAGGAAGAAGAGAAAAAAAAAAAAAAACAAACCAAAACAACACAACCAACCCCTCTCTAGAAGAGCTTGTTTAACCAAAGACTGTGGAAGGTTTTGGGGGAAAAAATAAAAACCCAACCAAAAAAAGCAGAGAAACTCTGAGAAAGACCATTTTGAAACCCCTTCCTAGAGTGAGCTCAGTGAAATTCTCTTGGCTACGTGCTTTTCCCACTCTGTTAAGCCAGGCTGTTAAGCCAGGCTTAACAGAATTCCCTGGTGATTCAGCACAGTGTTTGAAAACGTGATGTTGTTATTAAGCCTGACCAAAGCGAGGCCTCTCAAGGAGGCACTTGATTTCCAAGCACCTGGAGACCTTCAGCACTCAGCCAAGGTGCTCAGGGTGGGTCCTTGCACACCATCAGAGCAGAAGAGTGAAGCTTTGCTGATGAAGAAGGTACAAGGCCACAGGGAGCTTCATAATATTGACAGCACCTCCAGGAAAAGGAGATATTGGCTTCGTTTGGTCCTCCTAGAAGGGTTCAGCACAGCGTCAGCGAGTTAGCCCAGCTTTCAGATGGTAAAAAGATGCAAGGTGCTGGAAAACTGCTCCACTTCCATCTGCCTCAGTCCCCCCCCTGCCCCAAATATCCACTCTCAGCTTCTGGTATTTCCACTACCTGCTAGAAGTTCACACTCTCTCAAACACCAAGCACCCAGAGGTCTCCATCTCACCGTGTTGGGTGCTCTTCTGGCTTTGTAATATAACCAACACCTCCATGGGACTCAGCAGCAGCAGCTGGTCTTTCTGTTCCCTTTCTCTCTCACCAAAAGATCCTTAAGTGCTTAGAAATTAGCCCAGAAGTCCTACATAAACTTGCTGGTGAAGCTCTTCACATCTAGAAGACACCCTTGTGGTCCTAATCCAGGTCTCATTCTCCAAGCATCTCAAGTTGTATTTCCCAGACTTTAAGGCCACAAGATATAAAGGGTAAGAACGTGGTGAAGGGACTCAAGAGATCAAGGGCTGCCCTGACAGACAGAAATTAAACTTAATATGCCTTGAGAGTGCTCTTGTATGAAGTATTTTGAAGCTGATTGAGTGTTAGGAAGTATTAATGTGAGGATAAATAGCTGCTTGCAGGAAGAAAAAAAAGACCAGACCAGCTAGGAGGCTTTGGCTAGACACAAAAAGCACTCATTTCCTAAAATAAGCAAATTAAAGGAAAATATTTGTACTTCTTTCCATGTAAGAATGTGATCTTCAAGTTGATTGTGCCATCTCCAGAAAGGTATCCAAGCAGGTAGGTAAAACCAAGGAAGTAAGGACAATTCATCTTGGAGTAACCCCATACTAAGGTTCACTCTCCCCTAAGTGTGAGGCTAAGTAGAGCTCATCACTAAGAATCACTAAGAACACAGGCCTTATGAGGAACGGCTGAGGGAGCTGGGATTGTTCAGCCTGGAGAAGAGGAGGCTCAGGGGAGACCTTAGAGCTCTCTAGAACTTCCTGAAGGGAGGTTGTGGTGAGCTGGGGGTCGGCCTCTTCTCCTGTGTAGACAGACACAGAACTAGAGGGAATGGTGTCAAGCTGAGCCAGGGGAGATTCAGGCTGGACATTAGGAAGCACTACTACTGAAAGGGGAGTCAGGCACTGGAATGCACTGCCCAGGGAGGTGGTGGAGTCACCAACCCTGGGGGTGTTCAAGGAAAGACTAGATGTTGTATTGAGGGACATGGTTTAGTGGGAGCTGGTAGTAATAGGTGAATGGTTGGACTGGATGATCTTTTAGGTCTTTTCCAACCTTGATAATTCTGTGATTCTGTGAATCCAAATTGCAAAAGGAACTGGAGAACCAGCCAGGAAAACTCCAGCAAAATCCAGAAGCCAAGGTCAGCAAATCCTATTTCCTAAACCCAAGGATTGAGATCCGACGGCGGGCTCTGCCTATGTCCATCTGGCATCTGTCTGAGACATCCTCTTAAAGCTCTCCTGGCTCTGCAAGAGCAGGGCTTGATCCTCCTCTAAGGAAAAGAGAAGGGAAACAGCTCACAAACTTCCTCCATGGAGATTTTAGTCCCTATGGATGAGATTTGAGAAACAGTAGGGTTTTTCCTCTTCATTCCCAGCACAGGGAATAACAGGTTAGGAGAGAACGTTATGGGTTTTGTTTGCCTAATGAGGCTGAACCTCTCTTAAACATCTAAAAACCACGGTCTGGCTTCACCTTTGTGTGTCTTCTTGCATTCAGAATGGATCCACACAACTTTTATTCCCAAGAGAATATGGAACCATACTGGGTGAACTGGGCTAAGGGATGTACACAGGGGGTAAGGGAGGTGGGACTTCATAGTCATGGAAACCTGCACGTGGTGGATGTGATACAACTGCTTGTAACTCGTTACCTCTCCTGGCAGAGTGACTGTGGCCAAGAACTTCAGTCAACTGGTGAAATAAAGAACATTTCCCCTGGGTTTATTAATTACCTGAGAATTAAGCTAAGACTAAGTGAAGACTGAGACCTCTCTCATGAGAGCATAGGTCAAGAGCCAAGAATTTGTTTCTATTCATAGACTAACAGAATCACAGCATGCTTTGGGTTGGGAGGGACCTCAAAGCCCATCTGGTTCCAACCACCTGTCATGAGCAGGGACACCCTCACTACACCAGGCTGCCCAAAGCCCCATCCAACCCAGCCTTGGACACCTCCAGGGATGGGGCTTCCACCCCCTCTCTGGGCACCCTGTGCCAGGGCCTCCCCACCCTCAGAGTACAGAATTCCTTCCTCACATCTAACCTACCCCTGCCCTCTGTCAGCTTGAAGCCATCACCCCTTGGCCTGTCCCTGCACTCCCTGGTGACCAGCCCCTCTCCCACTGCCCTGTAGGATCCCTTGAAGGATTGGTGGGCTGCAATGAGGTCTCCCTGGAACCTTCTCTTCTCCAGGCTGAACCAGCCCAACTCTCTCAGCCTGGTTTCAGAGGAGAGGTGCTCCAGTCCCTGATAATCTCTGTGGCCTCCTCTGGCCTCGCTCCAACAGCTCTACATCTTTCCTGTCCTGGGGACCCCCGAGCTGGATGCAGCACTGCAGGTCAGGTGTCCCTGCCCTGTGGCAGGGGCTTGGGACTCGATGATCTTTAAGGTCCCTTCCAGCCCTCACCATTCTATGATTGTACCATAGTGATTTCCACTTTAACATGCAATTTCCAGTGACCATTCACTGACCTCCTTGTCTTTCACCACATTGTTCAATTAACCTATCATGGTCAGCTCTTCTTTATGCTAAACACAAGGCCACCAGGCTCTGAGCAAGCCTCAGGCCAAGACCTCCACAGCCCTGGTTCATTCAGGAGGAGCTGACTTCAAAGCAGAAGCACTGCCAGAGGCTGTCATGTTGCTAAAGACACTTTTTTCCCCCAAAAAAAGGTGCTGTTCTTCCATGAAGCTGGTGGAACATCTCCCTCCCTGCTCACACAAAGCACTACAGGTGCATTGTCTTAACGCTGGGCATGAAGCAGAACATGCTCACATCTCAGAATGCCTACATTAATAATATATAACCAGATAAAATACATAAAAATATACCATAAATATATTAATATGGTTCTCTCAAGGGGATTTTGCTGACCTCACAGCTATTCTCAGGTTGTAGTTGCAGCTGCAGGATGGCCACAGGGCCAAGTGGGAGACTAAATGTCATGATCTAAGCAGGAGGGGAATGGGCTTGTTCCAAGGGCAGAGCCTGGCAGGACAAGGGGGCTGGAGTGAAGCTGGAGGAGGGAAGGGGGAGAGGAGACATTGGGGGGAAGTTCTGTGCAGAGAGAGTGGGGAGGGGCTGGCAGGGGCTGCCCAGAGAGGGGGTGGGTGCCCCATCCCTGGGGGTGTTGAAGGCCAGGTTGGCTGGGGCCCTGGGAAACCTTGTGGAGCTCCAGGCTTGGAGGTTGGTGGCCCTGCCTGTGGCAGGGGGTTGGAGCTCTGGGACCCTTGGGGTCCCTCCCAACCCAGCCCAGTCTGTGGTTCTATGATCTTGCAAACAGTGGCCACCAGCTTCCTAATCTTAAACCTTCCTGTGAGCCCATCTAAGCTGCCCCCTAAAGATGGTAATTCCAAGCTCTCTGCAACACATTATTTTTTCAGGCAAGACCTTGTATTTTATTTTTGGAAAGGATCATAGAATATCCCAAGTTGGAAGGGATCCACAAGGATCATCAAGTCCAACTCCTTTTTTCTTCCCCTCTGTCCAAACAAGCACAGGTATGAATCCCCCTCAGTTTAGGTTCTGAGCACAAGAAACAGTTTATGAGTCTTCTAAACTTAAAATCAAGGCTTTACCAGAGGAACTCAGTCTGAACCTGACCCTTCCCTACTTGGCAAGGGCTTCCATCTCAACGATCTGGCCCATCTGAGAGCTGAGAAACATCCCTATCCAAGAGCTGGGGAAGGAGATTGGATGCAAACACATAGATTACTGTATGGAAATTCTATTTTTTTTAAAAATATTAGGCTTCCAATAGTTCTGGCATGAAGAGAAGGCATTACATCATTTATCAGAACCTGGGAATTCTGAATGCCTGGGGCTTCCAGTCCTAACAAGTCTTCTCCCCTAAAAATCCACCACTGAAAATTCTCTCTCCCTTCATGAATCCTTACTGAAGGAGCCTTCACAGAATCACAAGGCTGGAAAAGACCTTTAAGATCATCAAGTCCAACCATCTCTGTCCTGTGCTAAATCATATCCCTCAGTACCTCATCTACCCTTTTTTTAAGCACATCCAGGGAAGGTGAGTTAATCCCCTCCCTGGGCAGTCTGTGCCAGGCTTCTCCTCCTTTGAAGGAGCGAGTAAAGAAAACCCAACAAAGCTTCCTTGTTACCCTTTCTTGGAAGGAAGGGGCACAGAGCCTATTCAGCCTCTCTTCTTCCTCTTCCTCTGAATAAAGCAGCAAGTCCTGTACCTTGAGCAAGCACCCCTTCCCATGACAAGCCTGGCACCAGCCTTGGGAGTCTTTTGAAGTCAGAAGGATGAGAAGCCAAGTGGTGTGGAGCTCCAAAGGTTGGCTGAGCTAGAACCAATTCTCCAGGACAAATAAGCTGTGTAAACACTAATAACATCATCTACTTAAAAGCTCTATTACTGATGCTACACAACCACCGTGCATTTTCTAACACAGAGATAAATGCTACCACAAATATTTGTTCTGTGCTAAACAGGAAGACCTGAGCTGAAGCTGTTGTGGCCCAGAGCTGCTCATGATGAACCGGAGCTGCCTGAGCACTGTGATCCAGAGCTGGGCTCCATGGGATCACCCAGCCAGGGATCTGCTGGAGAGAGGCCAGAGGAGGGACAGGGAGATGCTGAAGGGCCTGGAGCATCTCCCCTGGGAGGAAAGGCTGAGGGAGCTGGGGCTGTTCAGCCTGGAGAGAAGAGACTGAGAGGGGATCTGATCCCTGGGGATCAAGAGCTGAAGGGTGGGACCCAGGGGGCCATGGGCAGCCTCTGCTCAGGGTCTGTGGGGACAGGACAAGGGGTGCTGGGCTCAAGTTGGAGCCCAGGGAGTTCCCCCCCAATGTGGGGCAGAACTTGTTGCCAGTGAGGGTGAGGGAGCCCTGGGCCAGGCTGCCCAGGGGGGTGTGGAGTCTCCTTCTCTGGAGAGATCCCAGCCCCTGTCCTAGGGACCCTGCTTTGGCAGGGGGTTGCACCCCAGGGGCTCTGGAGGTCCCTTCCAACCCCTGTGATTCTGTGACTCTCCGATTGCTCCATTGGGGCTTTAAACCCACTGCAAAGAGAGAGGGTTTGGGCTTTGGGTTGGTTGGGTTTGTTGTTTTTTTTTTAATTTTATAAAGCAGGATTAATATTTTATGATTGCATTCTTCTGCATTCCAAACATCTAAATAACTCCAGATTGCCAAACGCTTCAACTGCCAAGAAAATATTCTCTTTACCCTTTTCTGCCTCTTTTCTGTTAGAGGGCAGGGGGAAAAAAAAGTCTCCTAAGTGTAATGAAAATGGAACCTGATGTGATGAGTAATTCTGAGCTTGTTCAAAGGCTTTCTTTCTCTCAAAGAATATGAAATAAACTGAGGAGGTCTGTGTAACCAGGCCGTGTAGCAACAGAGATCTAATGAAACTGTGAAAACTGAAAAGGGAAGACAACAGGAACAGCAGGAACACCCTACAAAGATTATCCACTCGTTTCCCCCTTGATTTAATTCAATGTAGCTGTGTTCTGTGGTCACCTACTCACAGTCAAGCAAGAGAAGCATTCACAGAATCACAGATTTGGAAGGTGCAACCCCCTGCCCAAGCAGGGTCCCTAGGACAGGGGCTGGAATCTCTCCAGAGAAGGAGACTCCACACCCCCCTGGGCAGCCTGGCCCAGGGCTCCCTCACCCTCACTGGCAACAAGTTCTGCCCCACATTGAGGGGGAACTCCCTGGGCTCCAACTTGAGCCCATCACCCCTTGTCCTGTCCCCACAGACCCTGAGCAGAGGCTGCCCATGGCCCCCTGGGTGCCACCCTTCAGCTCTTGATCCCCAGGGATCAGATCCCCTCTCAGTCTCTTCTCTCCAGGCTGAACAGCCCCAGCTCCCTCAGCCTTTCCTCCCAGGGGAGATGCTCCAGGCCCTTCAGCATCTCCCTGTCCCTCCTCTGGACTCTCTCCAGGAGATCCCTGGCTGGTTGATCCCAGGGAGCCCAGCACTGGACACAACACTCCAGCTGGGGCCTGAGCAGGGCAGAGCAGAGGGGGAGGATCCCCTCCTGTCCCCTGCTGCCCACACTCCTCCTGATGCCCCCAGGATCCCAGTGTCTCTCTCAGCCCCAGGACACACTGCTGGCTCATGGCCACCCTGTCCCCCACCAGCACCCCCAGGTCCTTCTCCACAGAGCTCCTCTCCAACATCTCACCCCCAGCCTGTCCTGGTACAAGTGGTTATTCCTTCCCAGGTTCTGAGGTTGCTATTGCAAATTAAAGCACAGGAAGAACTGGGATGGCTGAGATCCCAGCTATTGCAACGAGGGGGGTTGGGGTTGAAGTCAGAAACAACGTGATTCCCAACTATGTGAACACATCTTGAAACCTTCCACCCACCTCCTGCACTTTTGAGGTCACCCATTCCTCAGGACTTCCTCCAGTCAACTCTTCTATACTAAATTCTTCACATCACACACACCAGTAGTTGCCTTTTTAGATGGGAAAAGAGAAGCCAGAAGGTTCATCACAACCTCAACTCAGCAGTTCCATCCTTCACCTTCTTTAAAACACTTCAACCCCTGCAACTAGTTGCTGAAAAAGTATCAGGAGCAAAATACATTTTGCTTAAACCAAACCAAAAAAAACCACCCCACACCCCCCCCCAAAAGGCTAAAATCTCAAACCCAGGTCTCTTCTCCCAATCATAGTCCTGTTTTGGCCAGACAGCTCCTTCATGTCCATAAATGAAACCACATTCATAACCAGTCATCAAATATTTTGCCCTGATGCCTCATGTACCGTCAGCCCAGGACAACCCCATCCCTGCTGCTGCTTGTCTCGTGCCAGTGAACACTCAACAAGTCCTTTTAGAGGCAACTGAGGTCCTACCTCAAAGTATGGTTGGACTCAATGATCTCAAAGGTCTTTTCCAACCTGATTCTAATCCAGGCTTCTGTTCTAAAATGACACATCAGGGAGATACTCATGGCCCTGAGACACTGCTCAAGATGCAAAATACCAACCTTGCTTCAAAGAAGCAGAGGGTTTGGGTCAAGCCTGTAAGGGTGCTGATGCTGCATACACATGAACCTCTCAGGTGGTGGATCTGGCCTTCCCAAAATCATACTTCACCCAGTGGTTTTCCCAAAAAAAAAAAAAAACCAAGCTGTTGAGCAAAGAAAAGAAAAATGGAAACCAGAGCAAAGTCATTCCCCAAAATAAAGAGAGACCATCAAGGCTATTGAAGGACGTGAATGCTGTGCCTATCTACATCTCATATCCAGTGTTATCCTCACAGCTAAAGCATGCAGAGACAGATATCTTGGTCCAATAGAACTCCAGCAGGAGTTACAGTCGTTGGTTTATCAGCATATGGAGAAGGAATGACATGAGGAGGAGGAGGAAAAAGCCTGTGCACCAGCAGGCCGGTTCTACAGAGCAATATTGTGTGTTTTCCTAATACATAATAGATCAAACAGCTTCATAAAAAATAAGCTCACTTCTGACAGAACAAATATTCAAGGGCATGAAATACTGTTTTAAATTATTTCACTTAGAGAGGAGGAAACCCCATCCCCCCCCCCCACCCCAAAGCCCATCTTGGCTGAGCAAGCTGCATGCAGGATGGAAAGGCTGTGCCAGCAGCTGCGGGGCTTGGAGGCAAAGCCCTAAAGCCACACAACCACCCCTCCTTCTCCCCATTTAGAAGCTCCACTTTCATGCTGTACATTGCTAACCTGAAGCCCAGATGCATCTGCAGCTCCCATCAAGTCAGCATCACTTTCTTTCCCCCCCCCACCCCATACACCCACCCACTTGCCTGATTGATGGGAAGCACTTTGGTGGAGAGAGAGAAATTCTTGCTTGGTTGGATGAGGAGTAACAGATCCTTTCCTCTCCATGGCAGGAGTGGTTTATGTGGTTAATACCAACAAACACTCACAGTGCCAAGTCCTCAGCACAACAAGAAGGGGAGAGGGGGAGGGGGGGGGGAAATAAAGATCCCCCAAGTTTCCTTGAGAAAAATCCTTACAGGATCTTTCTCCAGCACAGAAAGAAAAAGCAATTTAATATGCAACTTTACAGGGGAAATTACTGCTGTCAGAGCTGCTCAGCTTGCAAGTCCTTCTTAGTTTTCCTTTAACTGCTTGCCTCCTAAAGTCACCTGGGAGCTACACATCAAGGTAACTCCTGCTTTGGAAGAAAGCCTCTGCAATTAGAGTCATTCATTACAGCACTGGGAAAATTAAAAACATTTATGATTTAGTCTTTTTTTTTTCCTGTTGTTTTACTTATTTTAACCAGGAAGTTTGTTTCTTCTTACCAAAGGCCAGTAAGGGTTGTGTTACTAGTAAATAAGGTTATTTCAAATCAGGTTCTCCTAAAAGAAGATCTCCAGAGTTCATGTAAACCAGAAGTGAGCCCAGTGCTTAAAAGAACATGGATATTTATAGGGAAAGACACCAGCCCCAAGGTGCAGGATGCCACCATAGGTATTTCCAGCTTGAAAAATCATAGAATGGGTTGGGTTGGAATGGACCTTAAGTATCACAGAGCTCCAACTCCCTGCCACAGCTCTTATGGTGGAGTGAGATGTTCAACTGGTTTCAAAAGCCCTTTCCTGAGGGATCTGGATGCCTGATAATAAACAGTGATCGTGGAAGCCATCACCAGGGCTTCCATTCCTCAAAGGAGGCATTAAGAGCAAGGGTGTTTGCAGGGCCTGAAACATGAGGTTGTAGCCAGAAGAAAGTTGCCACAAAAGCTCCCTTTGCAATAAAGGACTTGAAATGAAGCTGAACCCTGGAGTGCCCAGAAGGGAAGAGTGGCAGCAAAGGTCATAGGACCAGCAGCAAGAGAGAACCAGTGCTTGAGCTTCTGGTCCATGGCAGCTGGTTTATGTGACCCCTCCAGTACTGTGTGGGGACTGGAATGATGCTGTGCCAGCACAGGGGTGAGGATAAAGGAAAATAAAAAGGGAATTAAAGCCAGACATTGATTTTTTGGTGATCCTGGATGGCTCAGCACCTGACTTTCATAGAATCCCAGCCTGGTCACGGTTGGAAGGGACCCCAAGGGTCACAGAGCTCCAACCCCCTGCCACAGGCAGGGACACCAACCTCCAGGCCTGGAGCTCCACAGGGTTGCCCAGGGCCCCAGCCAACCTGGCCTTCAACACCCCCAGGGACGGGGCACCCACCCCCTCTCTGGGCAGCCCCTGCCAGCCCCTCCCCACTCTCTCTGCAAAGAACTTCCCCCCAATCTCTCCTCTGCCCCTTCCCTCCTCCAGCTTCACTCCAGCCCCCTTGTCCTGCCAGGCTCTGCCCTTGGAACAAGCCCATTCCCCTCCTGTTCCTCGGGTCCCTTCAGGGACGGGCAGGCTGCAATGAGGTCCCCCCCCCCCAGAAGCAGCCTTCTCTTCTCCAGGCTGAACAAAACCTTGATGAAAATCATTGAACAAACCCACTTTAAAAATACCAAGCGTAGCCCCAAGGCCACAAGGAGAAGAAAAGTGGTTTAGCAGGTAAAACAAGCCAGCCTGTGCTGTAGGAACCCAACTGAACACAACACAGGACCAGAGGTCTCACGCAGCAACTCTATCCCATGGATAAGTGGCTTTGAGCTCCTTAGCATCCAGCCAAACAAGCCAGCTCTTCCTTCAAAATACCAGGACCTCCAGCAATTAACCCCTCCTGGACATCCTAATTGACTCAAGCAACCAGAGATTTTCATTTCTGAAGCTTCATCTCTGCAGTCAGCCCTGATTTTAATTCCCCCATAATCAATGACTTGGAGCCAGGGTTCAGCTTCTACATGAAGGGAAAACACAGAGAATGAATAATTAATTTAAAAAAACCCCCTAAACTAACTTATGGGAAAGTTAAAGAGTCAGATTTGAAAGGCTGTCATTTCCAACAAATTATGGAAAAAAGCCTCATGCTATGAGTCAGAAGATAAAGGTAAAAAAAAATACCCCAAACCTACTGTGAGGTCTGGAGTCAGTATTAGGAAAATGAGAGGTTTCTGAGTTGGTCCCTTTTCCAGCTCAATTTGCTCCTTAACTGCTGGGTGTTGGTAAGGTATGGTGTGAAGTTGTTAGTGTTTTAGAGATTTGCTGGTTTTTAATTGGGGTTTGGGGAAAGAAAAAATAAAAAAAAAGAAAGGATTAAAAAAATGAATAAAAAGAAAGAAAATGGATTTTTTTTTTTAATACAAGAATGAAAATGGAGAAAAACTGAGAAACTCTTAAAAATATATAAATATATTCTATATATTATAATATATATTATATATTTATATTTTTATATTTAAAGTATTATAATATATAATATATTTATATTATTATATTTTTTATTATATAACTGAGAAACTCTTAAAAATATATAAATATATTCTATATATTATGATATATTATATATTTATATTATTATATTTATAGTATTATTGTATATAATATATTTATATTATTATATTTGTATTATTGTATATAGAAAATATTTATATATTTTTAAGAGTTTCTCAGTTTTTCTCCATTTTCATTCTTTCATGCTGAAATTTCATGCTGAAATTCTTCATGGGGTTTGGGGCTGGTTTGGTATTTTTCCTGTGCCCATTTGCATTTTGCTGCTGTATTTTATATATTTATATATAATATATTTTATATATATTATTATAATATAAATATAATGATATAAATATATTATATATTATAATAATGTAAATATAACTATATGAATATATAATATATATTATTACAATATAAATATAATAATATAAATCTATTATATTTATATAATATATGCTTACCTCCACCCTTTTCATTTCCTTCATAGGTGGGATGAGGCTGTAAGTTCTCAGGGTGAGGAGCACATACCCATCAAGCACTGATTAGGGGTGGTTATATCCAATAGCGTGCTCTACCCAAACCCAGCCTGGTTCTGGTGAGGAATAGAGGAGGACTCTGGTCCCAGCCTGGTGAGACCATTCACTTCCTATATATATCATATATTATAATTATATATATTATAATAATATAAATATAATAATATGAATATATAATATAGTATATAATATAATATACATTTATATAATAACTATACTATATCTATTTATTTATATATTTATACATAATATATAAAATATTATATATATAAATATATTTATATATTTATATATTATAGATAATATAAATATAATATAAATATATTCTATATTATAATATAAATATAATATATTTATATATAATTTATCTATCCTAGGAGGATGCATCCTCCTAGGAGCAATTTGAGGGGAAGGGGGGTTGCAATAAGGAGGGATGGATTCTCCTAGGAGTAACTTGTTGAAGGGGGATGCATCCTCCTGGGAGTAATCAGGGGAGGGTGTCACCATGGGGCATGTTCTCCTAAGAGTAATTTTGGGGGGTGTCTGCATCCTCCTCAGAGTAATTGAGGAGCGGTGTCATGATGGAGTACCTACTCCTACAAGTAACTTTTGGGGGGGGTGGTGGGGGTCTAAATATAATATAAATATATTATATATTATAATATAAATATAATATAAATATATAATATATTATATTATCTATAATATATTATATATAAATATATAAAGTACAGCAGCAAAATGCAAATGGGCCCAGGAAAAGAAACCAAACCAGCCCCAAACCCCATGAAGAATTTCAGCAGGAGCTTTTCTGAAAGCTGAAAATAAAAGACCATTTAAACTGTATTTCTTTGGAAATGGAGCCCTCAAATCCCATAAGGAACCACAGTTCAAGCAAAAAAAAACTCTGATAAGCATCCCTGATTAATAAAGCAAAAGCCCTTTTCCCCAGATTTAGCAAGCCTAATAGGTTAAAGTACATGTCACACCCTTTCTCTACACCCACTACATAACTCTGGGCTTTGTTATGTAGACAAGCAGGCAACCAGCTTAGTAAGCATCTTAGTGTATTTACAAAAGGCCTCTCTACATTAGCACTCAGATCTTATGTAAACTAAGCCTTGGTGGAGAGATTCATTGCAGGATGGAGCAAAAACACATGTATCCCAAAGGGCTCCCTTGGTTGGAAACAATAACTTGAAAGGCTCTACCCCATGCTGCTGACCCATGCAGACAATTAAAAACACAAGCTCGTCAAACAATTAAGGGATTGTCATTTGCATGGAGAGAAGGAAACAAAAAAAATAGAGGAATAAGTTCTGAAAAGTTAAATGTCAGCTTCAGAGGGGCATATATGGTGATTTGGAGAGGAGCAAGGAGCGCCGCGCCGGCGGTCTCAGCACCATCTATTTTTGGTATAAGCTGGTAGAGGAATAAGGTTAAAGGAAGAAAGGAGGGAGGTTCAGCCTGCTCTGAAGAAGGGTTCACGGTGATCATAAAATCATAGGATGGGCTGGGTTGGGAAGGGACCCCAAGGAGCACAGAGTTTCAACCCCCCTGCCACAGGCAGGGCCACCAACCTCCAGGCCTGGAGCTACACAAGGTTGGAAGAAGCAGCTGGATAGATTCAAAAGGCACCAGTTTTTTCATTTATAAAACTTTTTAGGGCTGGGGGACACCCTCCAAGACCCCAAAATATCAGGAAGGGCTTTTTCTGTTCCCATAAATTAGGGGTTACTGGTGTGTGGAGTCAGAGAATCCCAAACTGGGCTGGGTTGGGAAGGGACCCCAAGGAGCACAGAGTTCCAACCCCCCTGCCACAGGCAGGGCCACCAACCTCCAGGCCTGGAGCTACACAAGGTTGGAAGAAGCAGCTGGATAGATTCAAAAGGCACCATTTTTTTCATTTATAAAACTTTTTAGGGCTGGGGGACACCCTCCAAGACCCCAAAATATCAGGAAGGGCTTTTTCTGTTCCCATAAATTAGGAGTTACTGGTATGTGGAGTCAGAGAATCCCAGCCTGGGCTGGGTTGGGAAGGGACCCCCAAGGGTCCCAGAGCTCCAACCCCCCTGCCACAGGCAGGGCCACCAACCTCCAGGCCTGGAGCTACACAAGGTCGGAAGAAGCAGCTGGATAGATTCAAAAGACACCATTTTTTTTCATTTATAAAACTTTTTAGGGCTGGGGGACACCCTCCAAGACCCCAAAATATCAGGCAGGGCTTTTTCTGTTCCCATAAATTAGGGGTTACTGGTGTGTGGAGTCAGAGAATCCCAGCCTGGGCTGGGTTGGGAAGGGACCCCCAAGGGTCCCAGAGCTCCAACCCCTTGCCACAGGCAGGGCCACCAACCTCCAGGCCTGGAGCTACACAAGGTTGGAAGAAGCAGCTGGATAGATTCAAAAGACACCATTTTTTTTCATTTATAAAACTTTTTAGGGCTGGGGGACACCCTCCAAGACCCCAAAATATCAGGAAGGGCTTTTTCTGTTCCCATAAATTAGGGGTTACTGGTGTGTGGAGTCAGAGAATCCCAAACTGGGCTGGGTTGGGAAGGGACCCCAAGGAGCACAGAGCTCCAACCCCCCTGCCACAGGCCGGGCCACCAACCTCCAGGCCTGGAGCTACACAAGGTTGGAAGAAGCAGCTGGATATATTCAAAAGACACCATTTTTTTCATTTATAAAACTTTTTAGGGCTGGGGGACAACCTCCAAGACCCCAAAATATCAGGCAGGGCTTTTTCTGTTCCCATAAATTAGGGGTTACTGGTGTGTGGAGTCAGAGAATCCCAAACGGGGCTGGGTTGGGAAGGGACCCCAAGGAGCACAGAGTTCCAACCCCCCTGCCACAGGCAGGGCCACCAACCTCCAGGCCTGGAGCTACACAAGGTTGGAAGAAGCAGCTGGATATATTCAAAAGACACCATTTTTTTTCATTTATAAAACTTTTTAGGGCTGGGGGACACCCTCCAAGACCCCAAAATATCAGGAAGGGCTTTTTCTGTTCCCATAAATTAGGGGTTACTGGTGTGTGGAGTCAGAGAATCCCAAACTGGGCTGGGTTGGGAGGGACCCCAAGGAGCACAGAGCTCCAACCCCCCTGCCACAGGCAGGGACACCAACCTCCAGGCCTGAAGCTACACAAGGTTGGAAGAAGCAGCTGGAGAGATTCAAAAGACACCATTTTTTTTCATTTATAAAACCTTTTAGGGCTGGGGGACAACCTCCAAGACCCCAAAATATCAGGAATGGCTTTTCTGTTCCCATAAATTAGGGGTTACTGGTGTGTGGAGTCAGAGAATCCCAAACTGGGCTGGGTTGGGAGGGACCCCAAGGGTCCCAGAGCTCCAACCCCCTGCCACAGGCAGGGACACCAACCTCCAGGCCTGGAGCTACACAAGGTTGCCCAGGGCCCCAGCCAACCTGGCCTTCAACACCCCCAGGGACGGGGCACCCACCCCCTCTCTGGGCAGCCCCTGCCAGCCCCTCCCCACTCTCTCTGCAAAGAGCTTCCCCCCAATCTCTCCTCTCCCCCTTCCCTCCTCCAGCTTCACTCCAGCCCCCTTGTCCTGCCAGGCTCTGCCCTTGGAACAAGCCCATTCCCCTCCTGTTCCTCGGGTCCCTTCAGGGACTGTTAAAGGTTCCTCTCCCACCACCCTCAAAATCCCCCGGCGTGCTGGACTCTGCATCTCCTGGTCTCCAGTGGTTTCCAGTGGAAAGAAACAAAGATGCTTAGACAATCAGACAGCTGGCCAAAAAAGAAAGCATCCCTCTTCCCATGCTTACCTCCACCCTTTTCATTTCCTTCATTGGTGGGATGAGGCTGTAAGTTCTCAGGGTGAGGAGCACATACCCATCAAGCACTGATTTGGGGTGGTTATATCCAATAGCGTGCTCTTCCCAAACCCAGCCTGGTTCTGGTGAGGAATAGAGAAGGACTCTGGTCCCAGCCTGGTGAGACCATTCACTTCCTAAACTAGGTCATTTGTTGTTTTTTTTTTTTAAATGAGGTGTGGACCTCAGCAACATCCCAATGGCAGGCAATGCTGAGGCTCCACGTGTCTCCAGAAGCATTCCTCCCTCCTCATGCTCCTCTGGGTTATAATTACCAGCAAGAACCACAAACACAGGTTCAACCCTTCCTCCTCTGAGAGCTTCAGGTAACCAGCCTAGGAGCCAATTTACAAGGCTGGTATCCCTCAAGACACCACTCCTGGAGACAGTGTCACCAGCATTTCTAATGGATTCCTGCTTTGGAAGAGAGCAGCCAGACCCCTACAACAGGAGCTTGGGAAATAGCCTTTTTAACTCTGTTTTGAGGAGGGGGATGTTCTGGATCCATTATTTTCATCCTTCTGACTCAACTGATTGCAATGTGCACAGACAGATGGAGATGGAGCTGCTCTTAACAGAGACTTGGGCTCCTGGAATCACAGAATCACAAGGTTGGAAAAGCCCTTTAAGCTCCTGGAGTCCAACCATCCCTGTCCTGTGCTGCCCCAGAGCTCTCAGCACCTCATCTCCCCTCTGTTCAACACCCCCAGGGCTGGGGACTCAGCCCCCTCCCTGGGCAGCCTGGGCCACAGCCCCACAGCTCTGCCAGGGAAGAACTTGGCCCTCCCAGCTGAGCTGAGCCTGCCCTGGCCCAGCTTGAGCCCAGTGCCCCTTGTCCCAGCTCCTGGCCCCTGGCTGAAGAGACCAGCGCCCACCTCTCTGCACCCTCCTGGCAGGGCAGGGCAGGGGGGGAGAAGGGCTCCCCTCAGCCTCCTCTGCTCCAGCCTCAACACCCCCAGCTCCCTCAGCTGCTCCTCAGAGGATTTGCCCTCCAGCCCCTTCCCCAGCCTGGTTGCCCTTCTCTGCACTCGCTCCAGCACCTCACAGGTGCCTTTTCAGAGAGTCTGGACCCTTCCAGAAGCGCCCAAGGCCCTTGTAGAGCACCCAACACCCCTTATAGGGCACCCAAGACCACTTAGAGTCACTCAAGGCCCCTTGAGTGGCACCCAAGTCTGCTTGATTGGCAACCAAGACTCCTCATAGGGCAACCAAGACCCTCTCTAGGGAACCCAAGACTTCCTCTAGAGAACCCAAGACCCCTTGATGGGGACCCAAGACCCTTTGTAGAGCAACCAAGATCCCTTGATGGGCACCAAACCCCCCTTGTAGGGTACTCAGGGCACCTTTTCATAGGCAGCCAAGACCATTTCCATGGAGTCGTGCCCCTCTGAGAAGCACCCAAGACCCTGTGTAGGACAAATGCTCCTTGATGGGCACCCAAGGCCCTTTGTGGAGCAACCAAGACCCCTTATAGGGCACCCAGGACCCTCTCTAGGGAACCCAAGACCCCTTGATGGGCACCCAAGGCCCTTTGTGCAGCACCTCCATGTCCTTGTGATGCTGAGGAGCCCAGAACTGGCCCCAGCACTGGAGCTGCAGCCTCCCCAGTGCCCAGCCCAGGGGCACAATCCCTGCCCTGGCCCTGTGGCCACGCTGGCTCTGACACAAGCCAGGATGCCCTTGGCCTTCCTGGCCCCCCGGGCACACTGCTGGCTCCTGGGCAGTCCCAGGCCCCCAACACCCCCAGCTCCTTCTCCCCAGCAGCTCTCCAGCCGCTCTGCCCCCAGCCTGGAGCGCTGCATGGGGTTGTTATGTCCCAATGACAAAAGGTTCATTCCTACTCATCAAGGGGTCTTGTGAAACACCAGTCAGCACTTGGGCTCATCCCTTCAAGCAGGTTTTGCAGAGTAAATTTTTCTGGAGCTCAGAAAACCACGGCTGTTCAAGCCCCACGCAAATGCCAACTCCCTAGCAACACAAGCTTCCTATTCTGGAACAAAAGCTCTCCAAGAAAGAAAAGCTCATCCTCCAACAAGGTCAGAGAAAGCCTGACATCGTGGAAAGATGCTACTGCTCCAGCTCCAGGAATGTGCCAAAGCAGCATCAGAAGGATGCACAGGAAAAGCTGCTTTTCTTTTGAACTGTCAGGGCACAAGGTGTGGAAGCAGCAGCATCCCCGTGGATGCAGCAACACATCATGTCACCATACTACATGACATCAACCAGCACTGGCTCTTCCAGCACCCATCCAGCCAGGAGGTATTTTAAACACAAAGTGGGATCTGTCCTGCAAACCAAGCAAGACTGGGAAGGTGTGGGGCAAAAACTCTGCAACATTCAGAGAGCAGAGGAAGGAAACTCCCCCTGAGCCAGCAGTGGCTCTGGCAGCTGGGAAGGGAGATGGGATCCTGGGCTCCATCAGCAGAGGGGTGGCAGCAGGGCCAGGGAGGGGATTGTCCCTCTCTGCTCTGCCCTCCCCAGCTGGAGTCCTGTGTCCAGAGCTGGGGCCCAACACAAGGAAGATGTGGGGCTGTTGGAGAGGGGTCAGAGGAGCCCCCGAGATGCTGAGAGGGCTGGAGCAGCTCCCCTCTGGAGAGAGGCTGAGGGAGCTGGGCTGGCTCAGCCTGGAGAAGAGAAGGCTGCTTCTGGGGGGGACCTCATTGCAGCCTGCCCGTCCCTGAAGGGACCCGAGGAACAGGAGGGGAATGGGCTTGTTCCAAGGGCAGAGCCTGGCAGGACAAGGGGGCTGGAGTGAAGCTGGAGGAGGGAAGGGGCAGAGGAGACATTGGGGGGAAGTTCTGTGCAGAGAGAGTGGGGAGGGGCTGGCAGGGGCTGCCCAGAGAGGGGGTGGGTGCCCCGTATCTAAGCTGTTCAAGGCCAGGTTGGCTGGGGCCCTGGGCAACCTTGTGGAGCTCCAGGCCTGGAGGTTGGTGGCCCTGCCTGTGGCAGGGGGTTGGAGCTCTGGGACCCTTGGGGTCCCTTCCAACACAGCCCAGTCTGGGATTCTATGAAAGTCAGGTGCTGAGCCATCCAGGATCACCAAAAAATCAATGTCTGGCTTTTATTCCCTTTTTATTTTCCTTTATCCTCACCCCTGTGCTGGCACAGCATCATTCCAGTCCTCACACAGTACTGGGGGGTCACATAAACCAGCTGCCATGGACCAGAAGCTCAAGCACTGGTTCTCTCTTGCTGCTGGTCCTATGACCTTTGCTGCCACTCTTCCCTTCTGGGCACTCCAGGGTTCAGCTTCATTTCAAGTCCTTTATTGCAAAGGGAGCTTTTGTGGCAACTTTCTTCTGGCTACAACCTCATGTTTCAGGCCCTGCAAACACCCTTGCTCTTAATTCCTCCTTTGAGGAATGGAAGCCCTGGTGATGGCTTCCACGATCACTGTTTATTATCAGGCATCCAGATCCCTCAGGAAAGGGCTTTTGAAACCAGTTGAACATCTCACTCCACCATAAGAGCTGTGGCAGGGAGTTGGAGCTCTGTGATACTTAAGGTCCATTCCAACCCAACCCATTCTATGATTTTCAAGCTGGAAATACCTATGGTGGCATCCTGCACCTTGGGGCTGGTGTCTTTCCCTATAAATATCCATGTTCTTTTAAGCACTGGGCTCACTTCTGGTTTACATGAACTCTGGAGATCTTCTTTTAGGAGAACCTGATTTGAAATAACCTTATTGACTAGTAACACAACCCTTACTGGCCTTTGGTAAGAAGAAACAAACTTCCTGGTTAAAATAAGTAAAACAACAGGAAAAAAAAAAAAGACTAAAGCATAAATGAACAGTTGAACATCTCACTCCACCATAAGAACAACTTAGGTTACAATCTGAAGCCTTCCAATGATTAAAGCCAAGAATTTTGAGGCTTTTCCCGTGGTTTTCTTATTTTCTCAGAGGTTGAACAAGTTTGTTAAGGTTACAGAACCTTCAAACCTCTCCTGTCTCTCTTTAAACTCTTTTTCTCTTGTTCCAAGTGTTGGTTTTTGTTGAAGAAGAGTGTAAGAATGGGAATTATTTCACTAAATGATCTTGCCACATATTTAGAGCATCTTTCAGCTGGAATATTAATCCCTCATCTGCAGTATTCACAAACTATTTCATTTTCTTTTGGAAGGGACAGGCAACACCTTGGGATTAATCCTCCTTTTTTTCCAATATACCAGAAGCAGTTGTTATGTGAGAAGCTTTCTTTATTTCATTAGCAACAAGCACAGCATTAAAACCAACTCTGGCAGCCTTTAGATTGCTGGGGGGATGCACAGATGAGGTTGTTACAGAACTTTTTAGGCAGACAATATATCCATGTCCACAGAGCAGCCCTGAATACTGGCTTCAGATTGGGTATTAGGAAAAAATTTCATACCCAAAAGAGAAGTGAAGCATTGGAACAGGCTGCCCAGGGAGGTGGTGGAGTCGCCATCCCTGGGGGTGTTCAAAAACCAGGTAGATGTGGAGCTTCAGGAAATGGTTTAGAGGGTTGACTTGATCTTGAAGGGCTTTTCCAACCATGATGATTCAATGATTCTATACTGCAGCCCATGCACAGTGCTCTATCACTGAATCCCAGAACATTAAGAGTTGGATGGGACCCTGAAAGCTCATCCAGTCCAACCCCCCTGCCAGAGCAGCATCACCCAGGCTAAATCCCACAGGAACACATCCAGGATCATGGGGTTTGAAGGTCTCCAGAGAAGGAGACTCCACAACCTCTCTGGGCAGCCTGGCCCAGGGCTCTGTCACCCTCACAGGGACAAAGTTCCTCCTGACATTCCCATGGAGCTTCCTCTGCTCCAGCTGCACCCGCTGCCCCTTGTCCTGTGGCTGCCACCCCTGAGCAGAGCCTGGCTCTGTCCTCCTGACTCTCACCCTGCACATATTGATAGACATTGATGAGGTCACCCCTCAGCCTCCTCTTCTCCAGGCTACAGAGCCCCAGCTCCCTCAGCCTCTCCTCACGAGGAAGGGGTTCCACTCCCTCCATCCCCTTGGTGTCCCTGTGCTGGGCTCTCTCAAGGAGTTCTATCCAAAGCAGCCATTTGGGATTTGTGTAGGAAAGTTTAAAAATTTAACTACTTTTATAAAATCCCTCACTAGTATCAACAGTGAGGTGGTTCTTGCCATTGAAGCATCAAATATTTGCATGTTTAGTGCCCAGGGAAAAATCAAGATTTAAGTCATAGAATCCCAGACTGGGCTGGGTTGGGAGGGACCCTAAGGAGCACAGAGCTCCAACCCCCTGCCACAGGCAGGGACACCAACCTCCAGGCCTGAAGCTACACAAGGTTGGAAGAAGCAGCTGGAGAGATTCAAAAGGCACCATTTTTTTCATTTATAAAACTTTTTAGGGCTGGGGGACAACCTCCAAGAGCCCAAAATATCAGGCAGGGCTTTTTCTGTTCCCATAAATTAGGGGTTACTGGTGTGTGGAGTCAGAGAATCCCAGTCTGGGCTGGGTTGGGAGGGACCCCAAGGGTCCCAGAGCTCCAAGCCCCTGCCACAGGCAGGGCCACCAACCTCCAGGCCTGGAGCTCCACAAGGTTGCCCAGGGCCCCAGCCAACCTGGCCTTCAACACCCCCAGGGACGGGGCACCCACCCCCTCTCTGGGCAGCCCCTGCCAGCCTCTCCCCACTCTCTCTGCAAAGAGCTTCCCCCTAATATCCAATTTAAACCTTCCTTCCTTTAGCTTGACTCCATCCCCCTTGTCCCCCAAGTCCCAACACCAGCTTGCAAAGCAGTTGAGCTACACAACCCCCACCTTGCTGGTGGAATCATCAAACCACCGAGCCACTTTCCAGAGATTGGGGTGGGTTGGTTGAGGGTTTTTTTTCCCCCTAATCCAGAATCCTTCAGGTCTGAACATGAGCAGCAGTTTTTACCCTCTTGAGCTGGAAGCCAGCTCAGTTTTTAGGGAGTGCTGAATCAGTCAAAAGGAAATGTCAGAAGAGATTTCAATGAAGCAGCAATTAAAAGAATTCATAACATCTGAATTATTCCCTTTAGCTGCTTCCTATGCTTGGGTGGGTTGGTTGGTTGGTTGGTTGGGGTGGGTTGTTTTTTTTTTATCCCTTTCCTCCCAAAATCTTGGCTGGCTGCTAATTTTTCAGCACATCTCATCTCTATTCCACAAGCAAGAAGGCAACTGAGCTGCCTTTTGTCTGGTCAGCACAAACAAGCTGAAAAGATCTGGGTTACGCAGCGGGTTGGAGCTGCAGAAGTTCAGCCCCACGCTGCAGGAAGTTGACTGTGCAGAATTTAATCCCAGTTTCCTCTTTGGGACTTAAATATTGGCTGGGGAGATAATGATTATGGGGGGGTTGGGATGAGGCAAAAAAAAAAAGGAGGGGTTCTTGCAGCTGGAGGTGTTACATCAGCTGGGGAAAGGGATGGATGAGGGTTTTTTTTTGTGGCTGACAGGCAGGAACACTGTGCTGCCATCCAGAGAGACCTGGCCAGGCTGGAGAGCTGGGCTGGGAGAGACCAGAGGAGGTTCAACAAGAGCAAGTGTAAAGTCTTGCACCTGGGGAGGAACAACCGACTGTATCAGTACAGGCTGGGGGTGACCTGCTGGAAAAGAGCTCTGTGGAGAAGGACCTGGGGGTCCTGGTTGATGACAGGGTGGCCATGAGCCAGCAGTGTGTCCTGGGGCTGAGAGAGACACTGGGATCCTGGGGGCATCAGGAGGAGTGTGGGCAGCAGGTCCCAGGAGGGGATCCTCCCCCTCTGCTCTGCCCTGCTCAGGTCCCAGCTGGAGTGTTGTGTCCAGTGCTGGGCTCCCTGGGATCAACCAGCCAGGGATCTCCTGGAGAGAGGCCAGAGGAGGGACAGGGAGATGCTGAAGGGCCTGGAGCATCTCCCCTGGGAGGAAAGGCTGAGGGAGCTGGGGCTGTTCAGCCTGGAGAGAAGAAGACTTAGGGGGGACCTAATTAGTGTCTATAAATATCTTAGACTTGGGATGCAGGGGGAATTGGCCAGCCCGTTCTCAGTGTCTGTGGGGACAGGACAAGGGGCAATGGCTGGAAGCTGGAGCACAGGGAGTTCCACACCAACATGGGGATGAACTTTTCCCCAGTGAGGGTGAGGGAGCAGTGGAATAGGCTGCCCAGGGAGGTGGTGGAGTCTCCTTCTCTGGAGAGATTCAAGTCTCCTCTGGATGCCTGTCTATGCAATATGAGATAGGGAGCTGCTTTGGCAGGGGGGTTGGACCCAATGAGCTCTTGAGGTCCCTTCCAACCCCTAAGATTCCGTGATTCAGCACGGTTGGCTGGTTATGGACACTGGTGTAGAAGGGGTTTGGAGCTGTTGCTTTGATTTGGTATGTCCTCTTTCTGAAAGCTGCTGTCTTTTGGTTGGTTGGGTTGAGGGTTTTGGGATTTGTTTGGGTTTGGGTTTTTTTTTGCAGTCTCTTTCTACAGCAGAAAATTCTAATTCACAGGAAACAAGAGGGGAAATTTCTCTGAATTCATCTCACACTCTTCAAAAGCAGGGTTGGACCCGGAGCTTGGCTCAAGGAGGCAACAAGACCCACACACCACAGGGATGAAACATTCCCTTTGTTGGGTAAATTTGGAATCCAAAGGGTTTGAAGGCTCCATCCAAGCCAACTGGTTTGCTTCCAAATCCACAAGGATCTTGCAAATAGCCAAAATTCTCCAAAATTTCTTTTTAAATTCCTTATTAACCAAAATCTGAGAATTGCTTTTAACCTCCTAAGTTACCCCAGGCTCTTTTTTTCTGTTGTGTTCATTTCTTTCCTGTTCATCCCAGTCTTCATCAGAAGCCTGAGAGGGGATCTGATCCCTGGGGATCAAGAGCTGAAGGGTGGGACCCAGGGGGCCATGGGCAGCCTCTGCTCAGGGTCTGTGGGGACAGGACAAGGGGTGCTGGGCTCAAGTTGGAGCCCAGGGAGTTCCCCCCCAATGTGGGGCAGAACTTGTTGCCAGTGAGGGTGAGGGAGCCCTGGGCCAGGCTGCCCAGGGGGGTGTGGAGTCTCCTTCTCTGGAGAGATCCCAGCCCCTGTCCTAGGGACCCTGCTTTGGCAGGGGGTTGGACTCCATGGGCTCTGGAGGTTCTTTCCAACCCCTACAGCTCTGTGACTCTGTGATCCCTTCCATGGTTTAATGCCAGGCTTATTGTTTTAAAAACACTACTTGAGACAAGAGACTTGATGTTTAGAGCACAGGTTTTGACAAATTAAATTCTTTGGTTCTTTCACACAGAAAATTCACAACACTTCCCACCAAAACAGCCAGGTCCAACCCCAAGATCTGAACCAACCTGGAAAATCCTTGCTGCCACATCTCCTGTTTTGGGAGAGGAAAACTCCAACTTCCAAAACTCATGGGCTGAAGGACAGGCTGGCTGTCCTCAAAGTGAACCTTAGCCTCAAAAATTCTTCAATATAAGGGTGCTGGGTCACTGGTCCAGGTTGCCCAGAGAGGTGGTGGAGGCCCCATCCCTGGAGACATCCAAGCTCAGGCTGGATGGGGCTCTGAGCACCCTGCTCTAGTGAAGATGTCCCTGCTCACTTTAGATGATTGCCAAAGGTTCCTTCCACTCTAACACATATTATGATTCTCACGATGAAGGCTCTTCATCATCCTCAGGTTTTTAAACAATCCACTTTCCAAAGAGAAATCAGATCTTCCACAATGTCTAATAACTTCAACTCCCTTCCTGATCTACAAGCATTTCCCTGCCCCTTTTATTTATTATGTCTCATTTACCTCTTCCAGGCTTCCCCAGTGAGCTACAACCCTACCTGGAGTAGTTCCATGGGATCCACCCTCCATCAGCACAAACCATCACCGCTTCCCTAAATCCAAGAGATAAATTTATAGTGCCTGAGATCATCTCCTCTACTCCTACCTCCACATAACTCAAATCACAATCTCCCTGCTACCACAACGCTCTTATTCTCCATCAAGTTTGACCACTACGGTCCTCTCCATCCATCCTGATGCACCTCTTCCCAAGGGGCTGTGTGTTTGCTGCTCCCTGTTGTAATTTACTACTCAGACACATTGGCTCTTCACAGATTTGATGATTATGAAATACCTTCTGCTGAAAATAAAAATACCCCTGGCCATACCACCTTGGCTAACCAAACCAAACTGATGCCTCAGTAGTGAGGGCAGGTCATGGACTCTGAGCTCTTCTCACACACAGAGCTGCTCCTTCTAAATCACTTCTTTTGTGCCAGTGTTTTTATCCCCCCCCCTTTTTTTTTTTTACAGCAATTAAAAAATAAATCAAAATAAATCCCTTTGTTTTTGCAATCTCCCTTTTAGAGCTTTTTCTAAATAAATAGTTTTATGGCCTTATTATAGTCACAATGGTCCAAATCATCTCATTATGCAACCTGTTGAGACAAGGTTTGGGAAGCATGACAACTGGAAGCGGTGATGATGTCTTAATTACTGCAGGGTGAATAAGTGGTTTCATCCTTCTGATGTCCAAGGATGGGACTTTACACAACTTTTGAAGTGAACAGGAAGATTCTCTTCCTGAAGATTGCTCTTGAAGAGGCTTCTCCTGAGGTTCTCGAGTCTTGGCTCCTACTCTGCAGAATTCCACCAACAACTTACTACAATCTCCCAGGCAATTTATGATTCTGGCAAGAGTTAGTGCAATCTATCACTTGGGTGACAGACAGAACATAAACTGTATCCTGGCTGACATCACTGCTGTAGTCTCTAGTGAAGTCAGAAGAAACTATTACCAAATGAAAAACAATGCTGTCAGAAGCACATGGTAGAAACCACTCCTAGTTCTACATACTTCTTCCTCCACACCGTTGATTTTGGTTCAAAAGAAGAAAGACTTGCTTTGTCCAAGAGGACTTTTACCATCACACAGGCCCCAGCTGGAGTGTTGTGTCCAGTGCTGGGCTCCCTGGGATCAACCAGCCAGGGATCTCCTGGAGAGAGGCCAGAGGAGGGACAGGGAGATGCTGAAGGGCCTGGAGCATCTCCCCTGTGAGGAAAGGCTGAGGGAGCTGGGGCTGTTCAGCCTGGAGAGAAGCAGCCTGAGAGGGGATCTGATCCCTGGGGATCAAGAGCTGAAGGGTGGCACCCAGGGGGCCATGGGCAGCCTCTGCTCAGGGTCTGTGGGGACAGGACAAGGGGTGCTGGGCTCAAGTTGGAGCCCAGGGAGTTCCCCCCCAATGTGGGGCAGAACTTGTTGCCAGTGAGGGTGAGGGAGCCCTGGGCCAGGCTGCCCAGGGGGGTGTGGAGTCTCCTTCTCTGGAGAGATCCCAGCCCCTGTCCTAGGGACCCTGCTTTGGCAGGGGGTTGCACCCCAGGGGTTCTGGAGGTCCCTTCCAACCCCTACAGCTCTGTGATTCTGTGATCACTATTAACTGAAAGGCTCAAATAAAAGATGATATAACATGGTACAAAAGGAGACTGAAAGCAGGAAAAGGGACCTTGTCAGAATTCTCAGAGCAGCTGCTCTGCTGAAACTAAGTTTATTTTTAATAACTGGTGAGGTCTTAAAAGAACGAGGGCTGAAGCTACTAGAAGATGAGCAAATGATTTGATGCTACCAAGAAAAAGACAAGCAGGAGAGGACTGCAATTTGCCAAAGACAATGTAAAAGATATTCTGAGTCCCCTGTAATGAAGCAAGGCTTTTACCTGGATCTAAATCACTGTAACTTGCTACATGATGACTTAGTCTCTTTACATAGTCCTAACAAAGCCTCCCAGAAAGGTAATTAAAACAGGTGGACTCTTTGCATTCCTAAATCTCTAAGCAAAGCTTCAGTAGGGTGAGGGAAAAACATACCCAACCCCCATGGGAAACATGCTTGGTAAAACATTCCAAAAATGGAGAGAGCCTTGGCTAAATGCCATTCCTACATCAACATCAGAGATGGGTCACCAGGAATTCCAGCCCTTGTTTGAGGATAACACCCCTTGCCCAAGGAGAAGCCTTGGTGAGGCTCATCATTAACTACAGACACATCCAAACTATCACACACAAGTGAGGAGGCTCTTCCCAACCAAGACACCACCACCGAGTCCTTCAATATGAGGGTGGCACAGGTTGCCCAGAGAGAGGTGGTGGAGGCCCCATCCCTGGAGACATCCAAGCTCAGGCTGGATGGGGCTCTGAGCACCCTGCTCTAGTGAAGATGTCCCTGCTCACTGCAGGGTGGGACTGGGTGGCCTTTAAAGATCACAGAATCATAGAATTAACTCAGAACTTGGAATCACAAGGTTGGAAAAGACCTTTAAGATCATCAAGTCCAACCATTCCCGTCCTAAGCCAAACCATATCCCTAAGTACCACATCTACCTGTCTGCTAAACACATGCAGAGAAGGTGACTCAACCACCTCCCAAATGGTTTGGGCTGGAAGGGACATAAAAATCATCAAGTCCTAATCCCCTGCCATGGGCAGGGACACTTCTCACCAGACCAGGCTGCTCAAGGCCCCATCCAGCTTGGCCTCAGTCTCTACCTACCTATCGCATTCTATGATTCTATGAAGGACAACTGGCTTATCAGGTGAATCATCAAGGTCACAGCCATCCTCCCATGTTCTCATTCCTCAAACAAACCCAAATGGAAGATAAATATTTGCATAGAGCTGCTAAATCCAAAGACTTGACGCCTGTTATTACACATGAGTAGGCACCAGCCCATTACCACCGGTGAGGACCACCTTTTTGTCCAGTAAGAAGATGGTTTCCTCAAAGGTCTCAACTTCCAGAGGTAAAAAAAGCACAAAGTTGGTTGTTACAGCACGTAGCATCAGTCCCTTCTTCTCTTTCCAGAGCTGGAGAAGACTTCACATGACAGCAGACTACTTGAAGATTGACACTTTTCCCACCCACCGATGACTGCAGCAGCCCAGAAGCTTTGCCTGAGCCCCCTGCTATTCTGACAGCCATTTGTATGATTACCATATTCTTTGTATACTGAGCAATTAATGCAACACTGACTTGGCAACTCAATCAAACACAAAAGAAACCTGTCCTATTTAGCTGCCTAAGGCATCCAAGCAGGGGCAAAATTTGTACCGTTCCACCAAAGCCTCCCCCTTCCCACCAGAAAAGGAACAATAAGAGATTTCTCTACAAAAATTAAATAACTTAATTAGCATGCATAACTACTTACATCTATCCTCTAGCCTTCTCCCTTACATTCCAGCCTGCTCTCATCATAGAATCATAGAATCCCAGCCTGGGCTGGGTTGGGAGGGATCCCAAAGATCCCAGAGCTCCAACCCCCTGCCACAGGCAGGGACACCAACCTCCAGGCCTGGAGCTACACAAGGTTGCCCAGGGCCCCAGCCAACCTGGCCTTCAGCACCCCCAGGCACGGGGCACCCACCCCCTCTCTGGGCAGCCTCTGCCAGCCCCTCCCCACTCTCTCTGCACAGAACTGCCCCCCAATCTCTCCTCTGCCCCTTCCCTCCTCCAGCTTCACTCCAGCCCCCTTGTCCTGCCAGGCTCTGCCCTTGGAACAAGCCCATTCCCCTCCTGTTCCTCGGGTCCCTTCAGGGACGGGCAGGCTGCAATGAGGTCCCCCCCAGAAGCAGCCTTCTCTTCTCCAGGCTGAGCCAGCCCAGCTCCCTCAGCCTCTCTCCAGAGGGGAGCTGCTCCAGCCCTCTCAGCATCTCTGGGGCTCCTCTAACCCGTCTCCAACAGCCCCACATCTTCCTTGTGTTGGGGTCCCAGATCTGGGGCCATCTTCCCTCTCTTCTTCTTCTCTAATATCTTCATCCAGTTTTCCTCCTCCCTCTTTTCTTTATTGTTGTCCCTTGTTTCCCCTCCACAAAGAGAAAGGTTCAAACTATCAAAGCAGCATCCTCTCCTCCGTGGACACCGCTCTTTCCAGCCCTCTAATGGCTTTTACAGCTTTTCATCTTGCTCACTCACTTTCTGCAACCCCAGTCGTGAAGTTGCTCCCTTCAGCACGGGCTTTCAACAGCAAGATGCTCTGCTGAAACACTGCCTGCCCTGGGGCACATACAAGGAACCCTTGGTGCCCACCACACACAGGAAAAGGGTTGTAATTTATGTTTTTTAACATTATTAATACCAAAAGAATGCAGGCAGGATGATGGAATAAACAAGAAGCAGCATTAAAAATATTGGTGTCCTTGTTTACTTCTCTTCCTAATGCTCCTAATTACAGAGGCTACTGTGGTTTAGGCATTTACCCTCTCAGGGTACAAAAAAAAAAGGATTCCTAAAAAAAAAATCCAATAATGGCTATGAAACTTTATGAAGAAAAAGAATAAGCTCAGATCAACATACCCAACCTGCAGCCATGCCCAAGAAAGTAGGTGGTGGCAAAGGGGACGCAGCGAGGAAGACTCAGGGTTGCTTCACCATGATGCTACACGTGTCAAACGAAGAGCAAAGATCCTCCAAGAGGGTTTCAAAGCAGAGAGAAGAAGCTGCAAATAGTATTTATCCACCCAGGCTATTCATTTCACAGGTTTCTGCTGCAGCTGAGGTGTGCCAAGGAGCTTAGCAAAGCGTTCAAAGGCCTGCTGGATCACATTACAGACAGCACTTGCAGACTTCTGAGCAATAAAGATTGAGTTTAACCTAAATATATATCCACTTAAAGCAACAGCTGTCCCCTTTAGAAGTTCCAAAAAACAAAAAAAAAAAATACTCCTGAACTCTTCAAAAAAGTTTTCTTCACCAGTTTAACCTGGCTTGCAAAAGTTTCCAGCCAGTCTGGTATCAGTACATCGTGCTCTTGGGCTGGAGATTAGGGTCAAGACTAAATGGAGCTACACGTCTACGGGGAACGGGAACACCAAGCCTCTAGGTGTAGTGCAATGGTCTTGGGGTTGGGGGGGTTTTTTGGGTGTTTTTTTTTTTATCTAAATCAGTTTAAATAAATAGAATTTGCATTTGGCTGGAGACAGGGTAGAGATAAGGAGCATTCCTGACACACCGCTTGCAAAACCTGCACGTTCTGGTTTTGAGACCTGTTCAAGGCGCCCGAGTTCTGCTCTGCTCTTACAGCCACCCAACATCCCACACAGAGTCACAGCATCGGTGGGCTTGGAAGGGACCTCCAGAGCTCATAAAATCCAACCCCTGCCAAAGCAGGGTCCCTAGGACAGGGGCTGGGATCTCTCCAGAGAAGGAGACTCCACACCCCCCTGGGCAGCCTGGCCCAGGGCTCCCTCACCCTCATTGGCAACAAGTTCTGCCCCACATTGGGGGGGAACTCCCTGGGCTCCAACTTGAGCCCAGCACCCCTTGTCCTGTCCCCACAGACCCTGAGCAGAGGCTGCCCATGTCCTCCTGTGTCCCACGCTTCAGCTCTTGATCCCCAGGGATCAGATCACAGAGAGAGTGGGGAGGGGCTGGCAGGGGCTGCCCAGAGAGGGGGTGGGTGCCCCGTCCCTGGGGGTGTTGAAGGCCAGGTTGGCTGGGGCCCTGGGCAACCTTGTGGAGCTCCAGGCCTGGAGGTTGGTGGCCCTGCCTGTGGCAGGGGGTTGGAGCTCTGGGATCCTTGGGGTCTCTTCCAACCCAGCCCAGGCTGGGATTCTGTGATTCCAATAGATCTCCACTGTTCCAGTAAGGAAAAGAATATGGATTCCATGGCCCCCTGGGTGCCACCCTTCAGCTCTTGATCCCCAGGGATCAGATCCCCTCTCAGGCTGCTTCTCTCCAGGCTGAACAGCCCCAGCTCCCTCAGCCTTTCCTCCCAGGGGAGATGCTCCAGGCCTTTCATCATCTCTGTAGCCTCCTCTGGCCTCTCTCCAGGAGATCCCTGGCTTTTTTTATCCCAGGAAATCTTTTGCTATAACTTTTTACAGCAAGATGGTCTATGGCAAGGGCAACAGCTCTTGCTGGTATGGCCAACAAGTTCGTTCCTGTTGGATGTACTAGTTTTCAGCCAACATTTTGACAAACTTAAACTCCCAAAATGGCTTAAACTAAGAGAAAGCAACTCTGAGGCTGCAATGAAGCTACAGAGGAAAAGCAGTGGCAGGGAAGAACCTACATCAGCTGTAATTTACCCCCAAAATATCTACTCAGATGATCTTTTGATACTGTTTTTCATTCTAGCTCCTTAGTATATTGAGCATGTGTGAAAAAAAAAAGTCAGGGTCAGGAGCATCCTCTGCTCTTGCTCCAGCTGAGCAACCAAAAGCAGCCTCAATTCAGAGTCTTCTTATGAAAAAAAAAACATTAATAAGCAAAGAAGTTAAAAGGAAAAATTAAAGGGAAGATGGGGAAGGAGAAAAACAAGCCATGAGCCTGCAGTCACAGAGGATGAGCCCCACTAACTGCCTAGACCTGCCCAGCAGCCACCAAAGCTGTGTTGGTCACGGAAAGCCACTTTACAAGAGCTCTACTACAGGTTGGTTTTGGTTTGTTGGGTTTGTGTTTCTTTTTTACAGGCATAAGCTGAAGCCTTCTCCTAACAAGGGCTTCTCTCCAGCGATGCATACAGCGCTCGTCCTTAAAGCAATTACACAGGCTAGGAGCTATTCACTGTGTCAACAACAATTTCTCTCCTATGAAGTGAAACAGCTTAGAAAAAAAAAACAAAAAAATAAAAGCCAACCCCACACTGCTGAGGTCTGTTTTCCCTGCTGAAAAGCATCTCTTCACCTGAGCACAGGAGAACAGGAACAACAAACAACTCCTCTCCCCAGCCAGGGGATGAATGGAGAACATGAAGCTGCTCTGTCCAGCTCCAGACAGTAAACACTACAAAACCAGCAGCATTTTTGGGGAAAAAAAAAATGATAGGAAACACATTATAAGCATCACTCATCTCTCCACAACTAGTGCAAGGCTATTGCTGTAAGCTTCTCTAAATTATTTTGGTTTTACTGGTTTCTGGAAATAACTGGTTAAGGCAGCGAGGCTCTTGCAAGCTCCCAGCTCCTCACAAATTCATGTTATGAGCTGTGGTTTCCTGTTTGTTATGTTTTTCTAGTATACTTAAGTCATTGACTTGAAGTTAAGTTACTTTGCCCCTGCCACCCTGGGGTTGAGATTAAACAGTGTAAACATCTGTTTGAGGTAACAAGTTTGTCTTGCTTTCAGAAGAGGAAACACACCTAAATTCAGAGTCTTTATCACATCCCTTCATAAATATATACCTTATATATATATATTTTTAATAAACCACTCTGCAATGGATGTTTAAGAGTTCAAAAATAGCTGAAAGCTTGAAACTCCTTTTAATTAGGCTTTAATAAAAGAGTCAAGCCATTTCTTCCTGTGCTGAAAAGCAGTCATTTAGACTGTCATCTTAGGGAGTGAATTAGTTTTCTTGAAGAGCAAGGGAGAAAATGAGAAAGATTTCAGTTAACATCAGCCACCTAGTAAATGCCTGGAGTGTTTACCCATTATATCATCCTTCCTTTTGGGGGAAAATCATAGAATGGGCTGGGTTGGAAGGGATCCCAAGGAGCACAGAGCTCCAACCCCCTGCCACAGGCAGGGCCACCAACCTCCAGGCCTGGAGCTCCACAAGGTTGCCCAGGGCCCCAGCCAACCTGGCCTTCAACACCCCCCAGGGATGGGGCACCCACCCCCTCTCTGGGCAGCCCCTGCCAGCCCCTCACCACTGTCTCTGTAAAAAACTTCCCTCTAATATCTAAGCTAACCCTTCCCTCCTCCAGCTTCACTCCAGCCCCCTTGTCCTGCCAGGCTCTGCCCTTGGAACAAGCCCATTCCCCTCCTGTTCCTCGGGTCCCTTCAGGGACGGGCAGGCTGCACTGAGGTCCCCCCCCTGCAGCCTTCTCTTCTCTAGGTCAATCTTGCAGTAAAAGCAAAACCCTCTTGAGTCAGGACGCCTGCAATCCAGCCCTAGTTCTGAAACCAGGCAGCTGCAGGTCCTTGGCCGTGCTGCTGCAATGCTTGTGACTCCCTTTAGTCACAAGTTCAGTGGCACCGCGGGCGCACGGCTGCGCGGGCGTGTGGAGAGGCAGCTTTGGAACAAAGGGGTTATATAGATACCACAGTTCAGCCTGGGGTGTTATAATGAAGCCAGGCCAGGTATTGTACGTGGCTGACAGCAGTAAAAGGGGTATTCCTGTGAGCAGAGTTTACTTTACTCAGGGTGGAGGATGTGTCAGTGTAAACACTACATGAGCACATAGAGCGCTTCTAGCATAGGATATAGCTCGAGCATCAAAGGTATACATATGGCTTTGAGTAAACGACTTGCTTCTCCTTTTGGAAAGATTACCAACCAAAAAACCTGATGCTGTGCAGACAAATGCTCTCTGCTGAGCTGCTCCTAACTGGCTGGTGACGTTCTGCTGTGCCACAATGCACGTTGGGTCTCATCACCTTAGTAGAGTCACAGTAGGGATACACTGACTATACTGTCTCCAGTAGGTCACTGGCACGAGCTTGTTTGCTCTCCCTGTGCCACAGCAGATCTCTTTTAAAGATGAAGAGCAGCATGCCCTGACTAGCTAGCCAAGGAGCATCCCAAGCAAGCTAGAGGAAGGAGCCATTGTTGGTTGGGTTGGGGTGGTAACCAGGAAAAGAGCGTTTCACCCTAGCAGGCAGATAATGACTTGCTGCGTGCTGCCCAGCTCAGTGGAGAAGTCACCTGTGACCCTCAGATGATGAGATGAAATAAGCTGTCTGACAACAAATGGAAGTGAGAGAGCTGGAAGAAACCTCTCCTTGGTGTTGGAAGCCCTGTAGTATGGTCCTTTTTCCTCTGACAAAGCTGGCATGCAAGGTGCTCCACTCTCCTGGCACTGCACATGCATTTGGCAGGCTGAGGAAGCTGCTGTACTTTCCTGTATGACTCCAGTACAGTAGCAGTTTGAAAGCTGTCTGCTTCTGGAGCCCTGTTATATATAATCTCACAAAAGCTTCATGAGGAAAGGACATGAAGACTTCCTTTCAAGACCATCTAGCAAGACATCTTTTACCTTCTCATTTTCTAGTGAAGCCTGCAGACCGTAGACTTTAACCAGCAGTAAGCAAAAACCACTCCATGGACCCACACACAGGATTTTAGACTTTCAGATGATGCTGGTAATTAATTTCTCTCTAGAAGTTCCCATACACATCAACCACCCCAGCCTCCTGTTGACAGATGAGGCCTATTAGATGTTTGCCTTCTAACAAGCTTCTTGCAGAGGCAGAAGTCTGGCAGGCTGCTACACGTGATGCCTTTAGAAAGCCCAGGTTGTAAACCACACCGATTTCATGGAGCACGCCACGGGGCGTTGCAGCTCAACCCCTCTGCTGGAGTTTCCAGTTGTGAAAGTGCTTTGTATCCAGAATTCCACCTTATTGCATGTTTTGGCTGCAGTGATTCTCCCCAGTAAGGTGGATAGGGATTTGTTTTTTCCTCTTGATAAGGTTTTTGTCTTTGAAATGTCCTTAAAATATCAGTTAGAAGTTTGATTCTCCTGGAAACACACAGAAACCCCAAGTAACTCAGGCCATCTCCAAACACAATCTAATAGTTATAAAAACTCATTCTGGGCTTCCTAAGAAATGCAGTTCTGTTGATGTGTTGATATTCCCCTACTCCAGCTCTGAAAGCAGGTTCTGCATCATTTCCCAAGCAGCAGCACTGCCAGGCTGTGCTGAAGAAAGCTTCTAAGAGACTTTGTCCCAACCATCAAGCTAAATGAGACACAAGTAACCTCATTTCTCACAGAAACCTGTACTCTGGACACAACACCACCTGAAGTGAACCACAGAATGCTTTGGGGGTTGGGAGGGACCTTAAAGATCAAGTCCCAACCCTTTGCTATGGACAGGGGCACCCTCACTAGACCAGGCTGCCCAAAGCCCCATCCAACCCAGCCTTGAACACCTCCAGGGATGGGGATTCCACACCATCTCTGGGCACCCTGTGCCAGGGCCTCCCCACCCTCAGAGTAGAATTTCTTCCTAATATTCAATCTATATTTAACCCCTTACAATTTAAAACCATCCCCCCTCGCCCCATCCCTCCATGCCCTGGGGAACAGCTCTTCCCCAGCTTCCTACAGGCACCTCTCAGGGACTGGAAGGGGCTCTAAGGTCCCCCTGGAGCCTTCTCTTCTCCAGGCTGACCCAGCCCAGCTCTCCCAGCCTGGCTTCCCAGCAGAGCTGCTCCAGCCCTGGGATCATCTTCATGGGCTCCAGACCCACTCCAACAGTTCCAAGTCACTTTCTGTTGGGGACTCTACAACAGGACACAGCACTTGATGGGGGTTGCTGCAGAAGCCCCTAAAAATCCAAGTTGTGGTTTTAGCATCCAAATGGAAATAGGTAAGAGTCAGTGTTGGCAATTCTTAACATTTTTTGTTTTTATTCTACTGGTAAGATTTTTTTACCCCCACTGTGCTTTCAGACCCCTCTCAACTCCCCATTCTGCCCAAAGGGACCAGGCAGGACGATGCAAGACATGAAACACCAAAGAGCTCTGTGCCAGAACCGACCAGCTCATCACCCAAGTGTGACTCATCACCCCAGAGCATGACCCAGCGCTCCCCAGTCCCACACTGGGAGTTCAAAGCAATATTTCTCACACACACACACACTCCACCATCACCCCCTAAAACATCAGGGTCCTTTGCTAACAGAATACCAAATAGGAGAAAAGAAATAAGTATTTGTTTCAATTTTTTAGTCATATTTTGCAATAGATAGAGAAATACTATCCTGTATTTCCATGGCACGTGTGTATCTCAAAAACTGAGAGAAGCAGCATCACTGAACCATTCCAAGTGGAAATTAGAGACAATTCCAGAGATCCTGGTAGGGTATAACAACCCAAAACAAGTGTTATCAAAGCATAATCCCCCCCTGAGATGGGTACCAATACATCTGTTGGAAGCAAATACAACCTTGCCCAGGATAAAAATCTTCATAAACAATAAAGCCCTGCATATTTTTAGCTTGACTAAGAGGATTACTCAAGGGGTTTATGAAGATGTTCACACCAGTAATGACAAACCCTACAGTAGACACGTACCTGCTCACATAACTGCAGCACAGAGAGCAACTGTTCCTCTGGGGACCCCCCTCAGCTCCAGAAGGACACAGAACTGCTTGAGAGAGCCCAGCACAGGGACACCAAGGGGATGGAGGGAGTGGAACCCCTTCCTCATGAGGAGAGGCTGAGGGAGCTGGGGCTCTGTAGCCTGGAGAAGAGGAGGCTGAGGGGTGACCTCATCAATGTCTATCAATATGTGCAGGGTGAGAGTCAGGAGGACAGAGCCAGGCTCTGCTCAGGGGTGGCAGCGACAGGACAAGGGGCAGCGGGTGCAGCTGGAGCAGAGGAAGCTCCATGGGAATGTCAGGAGGAACTTTGTCCCTGGGAGGGTGACGGAGCCCTGGGCCAGGCTGCCCAGAGAGGTTGTGGAGTCTCCTTCTCTGGAGACCTTCAAACCCCATGATCCTGGATGTGTTCCTGTGTGATTTAGTCTAGGTGACCCTGCTAGATGATCTTTCAAGGTCCCTTCCAACTCCTAACATTCTGGGATTCTGTAATTGCTTCCAAATACCAGGAGAAAAGAGAAAAAAATCCAATGCTTTGCTCACAACTCAGGACTCACCTGGCAGGAGGACTAAGGTGCTGCAGCAGCATTAGGACAGCACTATCACATCCAGAGCAGCTCATTTCCTCCATGCCACAGGCCCAAGGACAACACTCAGAGCAAGTCTCCTGAGATAAGGGGACTATCAAGGTCTGGTGCCACAACTTTTGCATTATAAAGCCTTGGGGTGGGGCTTTACGGACAAACTTCCACATTGGGAGTGAGTTATTCAATTGCAGCAATAATAATAAACTAAAAAACCACCTCACGCTCCATATCTGACACTTGGGCCCCACTGTACCCCTTCCTCACCACCAGTGGATTCAAGTTGAGCTGCAGTGGTGAGCTACATGAGAAGATTAAACAGCCAAACAGGAAAAAATATTCTATAGGTTTCAGAGATTTAAAACCAATTTTGCAGTTTGAAGCAGGACAGAACAATAATACACCACCACCTCGTTCCCTCAACTTCCCAGAATCACAGAATCCCAGTATCCCAAGGTTGGAAAAGCCCTTTGAGATCATCAAGTCCAACCATCCCTGTCCTGTGCTGCCCCAGAGCTCTCAGCACCTCATCTCCCCTCTGTTCAACACCCCCAGGGCTGGGGACTCAGCCCCCTCCCTGGGCAGCCTGGGCCACAGCCCCACAGCTCTGCCAGGGAAGAACTTTGCCCTCCCAGCTGAGCTGAGCCTGCCCTGGCCCAGCTTGAGCCCAGTGCCCCTTGTCCCAGCTCCTGGCCCCTGGCTGAAGAGACCAGCGCCCACCTCTCTGCACCCTCCTGGCAGGGCAGGGCAGGGGGGGAGAAGGGCTCCCCTCAGCCTCCTCTGCTCCAGCCTCAACACCCCCAGCAACCTCAGCTGCTCCTCAGAGGATTTGCCCTCCAGCCCCTTCCCCAGCCTGGTTGCCCTTCTCTGCACTCACTCCAGCACCTCCATGTCCTTGTGATGCTGAGGAGCCCAGAACTGGCCCCAGCACTGGAGCTGCAGCCTCCCCAGTGCCCAGCCCAGGGGCACAATCCCTGCCCTGGCCCTGTGGCCACGCTGGCTCTGACACAAGCCAGGATGCCCTTGGCCTTCCTGGCCCCCCGGGCACACTGCTGGCTCCTGGGCAGTCCCAGGCCCCCAACACCCCAAGCTGCAGCCGTAACCTGCTACAGTTACATCAGTATTTCTACATCAGGTGTCTGTAACGTGGAACCAGTAACTACCCCACACACACACAGCCACTGCTGAGGTTGTCACTCTGCACTCCTTGAAGAACTGCTCAGTCAATCAACTCTACTCAAGGAACTTAAGGGAAGCTCCTTCCTCTCAGCCTGGCTGTCAAAGCCTGTCCAGCATCCTCCTCTCTCAGCTTGTTCATGAAGTGATATTCAGATGTAAAACCTGATTTTTAAAAGATGGTAATTACTGGCAGCACCTTAATGGCTTCGTTAGAAACTAGAGCCCTCCATCCACACCAGAAATCATGCCAGTATATCAAGGAAAAGAAATACTGATGCCCAGGGAAGGGGCTGAGTCCCCAGCCCTGGGGGTGTTGAACAGAGGGGAGATGAGGTGCTGAGAGCTCTGGGGCAGCACAGGACAGGGATGGTTGGACTCCAGGAGCTTAAAGGGCTTTTCCAACCTTGGGATTCTGTGACTTATGTTATTAAAAAAGGTATTTCTACTTTAGATAGGGTGACAGCAATAAAAGTGGAGAGCACAACTCCAGGATTGCAGCATTCCTTTTTTCAAAGTATCATTGATAAATACACACACCTCAAAGAACAGCAGAGACTTCAATACATAAGTATCCATTTTCTAGGGAAACAATAACAAAAATAACCCCAAAACAAGGATGTTTTCCTACTCCAGCACAACTTACTCCACAGGTTCAGCTTTGGATTAAATGGCACAGTATCTGTCCTGGCTAGAAAGGGTCATTTTGTGGTTAAAACACAGGGTTACACACCAGAGAAATCCTGGATCTTTTTTTCTGCTCTGCCATAAACACCCACCTAGATTGTGAGTTGAGTTTGGATAATCCAACCCTGAGAAAAGGAAACTCTTCCTCAGGAATCTGAGAGTAATTCTGTGGTAAGAATGAACTGTAGTACTTAATGTCAGGGGAACATGCCAGAATTCATGCCAAATAAACACCTGTATGAAATTGGTTCATTCCCACTGTTCACTTGGGTGGACAACCTGATTTTCCCAACTTTTGGGCAACAATCACCTTTATGTGGTGAAGTATTTCCACTCTGCCACCTTCTCCCCTGTCTTCTGTACATTTTCTGAAGAACATTTTGCATTTGATGGTTGGAACTTCTTTTTTTTTCTTTGCCTTTATGGTTGAAGGAGGGTTCTGGGAGAGGGGAAAAGGAAAATAAAAAGCTAAGGAGCAATTACCTAACAGCCCTGGAGAGCCTGTCAAACCAACAAGCAAAAAAAATACTGACAGCTGCACTTCCAGAGTTGGCCTTGAACTCCTGGAGCCTTTAATCTATCCAAGAAAAACAGTAGTACTTTCATATCTCATGAGAAATACTAAAGATAAATTCAAATGGATTTAGTGATTGTGAAGCTCAGCCTACCAATCACTGCAAGGACTATAGAAAAAAACAATGAAGCAATTCATAGAATTTCAAATTTGGAGCAAGAATGTGAATATGAATATCAGACCCCACAAAGGAATGATGTGGGTAGGAAAAAAAAAACCTGAGCTGCTGACCAATGCTCAAGGAAAATCCATCCTTGGCTCTAAGAGAAGTGTCCTGACACAACAAAGCTGATATATCATAGAATCCCAGACTGGTCTGGGTTGGAAGGGACCCCAAGGAACACAGAGCTCCAACCCCCTGCCACAGGCAGGGCCACCAACCTCCAGGCCTGGAGCTCCACAAGGTTGTCCAGGGCCCCATCACAGAATCACAGACTCACAGAGCTGTAGGGGTTGGAAGGGCCCCCCAGAGCTCATGAGGTCCAACCCCCTGCCAAAGCAGGGTCCCTAGGACAGGGGCTGGGATCTCTCCAGAGAAGGAGACTCCACACCCCCCTGGGCAGCCTGGCCCAGGGCTCCCTCACCCTCACTGGCAACAAGTTCTGCCCCACATTGGGGGGGAACTCCCTGGGCTCCAACTTGAGCCCAGCACCCCTTGTCCTGTCCCCACAGACCCTGAGCAGAGGCTGCCCATGTCCCCTTGGGTCCCACCCTTCAGCTCTTGATCCCCAGGGATCAGATCCCCTCTCAGGCTGCTTCTCTCCAGGCTGAACAGCCCCAGCTCCCTCAGCCTTTCCTCCCAGGGGAGATGCTCCAGGCCCTTCAGCATCTCCAACTTGAGCCCATCACCCCTTGTCCTGTCTCCAACCTGGCCTTGAACCAACCCCAAGGATGGAGCACCCACCCCCTCTCTGGGCAGCCCCTTCCAGCCCCTCCCCACTCTCTCTGCAAAGAGCTTCCCCCTAACATCTCATCTAACCCTTCCCTCCTCCAGCTTTAGTCCACTATAGATATGATTGCACAATACTATTTCCAGGTGTCAAAGCAGTGCCAGAGCAGGGCAAAAAAAACCTCTGGCTCCTCTGCACCAAAAAGGCAGTAACATTATTTAGGAAGCAATTTTTAATGTACTTTCTTCAATATTTAGACCTCTACACCATGAACATAAATTACTCACTGGGGACAGGCTGCAAGCAAATATTGTTTAATAAGTTTCCCCAGCTTCAATGTATTAGGCCTCCATCAAAAAATAGTTAATAATGCTCAGGTTGGCTATTAAAATACTTGCCACATATTAAAGAAGCACCTCAGTAGGAGCTGAACAAATTCCCATTAAAACCCAAATACTCATGCCATATTTTACAATTATGTGGCTACAACAACTGCTGTATCTGCCCAACTCATGGTTTATTTCATTAAGGGTCTGTTTTGGAACTCAGACAGCTCACACAAAGCAATTTTGCTACCCCAAAAAAAAGTCTATATATTGAAATATTAGTTCCTTAAAACTTTTGGTCAACTGGTGTAGTAGCTGCACAAGATGCATAGTCCAAAATTACAAAGCACAACTAGAACTTAAAAAGAAGAGAGGGTAAAAAAAAAACCCATGGTGCATGTTGGAGAAAACAGGGTGGTTTCCAGTCCTTTTCCCCAATTTTTAGACTGTAAATATACACTGAATCATTTACTCAGCTATTTATCTCAGCATTTCCCACCTATAAAAAACTGCAAATATACTTTTAGTCTGAAAAATCCTTAATCACAAAGAGTTCATTTAAGTTCTTAGGAGTCTGCCTCTGCCTGCAAGGAGGATGATTTTAATTTCAAGGCAGCTGAAGACAGACCTTAAACACAGCTTGGGTGTATCAACCCAGGTAAGCAAAATGCAGACCACATGTATTATTAAATATTATGCTTATTATGCTTACCTGCCTCCAAAAAATGGACTAAATATCACGTTAGGGGACGAGAAATGACAAATAGACTTGAATCATGGCAGTCCCTCCCTAAGTAGCTTATTTGTTTGTTTAGTTTCAGGCACAATGGGAGCTTGGGCTAATTCAGGTTGCCTGTTACTACCTCATTATAAATACTAATTACTGCTATTACTTACTAAACGTTTATTTGGGTTAAGCTATAATGCAAGCCAAGATGCCTTTTCAAGTCTATCTCAGAAGCCCAGCAGGAGCAGTTGTGGTTCCAAAGCCAGTGTGAAGACAGTGTTTTATACAGCCTTCCCTCTCCTCTCTAACCAGCAGTAGGTTTTTAGGGACAATTCCAGTCCCTTGGTGCACAGAAGATCCTTCAAGAAGGATGCATTTGTCATGAGAGATAATCTACCCAAGTCTTCACCCACAGCAGCATGAGAATAACCCTCAGGAAGTGCAGGCAGGAGTGATGGAGGGGATGAGGGGAGGGCAAATTCAATCTCTTCTTCCTTTAAAAAGTTGTTGAAACTTTGGTTTAAATTCCCTTAGTAATGTATTGCTGTAAAGTTGAAAGTGCTTTGCAATCAGCTAATTAATCTTTGATACAGGGGCTTGCTAATTTTTGGCAGGAGGAAAATCAAGGAGGATGAGGGAATCACTCAAAGCTCCCAACCCAGGTTTTGAGCCACAGAAAACACTCTTTAGCAAACAGCAGCCTATCCTCAGCCTGAAGACTGAGTTTGTTCAGCCCCTTTAGTACTCAAGAAGTAACATTTTGATAATTCTTTTATCATTTCACAGCCCAAGTGACTGAAATAGGTACTAAAACCAGAGCCTGAGAGCTCTACCCACCAGTGAGGATGAAAACCCCAACAAAACCCAGAGGAATTATTCTATAGGCAGCACTATCTGGTGTTTTCAATCCTACCAGCTTCTTTAGAAAGTCTATGCCCTGGAATCATGGAATCATAGAATGGTTGGGGTTGGAAGGGACCCCAAGGAGTCTAAGGACCACAACAGGCAGGGCCACCAACCCTTACACAAGGCAGTCACATCTCCAAGTCCCCACACAGTAATTTTCTCCCACGTGAGAATTCTCAGAGGGGAAAAAAAAAACCCAAGATAAGGGCTTTTATGTCTTTTGGGTTTGTTTTTAAATGGCCAGGTACACAAAACCTGTGGTGTATTCAAGGAGCTTACAGTGATAAGAGTGTTCCTAACATTTTCAGGGACCTTGAACTGAGTGTGTGGTAGCCCTTATGCAGCAGAGAAGGAAATGAGCCTGGAATAAACAAAGCTTGAATTCAGTAATCGAGTTCAGGGGGGAAAACAGAGAGAAAGTCAAAATAAAACCCACCCTCTGGAAACATCACTGACTGTAAAAGGGGAGAAAGACCATCTTCAGCTTTGAGAATCTGCTGTGAACAGGGGGATGGAAAGAGCTCAAGGCTCAGACAAGGAGTCTTGATGGTATAAATGTAGAGCTGCTGAAGCCTGACCTTTCCAAGCAAGTGATCTAATCCCCTTGCAAAGCACCCTGGTGTCTTCCCCCGGGTGCAACGCCAGTTTATTCCAACACGGTGTCCTCAAGACCACGTTGTAAGAATGTCAAGAACCAGCTGAAGGCAGCTGCTGGCTTAGGAGAGGAACCTCTGAAGAAATGGTCACATCTTTTGAATGTGGTTTTGAGTCAAAATCACAGAATCACAGGGGTTGGAAAGGGACCTCCAGAGCTCCTTGAGTCCAACCCCCTGCCAAAGCAGGGTCCCTAGGACAGGGGCTGGGATCTCTCCAGAGAAGGAGACTCCACACCCCCCTGGGCAGCCTGGCCCAGGGCTCCCTCACCCTCACTGGCAACAAGTTCTGCCCCACATTGGGGGGGAACTCCCTGGGCTCCAACTTGAGCCTAGCACCCCTTGTCCTGTCCCCACAGACCCTGAGCAGAGGCTGCCCATGGCCCCCTGTGTCCCACCCTTCAGCTCTTGATCCCCATTGATCAGATCCCCTCTCAGGCTGCTTCTCTCCAGGCTGAACTGCCCCAATAATCAATCTCTACTTCTCACCTCACCATGCCAGGGAACAAGCATCCTCCTGCTGTTGCAGTAACCTCCAAGGACCCTGTTAGTTTGGTAAAGCCCATCCTTTTCACTGCTCAACAGGAAAGCAGCAGCTCTCCTGCCGCTCTCCAGCTCTTGTGTTTTCTACCATGACCCTTCCTCATTCATATTCTTTCATTATCTTCTCCTGCTGGAGAAACACAACAGCCTTTTAGAAATTTCCAGCACTTGGAAGACATAACTTCCACTCATCACAACAGAGAACACTTAATCCTATAGCCTGCTCACATGTTTGAAGTTCCAGATAGCGCTTTTTCACTGCTAGGAACACACTTTTCCCTTGCTCAGAAATCTTTGGGGACATTGAGAAACGCCTTCTATCCACTTCAGTCATCTTCTGAAGGTGGAAACTACTTGCTGATTAAATCCAGTTTGCAGCATATCACAATTTCCTAAATTATTTCCCCAGCAAGGGCTGGTGAGAGAACAATAGCTCTGTGCATCATCCTGTGGGTTAGGAGAGAACACGTTTAACGCTCTAAATCTCATTATAACTTGCTGATCAGGATGTAAAATACACACTTATCTCTGAACTGAAGACTTTGAAACAGCTTGAAACAAACTCAGCTCTTCTCTCTTCAAGCAGCAGTTGTTTCTTATCCCTCACACTTCGGGAGGCCTAGCTGAAGGAGTCTCTTAGTAAACAAAATAAAATTATACAGCTATATTGGATTTAGGCAATTTAAACCAAAAGCTAAAGGCTGCAGAGCAACTGTTACCAAGAGTAAATGCAGATACAAGGGTCAAATACCCACCCTCCAGCTTTCCCTACACAAGCTGCCTGAGTCTGTGCCAGTCTGTGAAATGGGGAATACTACCCTGCTCCCCAGAGACAGTGTTCACGCTTAGGAAACGTCCCCAGCAGTCTCTGGGCAGAGAGGGGCTTTATTTTAGCCATCAGGATCTCTCAAAGGTGCCTAAATTTGCAGCAAGATACAATTCCAGAGGCAGGCAGAGAAATGCTATAGCCCTGACAGCACGATGCTGCCCAACACCCAACTGCAGCATCTAAAACTGCAACAGTTTTAGTATCAAAGTTTCCCCCCAGTCAGCACAGAAGGAGGAAAATCTTTTCAGGATAGGGGAGTTGTGTTGCTTTTTTTAAATGGCTGTTCTGTCTGTTCTCCCCTCTCCTTTTAAACCTCTGCAACAGAATTGAAATCTTGTTTAACTAGATTTGTTTAAACTCTTTTTACCAACCCCCAAAGAGTTTCTTTCCAGCCTGCCAGTCGCAGGCAAAATGGAGAAATTACTTAAATGTTGGTATTTTCCAGCCTCTAAAAGGAAACTTGAGAGTAAAAACGTGCTTCTTGTTTTTAAAATACCTCCTTAAAAAGCCTACAGAAGTTATTTAATACTGTTTTCAAGAAGCCCATGGTATCTCTGTCATCATACATTCTGTGGCAAGAGGAGGAATTCAGGAATCCAGCTCTCCTTGCACGTAGCACCAGGCACGCACACCTACAAGCAAGTCAACAGCCAGGGTGACAAGCAGGGTTGTTGTAACTTCAGGACCCAAGGCTGCAGGGTGGGTTTTTATTTTGGAGGCCAGCAGCAGCAAGGCTTTGCTGCTTTTTTTTAAGTGATGCATGCACATACCCGACCTCCCAAACCAGATTCTCCCTTCCCACCTTTGTACTGGCTGATTTTTCTCAGCAGCATGACTTGATCAGCAACCTTCCTGCACCCCAAAATGAAAGCCCCACCTAAAAATCACACTGTGTTCTCCACAAACCAGGACATGAAAGTGATGCTAATTCTCTTTCTGCACCAACCTATGACCTGAACACCAGAATCTTTGCTCCCCATCTTCCACATTCACCCAGCTGCCCAAGGCAGGACTCCTCACACATCCTCATCCACCACCTCCATCCTCACTCCTCTACAACCTCCATCAGAAGACAGAATTTTTGGTCCCCATCTTCCACGCTCACCCTGTTGCCTGAGGCAGAACTCCTTGTACATCCTCATCCACCATCTCCATCCTCATTCCTCTACAACCTCCAAAAGAAGCATGAGCACATGTGCAAACCCCCATTTTACAGCTCTTTGCAGGTGTCAACACCACCTGAGTGCCACCACGAGGAGCCCACCAACACCAAGGGTGCCCTAGGAAGCTCACTCACACTCAGCAACAAGAATTAGTGGTGTAGCATCACAAAATACCCTGTTTTCAAGCAGTTTGCATACCACTTACAGCAGGTTTGGAAACCTCTCCTCCAAAGACTGAGAGCCATCGGATGCCTGTCATCAGAGCTACTTGTGGATGATGCAGAGACTGCTGGAGCCAAGCCTCTTGAGCTTTGCTGGCAAATTCAAGGAAAGTTGCACCCAGTTTAATCATAGAATCATAGAATGGTCTGGGTTGGGATGGACCCCAAGGGTCCCAGAGCTCCAACCCCCTGCCACAGGCAGGGACACCAACCTCCAGGCCTGGAGCTCCACAAGGTTGCCCAGGGCCCCAGCCAACCTGGCCTTCAACACCCCCAGGCACGGGGCACCCACCCCCTCTCTGGGCAGCCCCTCCCCACTCTCTCTGCAAAAAACTTCCCTCTAATATCTAAGCTTCCTTCCTCCAGCTTCACTCCAGCCCCCTTGTCCTGCCAGGCTCTGCCCTTGGAACAAGCCCATTCCCCTCCTGTTCCTCGGGTCCCTTCAGGGACGGGCAGGCTGCAACGAGGCCCCCCCCAGAAGCAGCCTTCTCTTCTCCAGGCTGAGCCAGCCCAGCTCCCTCAGCCTCTCTCCAGAGGGGAGCTGCTCCAGCCCTCTCAGCATCTCCGGGGCTCCTCTGACCCCTCTCCAACAGCCTTGAACACCCCCAGGGATGGGGCACCCACCCCCTCTCTGGGCAGCCCCTGCCAGCCCCTCCCCACTCTCTCTGCACAGAACTTCCCCCCAATGTCTCCTCTCCCCCTTCCCTCCTCCAGCTTCACTCCAGCCCCCTTGTCCTGCCAGGCTCTGCCCTTGGAACAAGCCCATTCCCCTCCTGTTCCTCGGGTCCCTTCAGGGACGGGCAGGCTGCACTGAGGTCCCCCCCAGAAGCAGCCTTCTCTTCTCCAGGCTGAACAATAACAAACCCACATACACAACAGAGCTGTCGAGTGCACCAGGGACTTGAGAATAACCTGTCGAGTGCCTTTTACCTTTCACTAATGTTGTGCTACTGGGGCAAATTATCCACTTGCTGTGATTCTGTTTTATCCACCTGAAAAACGAGCACAAAACTCAGAATAATTGGAATCATGTTTCTTTGTCTTGCAGGAGCATTATAAAAAGTAGCCAATCCAGGCAAGATGCTCTGCTTGTATCAAAAGTGAATGTCATGAGGCAGCTTATCATCTCCAACCATTAGAAGAAAATTAAGTAGGTTGCAAAATCAAGCCCTAAAAATTACAGAGTAACAGATTTATGATCATCTGTGCAACCTTCATCCGTTCCACTTTGTTAGTCCAACCCATACAGTGAATAAGTCTGAGAATCTATGGAAAAACATCATGTGGCTACAAAATTATAATTACAGTTGCATCTGTTTTTCCTAACTTTTCAATGTTCAGCTTTACAAACCAAATAGCTTCTGGATTTAATGGAAATTTCCAGGTTTTGGGTTTATTCTGCAACATCAAATTGGGGTTGTTTTTTTTTTTTTTAATATGCTGTATGAAACATATTTCATCCAGAGCAGTATCAGGAAATTATTAAATTAACACTTTATTTCATATGGAAACAGATCAAATTAACAGAATTTTGGTGGAAATTATTAAATTAACACGTTATTTTATATGGAAACAGATCAAATTAACAGAATTTTGGTGGAAATTATTAAATTAACACTTTATTTCATATGGAAACAGATCAAATTAACAGAATTTTGGTGGAAATTATTAAATTAACACGTTATTTTATATGGAAACAGATCAAATTAACAGAATTTTGGTGGTTTATTTTTCTATTTTCACTGAATTTAAAAATAAAAAAGCAACTAGATGAAAGTATATTTACCAGATAGTTATTTTTCCATACAGTGAGCTTTGTATATACAATATTGTTTCCGTTTCCAACAACAACAAAAGAGTAAACTCAGGCCAAATGCTATTTCCAATGGCATTTTTAAATTCATTAATAGGTTTTGGGTTTTTTTTCTCATTTATTTTGGGCCTTCAAAGGGATTATCATCGTTGCATCTTCAAAAAAAAACACAGAGCTTCATGCCAACTCCATCGAGTCTGTGTAAACTATTTTAAAGGTTAAGGCCATCACTATTAATCGAGCTGTCAGAGGCACTGGGATCCCACAACTTCCTCTCTGCCTTCTGTGGATATTCCATGCTGAAGGCAATCTGATTACACTCAAATATGAACCTGGGAATGCAATTGGAAGCACCCAGGGAAACTGCACATAGAAGTTTTGTTTTTTTTTTTTTCACAAAGAATGCTTAAAAACAACTTTTGTAGAAAAATATTTGCTGGGACAATAGGATGTGGTTCAAAGAGTAACAAGAAAGTTTGCAAACACATCACAGAATCACTGGGGTTGGAAAGGACCTGGAGAGATCATCAGGTCCAACCCCCCTGCCAAAGCAGGGTCCCCAGTTCATATTGCACAGGTTGGGGTCCAGATAGGCCTTGAATCTCTCCAGAGATGGAGACTCTACACCCCCCTGGGCAGCCTGGCCCAGGGCTCCCTCACCCTCACTGGCAACAAGTTCTGCCCCACATTGAGGGGGAACTCCCTGGGCTCCAACTTAAGCCCAGCACCCCTTGTCCTGTCCCCACAGACCACTGAAAATGGGCTGGCCATTTCCCCCTGTGTCCCATACTTAAGATATTTATAACCATTAATAAAGGTCCCCCCTTAGTCTTCTTCTCTCCAGGCTGAACAGCCCCAGCTCCCTCAGCCTTTCCTCCCAGGGGAGATGCTCCAGGCCCTTCAGCATCTCCCTGTCCCTCCTCTGGCCTCTCTCCAGGAGATCCCTGGCTGGTTGATCCCAGGTAGCCCAGAACTGGACACAACACTCCAGGTGGGGCCTGAGCAGGGCAAAGCAGAGGGGGAGGATACAAGATACAAAGCATATTCTAAAACACTGGATTTTCATAACCTTAATTTACAAGAAATCAAGAGTTACGTGCTGCCAAAGGCAGAGTCCTTGTTCCTACCCCGGTGAGTCAGAGGCGCCCGCGTAACGTGGTGTTTTACCTGCTCCTCCACCAGCAGCTCTCATTTATTCCATAAACCAATTCTTTAAGTGGCATTTGGAGACACAAACAGAGGTATTTTACACATCCCTCCCATCCCAAGAAGCCCTAACTATTCATATAACACCAACTCAGGCTTCACTCTAATTATATTTGAGTCCAACGCTGGGACGCTGCGCTCAACTTTACAGTAAGTTGAGACAGAAGCATATTGTAAACACTCAAGTTTCACACCCTCAGCCATTTCATTATTAAATTTGAACTCAGGAGTCCTACAGGAATGCAGAATGATCTATAAATGTTTCTACTATAAATGTTTCCAGAGCGTCTGGTTATCATTCCTTCAATCCTAACGCAGCATCTTCCATCATTAAGAAAGACTCGGGTCTGGTATTCACCTTGCAACTGGAGCATGGAAGAAAGTCTGGGGAACTCATCCTTTTAAAAGCCTGCTTGGAAATCTCTGCTCATAAAAAAAAAGAGAAACAGGTAGTGTCACTGCCAGCTGTTTACAGTGGGAAGACACAGAACTCCTCTTGTCAGCGTTTAAGTAAACGCATGGAAGACAAAGGGATTGAGTTCACACACCCAGTTTACAACAGGTTTAACTCCAGTTAGTTTATTTTCACGCAGAGTTTTTTCCAGTATGATTTAAAGTAACTGGTCAGGAGCATGTGTCAGAATCCTTTTCAGGTTAGTAGACTTTTGCTTTTAAAAAAAAAAAGCAAAGAGAGAGCCCTGACTAGCACTCCCACTGCCTAAGTTCATCTCTCAAGATCTCTGAGGTTTGTTTGTAAAACTGGATGCAAAGTCTGAGATTAAGAGGAAAATACAGGCTCTGGGGAAGAGGAGAAGAGAGGGGGGGAGAGGTAGTAAGCACGGTATTCACAAGAAATGAGAAGAAAGAGAAGTTAAGGAGTCCAAGCTGCGAGGTTGCTTGTACAATTTACATATGAATCCGATTTAATGGTCTGAAAAGTTCAGGGCTTTTCTCTCCCAGGTCTTCCACAAGGTTAACAGAAAAGGGGAAAATAACAAGAGGAAAAGAGTTTTCAGTTTCATTGTAAAACTCTCAGTGCATTTTTACAGAAAGATCACAATACCTCCTTTTTCAACATCATTATTATTATTATTATTATTATTATTATTATTATTATAACAGCAAATACCATCCAGAAACCTTCTGGACAGGGGATCACCGGTTGGAATCACTCTCCCCTCCCAAGACCTTTGTTTCCAAAGACAACATATGCTGCATACAAGAGAAACCACTAATATGAAAGCACATAACACTAACACCACCTAACCGTTTGGTTATCACATGATATTTGATCCCAGGGATCCCTCCATTCACAAGCAGGATCTGAATTCCACCTATGTGGGAAAGCTGCTGATTTGTTTGGGTTTTAAATAGTTCCTCATTCATCATTTCATCCTAGGAAGAAAAGAAACAAAGCCACTTCTTGCCTTGCCTTATTTTCTGAAGTCTTCACACTCTGAAAATCCAAACCAAAATATGAGACCCTTGGGATTTCAGCTGTCATATTAGGAAATAAAAAAAAAGGGGGGGTTGTGGAAATGAAGCCAATGAAACACTGTTTTGAGCTGGCTTCATTGCATATTCCATGCTAGATACTTAAAAATAAATAGAAAAGAAATATAACTAGCTGAAATGAGACATTTTAATGCTTTCTGTTCCAGGATAGCTAGTTGCAAGCTCACCTTTGACTAGGACATTTCTGATGCTTGTTTTAAAACAGGACCTCTTACCTCTGCAGGAAAACACAAACACATTGAAGAGCCCCTCTGTGACCAGCTTTAAGCAGCTGACAAGTTTGTGGATCCTCAAGAGCAAAATACAAACGCTGCAGAGTTCACTAACTTCTATTTTCTCTGCGCTGCTTTCTTTTCCTAGATCCTACCTTCCTGCAGCTCACCAACTTGCTAAATCAAAGCAGATCTCTGCGTGGACACACACTGGTTTAAACAGGACTGCCAGGAGAGGTTCCCTCAGTTTACAGAGCATAATAAACCAGTAAGCAGGTTTAAACAGATTTAAGAATACCTATGTGCAGATTCTCCTAAGTTCAAATCTCCCTAGTTCAGGCCATGCAACTTTGCCCATCGGACCTAAACACTTGGGCAAAGACTCTCACTGCAGGGTCTGCACACAAAAAAACCATCATCACTTTCCCTCCTCCCTCCCCACCTCCCTCACACTCACCCAAGGTCATCCAAGAGAAACATTCCCGCTGCTCCTTATGCCAAGATGCGTTGGAGTTGCTTCCCAGTCAACTGGGTCAAGCCCAGGAGAGCCTACCTATCTTTTCAGGGGAAACAGTAGGAGCAGGATTGCAGGATTATCAGCACAGAAGCTATTTAGCCTGAGTTCTCCCTGCGGAGCATCCTGGCGCTAGCCCAAAGCCAAGTGAAGCCTAGTTTCTAACCTACATTCCCAGCCAGGTAAATTAGTTCAGGCTTAAAGAACCTCCAAACCAGTTCAGCAGTTTGGTTGTTGGGTTTGTTTTGTTTTATTTGGGGTTTTTTTTTTCCCCCTCTTTGTAAATGACAGGAGCCCAGGTAAAGCACACAGCGCTGACACATCCTTTGTACCTAGCCCAGGCCTCCCAGGGCTTTAAAGTTTGTCCCACAGCAAAACCTCAGCGTTTTTAAATGGTCAGCTTAAACATGGAGATGCTGCTGTAGTGGTAAAAACCTGTTCAGCATCACCCTGACTCACATGTGCAAGGCAAGGTATGCAAAGAGCCAAAGCCGTTTATAAGCAAGCCTTCAGTTTTAAGATTGCAGCTACAGACAAACATCCTATTCCAGATCCTGCCAGGCCAGGGGAAGAGGTTAAAGCTCCTGGCTGATCAAAGCTACTTCTCTGTGAATCCTCCTTCACTCACCGTGGATCAGCCCCAGCAGCGGGGAGGCGAGCAGAGGGCACCGACAGCACGGGAGCGGGCAGTCACCTCCCAACAGAGCATAAAGCACTGCTTTGCTTCGATGGTATTAAAAAATAAAGCCAAAAACCTCCATATTTAGGCTGCTAATATGCTGTGAATACCAACCCTCCTGCTGCCCAAACCCCCCCATCCCAGCTGCTTCCCCATCACAACTCCGTTCCTCTCCACCTTCTTTCGGTTTAAGCTGGAAGTTTTTGGAAGCTCGAGTCCACTTTCGCTCTGGTTTTTTTTTTGCATCACTCCTACCCCACCACATGGCTGGGGGGGGGGTTCCCAAATCCTGCAGCAACACAAATGACATAGAACTGCCCCTAAAAATTGCTTGTTTATACCCATGAGCAATTCAAGTTCATACACAGAAGCCCCTCACGTGTGGCCCATGCTATTACACGCCCCATTGGCCTTTCAGGTATACCCATTTCAAATATTTACCTGGTAATCCAAGCCTTTCCTGCTTAAAAACCCTGTCTTTAAAGGCAGGATCTAACTTTTAAAACTATTTTCCTTTATTCCTCCTCTTTGATCAAAGAGATAAGCGCCACGCTTCAAAGAAACACAGTCAACCAAGCAAAACAAGAATAGCTCGTCATAGAAATAGTTTCCCTATACAAAATAGACTGGTTTTCAACTGGCAAACTATTCTTTCTGCAGAAGACAGGGTATTTTTAGTAGCAGCACTCACACCTTCGTTTCTGACACTGGTCTCATGCAAATTACACACACACACCCCCCCCCCTCAGATTAGCAAGCAACAAGGTGCTGATCTCCAGCAGATCTGTGCCTTGAAAATATGCTTATATAATTAAGCAAGCCAAATAATCCTAAAGGCTTCACATCTTTCTAACAGCCCACCCAACAACCAAGCCAAGAGAGAGAGAGAGAGACCCAAGGCAAGTCAAGAGAGGGCACATGTCCCCAAGTGCAGGGTTTTTGAGGAGGTGAGAATGACAGTGGTGCTGCTCCAATAAATGGACGGTGGAAGCGTATGACTAATTGTATGAATTAGTCATGCAGTTGTGAGCACTATCAGAGGGCAAGGCTGGGGGGGAAAAACACGTTGCAAGCTACAAAAAAATCAAAGTTGGCCCGTGGTGAATAAGAAGTTAAAGGCCCCCCCCCCCCCTCTGTCTTCTGCAGAGCCAAACCCCCTGCTCGCCTCTCAGGAAACCTATTTGTTTTGGAAGCAAGGATTTGGTGCTGCCATACTGTTTGGCAACACAGTTGTTTCAAACAACAGATACCCATCTTGAGCAAATAAGTTGAGATTTGAACATTTCATCATGCCCCATGGGCTGGGAGCCAGGTGCAGGATTGCCAAAGTTACTACTGTTTATTATCTACCATCAAGAGCTGTTTGTCCCCTTAAGTGGCAACTTGAACTTTTAATCATTTTCACAAAACAGCCAGGATACTACACCGCTTCCCAAGCTCCTCAGCAAATTTCAGGCTCTGCATCCAGCTTTTTCCTGGTTTACAATGTTTCTCTCCCACCTGCTCTACAGGAGGGACCCAGCTACAGCTGCACCAGATACTACCTATCCTTCCAGAGGTAACATTTTCTTTTTGGCTTCCCCTTGCCACAGAGGAAAGACTTGAGAACAGGCACAGGCAGGAGATCACAGCCTCTACAACTACAACGGGACAGCACATCCCTAGGAAAGCAAATGAGACATCCTTTTTCTGCTTGGATTAATTTACCATCTTGCTACTAGAACTCACCAGGTATATTACTCCTTTTATATATATATATATATATATACACACATACACATGCAAATTTTACACACACAGATATATACATATATATCCCACCAGCCCACGCAAACCAGGTCCTCTTTTTCTTTCAGTCTAAACCAGCAATGCAAAGAATACAAGCCATGAGACAGGGTAAAGAACATGCAAGCACCACCCACACAAGTCCAAATTTCCAGTTCTAATATACTTTGCTGTGTCACTCTTTTTTTTTTTCCTCTTTTTCTTTTTTTTTCCTCTTTTTTTTCCTCTTTTTCTTTTTTTTCCTCTTTTTTTTCCCCCCTTTTTCTTTTTTTTCCCCCTTTTTTTCCTCTTTTTCTTTTTTTTCCTCTTTTTTTCCCCCCTTTTTCTTTTTTTTCCCCCTTTTTCTTTTTTTTTTCCCCCCTTTTTCTTTTTTTTTTCCCCCTTTTTCTTTTTTTTTCCCCCTTTTTCTTTTTTTTTCCCCCTTTTTCTTTTTTTTTTCCCCTTTTTCTTTTTTTTTCCCCCCTTTTTCTTTTTTTTTCCTCTTTTTCTTTTTTTTTCCCTCTTTTTCTTTTTTTTCTTTTTCTTTTTTTTCCTCTTTTTCTTTTTTTCCCTCTTTTTCTTTTTTTTCCTCTTTTTCTTTTTTTTCCCTCTTTTTCTTTTTTTTCCCTCTTTTTCTTTTTTTTCCCTCTTTTTCTTTTTTTTTCCTCTTTTTCTTTTTTTTTCCCTCTTTTTCTTTTTTTTCTTTTTCTTTTTTTTCCTCTTTTTCTTTTTTTCCCTCTTTTTCTTTTTTTTCCTCTTTTTCTTTTTTTTCCTCTTTTTCTTTTTTTTCCCTCTTTTTCTTTTTTTTCCCTCTTTTTCTTTTTTTTCCCTCTTTTTCTTTTTTTTTCCTCTTTTTCTTTTTTTTTTCTCTTTTTCTTTTTTTTTTCTCTTTTTCTTTTTTTTCCTCTTTTTTTCCTCTTTTTTTCCTCTTTTTTTTTCCTCTTTTTCTTTTTTTTTTCCTCTTTTTCTTTTTTTTTTCCTCTTTTTCTTTTTTTTTTCCTCTTTTTTTTCTCTTTTTCTTTTTTTTCCTCTTTTTTTTTTTCCTCTTTTTCTTTTTTTTTCCCCTCTTTTTCTTTTTTTTTTTCCTTCAGCTATACTGTATTTGGGCACTGAAAAAAATAAATTTCCTATCTACTGTACGCTGATTTAAGCTTCCAGCAGAAGCAAGCAGCAGCCCCAGATGGCACCAGGCACCTTTCCACCTTTGCAAACAGCCTCTTTTCGGGTGCAAAACCAAATGGATAGACCATCACCCCAAGGCTCACGACCCCAGTTCTCAGCCACCGAAAAGGTCAAAACACACCTAGGAAACTGGAGGGGCTTGAGCGTGTCTAGCAAGCTCCATGGGAAGGAAACAGCCTTTCCTCAACAGATTTTTCTACTGCTAAATGTCATATTCCAGCAGCTACAGCCCCCTCCGCTCCGCAAAGCGGGGCTACCACTTCCATATGCGCTGTCAGGTATTTGGGATTATTTGCAATCTGCTGCCGGTCGGCGTCTCTAAGAGAGAAACGAAGGAAATTTAGGGCAAGCACTCTGCTAGGAGAGAGGGGAGGTGGGCGCCAGGCTTGGCCACCCAGCCTCCTGCAGAGCTTCCCCCCCCCCACTACCTTCGCAAGCCTGGAAGCCCAGGCACCCCTCCGAGGAACCTTCTTCCCCACACACCCCGCTTGACATCACGGCCGTTCCCCTCTCCGACGGCCCCCAAAACCCCTCCCCCGGTAGCTCACGGCCACCCCGGGGCTCTCCCTGCCCGACCGACCGACCTCCTGCCTTAGCGCTGAACTTACTTGCCTCCGCTGACAACCACAACCGCCCCGCCGGGGCCGGGGAAGAGGGGGAGGTTGTTTGGGGGTGGGGGGGGACACAGACACGCACCGAGGGAGGGGGGGGGACACACGACACACACGCGATGCCACGCGCAGACAAAGAGCTGTCACCTAAAACGCCATCAAACCCGATCGTCCTCCCTGCCCGGGGGGCTCCGTGGGCCCCCGCAGGCCCGGCCGAGGCCCCGCTGCCTCCCCTCAGCCATCTTCCAGCCGGGAAGGAGGGGGGGAGTGGTGGTGGTGTGAGGAGAAAAACTGCTTTTCACTTTTTTTAATCAACTTTAAATTAATAATAAGGGGGGGGGGGGGGGGGGGGGGGGGGGGCGCGGAATACGTAGGAAAAGGAGGGCTGGGATTTAACCGCTTGCGGCGGGAGGGGCTCCGCCGCGCAGGTTCCCCCGGGGCGGCCCTCCTCAGCCCCCCGCGGGGGAAGGAGGCCGGGCGAAAGGGAGGGGGTAGGGGGGGAAGGCCGTGGCGCCCCTCCGCGCTCCGCCCGCCGCCATGGCAGCCCGGGGCGGGGGGCCGGGCCGTCCCCCGTCCCCCCACCGCTCCCGCCCCCGCCGTGACAGCTGCGCCTCCCCGCAGGCCGGGGGCTGCAGCGGGCGGCGGGGGCCGGGGGGCGGCGTGCCGGCCCCTCCAGACACACCCCCGCCCGGCGCGGCGGGGCAGCGGGGCGCCCCGGCCGGCCTCCCCCCTTCGCCTGCCTGCCCGCCCTCCCCTCCCGTCCCCTCCCTCCCTCTCTCCCGCCCCGTCGCCAGCTGCGGCGCGGCCGGGCGCCACTCACCTGCCGCCGCTGCCTGGGTGACAGCCGCCTCCCCCCCCCCGCCGGGGCTGAGGCCGCGGAGCTCAACGGGCAACGCGACAGCGACTCCCCCGGCCAGGCGGCGGGGGCGGCCCCGGGGGGCTGCCGGCTCGCAGCAGCCCCCGCCGCGATCGCGGTGACCGGAGCGGTGGCGGCGGCGGGCGCTGCTGGGGGCCCCGGTTCCCGCTGCGGGGCTCCCGGGCACCCGGGGCCCCTTGCCTGGGCGGCGCGGCGCGGCTGCGGGGCTCCGACTCGCTCGCCGCTCTCCCTCCCGACGGGACGGGGCGGAGCTGGGCACGGAGGACGAGGGGGGCGGTGTCGGAGGAGGCCGCCGCGGCCCGGCCCGGATCCCTCCTCCTCCTCTCTCAGTCGCTACCCGCCGCCATCTTCCCTCCCCCCTTCCCCGCGGCCTCTCGCCGCGCAGCGGCCCGGCCCGGAGGGCGGCAACGCGGGGCTGAGGCGCTGGGGAGGCCGCGGCCCCGCCGCCGCCCCCCGAGAAGGGGCAGGGGGAGGCGGGCGCCATCTTGGTGCCTGAGGGGGGCAGCCACGGCCTGTCTGCCGCGGCCTGGGGGCTCCGACGGCGCCGAGCGAGAGCCAGGCGGGGGGGCTCAGCCTGCCTCGGTGGCCTGGGACCCCTATGGCGCCATCGCCCGCCTCCCCTCAGTGGCCTCAGCACTCCCCACCCTTCGCACTCCCCAGGCCGAGGCACGGTGCAGGCTCTCCGGGCTGCCCCGCTGCTTCAACCAAGGCCCCAGCTGTCAGCCCGGGCTCAGCCTGCCCCAGGGCGAAGTGGTCACCTCTGGGCTTGGGGTGTCCTCATCCTGCGCACCCGGACTGAGCTGCTGTCGCTGGGCAAAGGCATTTTGTGCTGGAAATTAACCTGTTGGGTTTTATTTCCCAACTGCCTTCCCTGACGTGGCCTTGAGGATGACTTAAAGGCCTTCATCTTGCATCTTATTCCCTGGCTAAGCATCAAAAAGGCTGCAGGTGGCCTTGGATTAGCTGGGAGCACCACAATGAAGTTCAGTAAGCAGCGATAGATTGTCCCCCACAGACCTTGACGTGCCTTTTGGTCTCACCAGCATTTTTTGGCTCTTTCCACGCAGCACATGGAATGGTTACAGTTGTTCTGTCAACTCTTCTCTCACACTCAGGCAGTATCTGGTGATATTATTCATCTTCTCTGTGTAACTCTGAAATCCCTGAACACATCATGTGTCATGAGGCAAAACAACTCGAGTTGAACAGTTAAAACATAGCTTCAGGTGATTTTTTTTTTTTTCCCTCCACGGAGGCTCTTACTCCTCAGGGGCTTGAGAATACTGGTGTTAAAACAAAACAGCTTGGCCTTAAAAGTTCTGATCAAACACACATCATCACAAATCCACCCAGTGCGGTCACCCACATCATCAGCCAATTGGGATTTTTGCCTTCCTCAGAAACCTGCAGCTTTCTTGGGGTCCACACAGTTACCTCTGAGGTTCTCTGCTTCCCAGAAAAAGCCCAAGAGAGCTGGATTTCATCATTGCCTCCTTATCTCTGGAGCACCTGTGAAGGGGATGGGCAGGATAAGGCTGAGTTAACCCTTCAGCAGGTAAAGGGCCAGGGGATATCTGTCCCTGGCTTATAGTTTCTGTCATTTTGCGATCCATAAGAGTTTTCCTGAGCTATTTTTTCATTCTAACATGGTTAACCCTAGGTGCATTTGTCTATAAAATGCTACATGTTTTGTCCATCTCCACCTAGACTTTGTTTTTTTTTCCCTTGGAAGACTTTCAGGCCTGTGGCTGTGAATGAAAGCATTGAAATGAGTGGGAAAACGGTGGAGAAACAAGACACAGGAGAGCAGCAACCCGAGATCGTGCACCCCTCCACGGATCCTCTCCTGCAAAACTCACCCTGTCCACAAGGTAAGGAAGGAATGCTTCTGATTGTCCTTTAATTGCATTCTTGGTAGGGGCTGAGGCAACATTAACAACTGCTGCGTGCTGCTGCATGACCCTCCCTTGCAACACATCTAGGTGGAAGCGCTAATAGATTCCTTCTGGTCCTGTTCACTTCATGACAGCAGCCAGGGAAGGAAACAAGGAAGGAAGGAAGCTGTGGAAAAGTCTTCCTGAGCTGCCAGCTCTCCACTGCCTCTGCAGGCTGTGCCCACTTTGGTTTTATTCAGGCACAAACTGCTCAGCCTTCAACCACTAACACAGAGCTTGATGTTAGACTTATTTCTCCTCTATGAATTCCTGGTGAGAAGGGAATATGTGAGCTAATCTCAGGCAGTAGGGACATTGTAAGTTTTCAGTGATATGAGCACTGAGAAGCATAAACCCATTTTTATTGCTTTAATCTGCAAGTTAATTTTTAAAGGGAATGCAGGTATAAACAATGCTGGGTTTAAGTACCTTACAGAGCTGTCAGGCTTTGACAATTTCAATGAATGAGACTTCAAAACACATTATGGAAAAGATTAAATGTCTCACTGAAATACACATGAAATAAACCCGAAATCCACCAGTGAAAGGAAATTACTTCCAAACTTCCTAGAATTCAATCCAAAAACAAAGGCCTCTCCCACCAGGTAAGTGATAGCATGGTGGGTGAGACTCTGAGAGCTGCTTTACTTTCCAACTGCCTTTGAATCACAAAATAATTTACTGTCTGTTAGACCTTCCTACCCTGAGCATTTTGTAAAAGAAGATGCTATGATTATCTTCATTTTTAAGTGGTGTTTAAGAGGTTTAAGTGGGGCTCAAGCAACAAGTGGTGGAATCTCCAACCAAAACAGCGTTGAGGTCTCCTGGTTGTCCTCTTCCCTGCTGCAAATCCTCAGTGTGACGCTGTAGCCCCCCTTTTTCTGTACAACTTACTTGGGCTAAAGGCCATTTTCAGGCTTTATTTCAGTTTATGAAGCAGCCTATTTTAAGAGTTTCTTGTAAGCCACAAGTAGCCACAATATAGTCTTTAAGAAGGCAAAATTAATTGTATGGAGTTCTTTAAAGCTTCTTGGCCAAACAGCATTGTAAGGAGTAATAAATCACTTCTTTGATGATGGCATTGCCTCTGCTTAGTTTGAGTATGGTTCTTGGGAGCTGAATACAAGCTCCACTCTATTTTAGGCTGAGCTCCTCTGTCACTACTGACTTACTGATCCCCTAAAAAATGTAATAGAAATGTTAAGATTGGCCTAAATAGGGGGATGTTGAATAGGAACGTCCTGTTTGGGAGTCCTGGGAGGAGCAAACAGTAGGAGAAGGGTACAAGAATGGCATTTGATGATGGCATCTGGACTAGCAGGTCACCAGGATTGCAGCACGACGCACCTACCTGCGCAGAGCCTGCCTACCTGCGGGCAGCCAGGGGACTTGGAGGAGGAAGGTCTCTACAGAGGGTAAAATGTTATTCTTCACTCCTGTAACAGCTAGAAGCCAGCACATTGAAGGCTTGGAACCTGGGGATGAATATGTCCTGTCCTCCAGCTCATCCAGAAACAAGCCAGAGCCCTGGACATGAGTACTCTGGCACCTGAAGGTACTACCTGGACACTACCTGGTGCTTCTGAGTCTGAAATCACCTTTGCTGTGAAGTTCTCTCCCCTTTCAGAGGTCTCAGGTGTGGGTGTGCTGTGCTGCTGCTGCAGCAGCATCGTGCCACCGTTTCCTGTGCAATGCTCTTCTCTTCTAGTGCTCAAGACCACCAAAAGAGAGGAAGGCTTGAAAGAGAGGAAGGCTTGAAAGAGAGGAAGGCTTGAAAGAGAGGAAGGCTTGGGTTTGTGTGCAGCAGAGGTTGCACCTCACTACAAACCAACGCTCTGAACCAAGAGCAGGATGCTTTTAACACCCCCAAATCGAACCCCTTTCCTTTTACAAGGTTGCAAGCCCTCCACAGCTGCAATTAACCTTAATGTGGCGGTGCGTTAATGAGCTAGTTCGCATTCACACACCTACTTAGCCCAAGCACCTCGTCCTAGCAGCAAGCTGCAGGGCTCAGAGGGGAGAGCTGTGGCATGCCTGGGAGGAAATCCTTCCCCAGGATGGTTGTTGGGAGGCAAGCGCCTGCTCCCAGCACCACTCGGGGAAGCCTTAATGAAAAGCAGCTCATCAGCAGTTACGTAACCTAATGATAATCCGGCTCAGGCCGGGCAATACTTAAAGCCACAGCGTCTCTTCTGCCGTGACCTATTTTATGCTGGATCTAAGGGCAAAAGTATGTGGTTTGTTAACTTTGCTGGGTCTTTTACAGCCGAGTTACTGCCTGTCAGTAGAAAAGCCCCTCTCACCGCACAGTTTCTTCTGCTTTCCTGGCTGCCTGGATTTGGCAGTGGCTTTTTATGGTATTGGCTCCAAGCAACAGGCACAAGCAGAGAGCAAATTGTAAACAATTAGAAGGAAAACACTTAATGTCCTGCAGGAAACTCGGCATACTTTAATTTCAGCTTGAGAAGCTGCAGAGGGTTCAAGGAGGGGGGAGAGAGGGGGGGGGGGGGGGGGCGTGGGGTTTAGGGGTGTTTTGAAGCGCTTCTGATGCTGTGTGGAACCACACAGAAAGCTTTTGTGTTTTTATTAGACCTCAGAGAACAAAAAATGGGTGCTTCCACATTCCAGGGGCATATTTACATTTGACTTAAGAAATTCATTAGGATGGCACCGGTGTTGCTCAAGCTCATACAGCCAGCCAGCCCCCTGGAATAAATTTTTTAACCTCTCAATCTGCACAAGTATCAACAGGAGATTAAGCCCAGAGACGTTGATTCAGACCTCAGCATTTAATCTGACCACAGATGGTGTCAAAAGAGGGACAGCCATACAAAATAGCAACAGATTATTATTAGTTTTCCCCCCCCCCTCCCCTAAACAATCACTTTTTTTTTTGTTTAATAGAGATAGAGAACAAGTGGCCAAATTTGAAATACAGAGGAAATCTCAGCTTCCTCCAGTTCCACTCCTAGAGAGCTCTGAAGCGTTATTAATGGGCTGGTTTCTGTTCATGATTAATAACCTGTTTATATTTATGTACTTAAGTAAAGTTATTCTTGCTGCCATTAATTCCCATCTTTCATGGGATAAATATGCCATTCCTCATGACACTGGACGAGTAAATGACACAGCTGGTTGCATAAAGGAGGTTGTAGTGTTGTACTATCTGCAAGAAATACTGCCAGATACACGTAGGTGTAGTCAGTTTGGATGACATGCTTACACAGAACCCTGTTGTTTTCAAATCAGTGCTACCAAAGCTTTCTATTTACTACCACAAGGAATACCAGGCTGTGCCAGAATTTCCTGCCAGGGGTGGTACTTGGTGCCGATGGATTTTTAGGGCAAATCATGTGGATCTGTTGATCTCTTCTGGGTGGAAAAAGGTGGGCAAGCTGATTCAGAGTGGTTTTTAAAAAGTGATTTTTAATGCCCAACTTGAAGAGAGCTTAAGGAGAGAACTGGGGCCTGCAATACAAGGAAGATGTGGGGCTGTTGGAGAGGGGTCAGAGGAGCCCCGGAGATGCTGAGAGGGCTGGAGCAGCTCCCCTCTGGAGAGAGGCTGAGGGAGCTGGGCTGGCTCAGCCTGGAGAAGAGAAGGCTGCTTCTGGGGGGGACCTCATTGCAGCCTGCCCGTCCCTGAAGGGACCCGAGGAACAGGAGGGGAATGGGCTTGTTCCAAGGGCAGAGCCTGGCAGGACAAGGGGGCTGGAGTGAAGCTGGAGGAGGGAAGGGGCAGAGGAGAGATTGGGGGGAAGTTCTGTGCAGAGAGAGTGGGGAGGGGCTGGCAGGGGCTGCCCAGAGAGGGGGTGGGTGCCCCGTCCCTGGGGGTGTTGAAGGCCAGGTTGGCTGGGGCCCTGGGCAACCTTGTGTAGCTCCAGGCCTGGAGGTTGGTGGCCCTGCCTGTGGCAGGGGGTTGGAGCTCTGGGACCCTTGGGGTCCCTCCCAACCCAGCCCAGGCTGGGATTCTCTGACTCCACACACCAGTAACCCAGAATTTATGGGAGCAGAAAAAGCCCTTCCTGATATTTTGGGGTCTTGGAGGGTGTCCCCCAGCCCTAGAAAGTTTTATAAATGAAAAGCTGGTGTCTGTTGAATCTATCCAGCTGCTTCTTCCAACCTTGTGTAGCTCCAGGCCTGGAGGTTGGTGGCCCTGCCTGTGGCAGGGGGTTGGAACTCTGTGCTCCTCGGGGTCCCTTCCAACCCAGCCCATTCTATGATTCTCTGATTCTATGAACTTAAATTACTTTTTAAAAGATTCATGAAGCTTCAGGTCAGTAGAAATATCTCATGCTATTTACAAAGAAAAAAAAATAAGGCTTAATAAAATTGCTGTGCCTGTGTTTGCTGAAACATCTTCCTGTGGAGCCTGCACCCAAAACGCTGCTGCATTGTAGCAGCATTTAAGAAACAGAAAGTGGAACTAAGTGGAGATTATTTAAAATAGTGTGGCTGATTATAAACTCTAAAGGGAAATCATGTAACCTCATTTCCTTATCTCATCTGAGCAAAAGGCTAGAAAAAAGAGGGGGTGGCGAAATACACACTTTTTTCAGTTTTAGTTGTCTGGAAGTGTTACTAATCACAGAAGTAAAATAGGCTTTTAAATGCCTTCAGGTAGGGCTGAGAGCCCTTTAAAGCTCCTTAGATATGAAGGAGTTGGTGCCAGTTGAGGAAGGGTTAATGGGTAAGGGTTAGCTCCTCCTAGCCCTGTGACCTCCTACCAAGCCTTTGGACAGCTCAGCTTCCCTGGGTCCTGTCATATCAGCACCCATGTTTGCCTGACGTCACCTTGTAACGTGTTTAGCTAATTGGATAATACCAAAGAGGGGAAGGAAAGAGTGGTTGGACTGGATGATCTTAAAGGTCTTTTCCAACCTTGTGATTCTGTGATTGAAAGAGGATCTTTCCCATTCTTTCCCCATGGGATTGGGTTCTTTCCCCATGGGGTTGGTTTAGCTGTTGGCTTCTAGGTGGGCTGTGTAAAGAAAGTATTGATTGTTCCGGTCTGTTGGTGAGTGGAGTGATAACTCCCACCAGAGTTGGTATAACTTGTCCTTTTTTTTGGCAGTCAGGCTGGAGAGACCCAAGTGCTGAACAGGGAGTAACACAGAGCAATTCTCCAACCCTACAGACATGATCCCACTTGAGAACCCCCCTGTATTTACTCATCCGAACTAAAAGACTGTCAGGTTTACTTAGATATCTACTCAGTCTGTGAAATACTTTTCCTTAACCTACTTTTAATGCCTTTGAAGTATCATCTGCTTCACTAGTTTGAAGAGCACTAAAGCCCTCACCCAGCCAATAGGCACTTAAGTGCTTACTTTGAAACCCATGAGTAGCTCTGTGAGGCACACAAGACTCGCTGCCGTTAGACAGATCTGTCAGTCCATCTACTTCACTCCCATTCTTTCCAAGAGTGTGCAACACCAGATTCCTCCTCCTACACCTCTCCTCCATCTCCTTCCTCTCGCTGCATCAGAAGAAGAGGGTTGATGCTACCACAGCAGCTTCTCCACTAATTGCACAGAATCACAAAGTTAGAAAAGCCCTTTAAACTCCTGGAGTCCAACCACCCCTGTCCTGTGCTGCCCCAGATCTCTCAGCACCTCATCTCCCCTCTGTTCAACACCCCCAGGGCTGGGGACTCAGCCCCCTCCCTGGGCAGCCTGGGCCACAGCCCCACAGCTCTGCCAGGGAAGAACTTTGCCCTCCCAGCTGAGCTGAGCCTGCCCTGGCCCAGCTTGAGCCCAGTGCCCCTTGTCCCAGCTCCTGGCCCCTGGCTGAAGAGACCAGCGCCCACCTCTCTGCACCCTCCTGGCAGGGCAGGGGAGGGGGGGAGAAGGGCTCCCCTCAGCCTCCTCTGCTCCAGCCTCAACACCCCCAGCTCCCTCAGCTGCTCCTCAGAGGATTTGCCCTCCAGCCCCTTCCCCAGCCTGGTTGCCCTTCTCTGCACTCGCTCCAGCACCTCCATGTCCTTGTGATGCTGAGGAGCCCAGAACTGGCCCCAGCACTGGAGCTGCAGCCTCCCCAGTGCCCAGCCCAGGGGCACAATCCCCTCCCCAGACCTACTGGCCACACTATTTCTGACACAAGCCAGGATGCCATTGACCTTGGCCCCCTGGGCACACTGCTGGCTCATATTCAGCCTGCAGTCACCCAACACCCCCAGGTCCTTCTCTGCCTGACAGCTCTCTATCCAGTCTCCCCCAAGCCAGTAAAGCTGCATGGGGTTGTTATGTCCCATGTGAAGATCTTGAATCCCCACAGACACCACCACCAGTGCCAACACCACCATCACCAGGTTTCTCTCACATCCATCCCCATCGATAGAGCTTTGACACAAAATCTTCCCAGTTGCCTAAACTTTAGGAGCACAAAGTGGAAGAAAACCCTTTTTTTTTTCTTCCCCTAAAACCCTCTGTTTTAGAGTCTTTTAGAACCTTCATGATCAAGTTCCTATTTTGTTATCCTCCAAAGTGCATCAGCCTGCCTGGGGTCTGCTAAGCTCCCAGCCTCTGTGAAATCCTCTACAGTTAATTAGGTCCTTACTTGTACCGGAGACCCCTGCAGAGGCAGGTGCTTTAACCTGGATAACAGACGCCCCAGAAGTGATTAGAAATGCAAGAGGAAACAGGAGAAGCAGTCAAGGAGAGAGGAAAGAGGTAAAGGTGGTGCTTCAGGAGCTCAAAATGCAGGATAAACAGGAAGCAGTGTTTGCAGTCGGGGAGGGGGGGGTATGAGTTCTTTGTCACCTCAAATCGGCAAAGGGAAGGTGGGGACCCTTGTCACCACCTGAAATGTATAGATCAAAGAACTAAATCTTCTCCACCTCGTCCTCCACAGGTAGTGCAGAAGAAAAATGAAAAGCTATTGAATGTTAAATCACAGACTCACAGATTCACAGGGTTTGGAAGGCACCTCCAGAGCCCATGAGGTCCAACCCCCTGCCAAAGCAGGGTCCCTAGGACAGGGGCTGGAATCTCTCCAGAGAAGGAGACTCCACACCCCCCTGGGCAGCCTGGCCCAGGGCTCCCTCACCCTCACTGGCAACAAGTTCTGCCCCACATTGGGGGGGAACTCCCTGGGCTCCAACTTGAGCCCAGCACCCCTTGTCCTGTCCCCACAGACCCTGAGCAGAGGCTGCCCATGGCCCCCTGGGTCCCCCCCTTCAGCTCTTTATCCCCAGGGATCAGATCCCCTCTCAGGCTGCTTCTCTCCAGGCTGAACAGCCCCAGCTCCCTCAGCCTTTCCTCCCAGGGGAGATGCTCCAGCCCCTTCAGCATCTCTGTAGCCCTATGTTGGGTTTCTCTGATTTGGGTTCTTCTCTTTCACCCTTTGTGTATCATTAATAACTTTCTGTGTTGATCAGCTGCTATGGCTGAAGCCAGAAGCAAGAAAGGAACTACAGCAAAGGAAGGGCAGGGAAAATGGATCCAATCTGAGGCAATTCCACCCTAAACATCAATGATTCTGTTTCTGTTGCTGCAGGTGCCTCCTCATATTCATAAGTCCTTCCACTGCTTGGAAGATGACAGCAAGTTGTTGTAAGGCCTCACTGACCCTGTTAGAACTTCAAGATTATGCCATTTCTGCAGTGGAAGGTAGGATGTTGTGGTTAAAAATCAGAATAACCTGGCTCAGGGATGTTCTTCTGACTGGTTGAATATTGGGGGTTGGACCCGATGATCTGGGGGTTGGACCCAATGATCTGGGGGTTGGACCCAATGATCTCTTGAGGTCCCTTCCAACCCCTAAAGATGCTGTGATTCTGTAAATGAGAGGAATTAATGCTGGATCTTGAGTGGCCTAAGACATGGGAATGGAGAATAGCACACCCTGAGGTTAAACTGAGTGTGAAATCCCAGAACAGAGTGGTAACTAAACCCAGGATTAAGACATGTTTAGTTTGTGGCTTTCTCCTTTTGACAGCAAGGATCCTGCCTGAGAAAGAGAAAGCAGTAGGTTTAGCAATACAAGACTTCCCCTCAGTGGCAAGAAGGCAGCTGGGTGTCCTGCTGCCCCATCAGGAAAACGTTTTGAGTGTCTGCAAAAGTGCACATTCACCCAAAGCCATTGAGTGCACCCCCACTGAGCTTGGGGGTGACACTGAGCTGTCCTGCTGTCAACACACTGGAGGGAAAGGGTGGTGTCCAGAGGGACCTGGGCAGGCAGGAGTGGTGGGACCGTGCAAAACTCATGGAGCTCAGCAAGGACAAGGGCAAGGTCCTGCCCAGGGGTGGGGGCAGTTCCCAGCACAACCACAGGCTGGAGGGGTGGGTGGCTGGGTAGAGAGCAGCCCCAAGGGGAAGGGCTTGGGGATGCTCGTGTGAGAAGGTCCATGTGAGCTGGTACCATGTGCTGGCAGCCCTGAGAGCCCCCCATGTCCTGGGCTGCACCCCCAGCAGTGGGACCAGCAGGGCTGGGAAAGGGGATTCTGCCCCTCTGCTCCGCTCTGGGACACAGACCCCCCGGCAGCGCTGCCTCCAGCTCGGGGGGCCCCAGGACAAGGGGGACACGGAGCTGTGGGAGCCAGTCCCCAGGAGCCCCAGAGAGGATGGGAGGGCTGGAGCCCCTCTGCTCTGGAGCCAGGCTGGGAGAGCTGGGCTGGCTCAGCCCACAGAAGAGAAGGCTGCTTCTGGGGAGAGCTCCAAGCCCCTTCCCATCCCTCCAGGGGCTCCAGGAGAGCTGGAGAGGGGCTGGTGCCCAGGGCAGGGAGGGCCAGGCCCAGGGGAACGGCCTTCAGCTGCAGGAGGGGGATGGAGAGGGGCTGGGAGGCAGAAATCCTTCCTGGGGAGGGGGGAGGCCCTGGCACAGGGTGCCCAGAGAAGCTGGGGCTGCCCCTGGATCCCTGGCAGGGCTCAAAGCCAGGTTGGATGGGGCTTGGGGCACCATGGGCTGGGGGGCAGTGTCACTGCCCATGGCAGGGGGGCACTGCTGGGGTTTGAGTTCCCTTCCCACCCAATACATTTTGTGATTCTGAGAACTGTCTCAGCTCTTCTTGTTGGTTCATGGTCTGTAATTCCCACCCCACCACCAGGTACCTTAACACCAGAGGACACAAGTCCCTCTCCCAATTCCTCTTAAGCCACACACCTCAGTCTGAAAACCAGTGGCAGCAGAGTTTCTCTTCTATAAGAGGTGTTGGTGTAGGGATGGATTCAGAAATAATTGGGAGACATTTGGGCACCATGGTGGTCAAGACATGAAGGAGGACAGGAGTGAAAGAGCACAGAGAAAAGAAACAGTGAGAAATCACAAGAATTAAAGGTCCAGCCAGAAGAGAACTCACTTTAAAGCAGCAGAGGGATGAAAACCAGTCTGAAGAAAACACATTAAATGAGGAAAAACTGCAACAAGAAAAACGTGGAGAACAGGAAGAGAAAAAGCAGGAAAGCCCAAAGGGGCTGTAAAGTGATTCTTTATTTTTATGGAGCCTTTCCACTTCTTTATTCAATTGTTTGAACACAAGTTTTATTAGTGGTTTTGGCTCTGTCCTTCCAAACAAATGGGGCAACGCTACCAACAGCAGACTGGGAGGAGGTGAGATGCTCTTGGAAGTGGCACATCATCCTCTTTCTCCTTCCCAAAAGCTGGCTGGGTTACCCTCACTACTGGGAAGATCTGCCAAAGGGCTGTGGATGCTGGTATTATGGTTGTTGACTTCTTAGAAAGCACAACCCTACTCTGTATAGGTCGTTTTTTGCAGGGTTTAACTTGCTGGAAAGAAAATAGAGTAGGTAAAGGCTGATTCATGTCCCTTCCTGATATGGCACCTCCTCATGGGAAAGGGCAGGTTGATATTGAGTTGCCTGCAATGTCAAAATTCAATAGGTTTGGGGTAATTTGAGGTTTAACAACACCAAGTGCAGAGTGCTGCACATGGGACATAAGGACCCTGAGCAGCGCTCCATGCTGGGGGCAGAGCGGCTGGAGAGCTGCTGGGGAGAAGGAGCTGGGGGTGTTGGGGGCCTGGGACTGCCCAGGAGCCAGCAGTGTGCCCGGGGGGCCAGGAAGGCCAAGGGCATCCTGGCTTGTGTCAGAGCCAGCGTGGCCACAGGGCCAGGGCAGGGATTGTGCCCCTGGGCTGGGCACTGGGGAGGCTGCAGCTCCAGTGCTGGGGCCAGTTCTGGGCTCCTCAGCATCACAAGGACATGGAGGTGCTGGAGTGTATTCAGAGAAGGGCAACCAGGCTGGGGAAGGGGCTGGAGGGCAAATCCTCTGAGGAGCAGCTGAGGGAGCTGGGGGTGTTGAGGCTGGAGCAGAGGAGGCTGAGGGGAGCCCTTCTCCCCCCCTGCCCTGCCCTGCCAGGAGGGTGCAGAGAGGTGGGCGCTGGTCTCTTCAGCCAGGGGCCAGGAGCTGGGACAAGGGGCACTGGGCTCAAGCTGGGCCAGGGCAGGCTCAGCTCAGCTGGGAGGGCAAAGTTCTTCCCTGGCAGAGCTGTGGGGCTGTGGCCCAGGCTGCCCAGGGAGGGGGCTGAGTCCCCAGCCCTGGGGGTGTTTTTAAAAGAGGGTAAATCAGGTACTCAGGGATATGGGTCAGCATAGGATGGGAATGGTTGGACTTGAAGATCTTAAAGGGCTTTTCCAACCTTGTGATTCTATGAGTCCTGTTGCTAGAGGGTTGCACTGGAGAGTATTATCTAAATTGAGGTACAGGGCTTGGGTTGTCAGGATTTTGCTGTGCTCATACATGTGTGTGTGTGCTGGGAGGGAAAGAAAGAGGCTCTTTGTGTTTTACCCAGCAGAGCAGGGCAGAGATTGTCCTGGGAGGAGCCTCCTGGTATCTTCTTGCTGCAAAGAGCTGAGGAATCAGCTCACAGAAGTCAAGCAGGTTTTGAGTTGGAAGGACAGGGTTGGGGTGGGGAGCTGCAGACATGGCTTTTGCTGACTTGGAAGTCTGAAGAAGTCACTGGACTTGCAAGTATCTGTCTCCTTCAGTTCTCCTCAGAACTGAAGACACTACTAACCAAAGTACCAGCTGACAAGGTTTCATTTGTATTTGCATAGTTCTTTCAGAGCCTGGCATCAAAACCTTGCTCCTTAAGCCCATGGAAGAACCTTCTCTGTTACAGGATCCCCCAACCCACCTCCCACCTTGGCACATCCCAGGTTCTTTTTTATTGATTTCTTGGGTTTTTATTGATTTCTTGGGTTTTTATCTAACTCTACCTCCCTCTTCCCTTAGAGGTTTGATTTCTCATCTTTTGTACTTGATCTCCTACATCAGAGAGCTGCTGCTACAGCCATGCAGGGCTCTCTCTGCCCATGCAGATGACAAATTAATCTAACATTTCACGTCAGAGAAATACTTCTGGTTTCTTCCATCCCCTTTGTTCTCTCAGAGTCTCGAGCTGGGAGGCTGATCTCCCTGGGGAAGCTCTGCTTTCTTCCCAGAGAGACCACAGCAAGTCCAAGGACAGTGAAAAATGGAATATTATTTTCTTGCTGGCTTAGTGATTTTCATTTAGGATTCAGCAAATGCAGAGCCATCTGCTATGTATGAAATATCCAATAATAGTTCTCCAGTTGCTGAATTCTGAGTGGAAACAAGCCAACAAGGGAGGCAGAGAGCCTGCCTTGCCTCGAACCCTCCCTGTGAGCAGAGCAGGCAAACTGCACCCATGTCTTTGCCACCTGATCCTAGCAGTGTTTCCAAAACCACAGGTAACTTGTAGATGGAAATGAAGGACATGGAGGTGCTGGAGCGAGTGCAGAGAAGGGCAACCAGGCTGGGGAAGGGGCTGGAGGGCAAATCCTCTGAGGAGCAGCTGAGGGAGCTGGGGGTGTTGAGGCTGGAGCAGAGGAGGCTGAGGGGAGCCCTTCTCCCTACCTCCCCTGCCCTGCCAGGAGGGTGCCCATCAAGGGGTCTTGGGTGCGCTATAAGGGGTCCTGGGTGCCTTATAAGGTGTCTTGCTTGCTCTACAAAGGGTCTTGGCTCCCCATCAAGGGATCTTGGGTTCCCTAGAGAGGGTCCTGGGTGCCCTATAAGGGGTCTTGGTTGCCAATCAAGTGGAGTTGGGTGCTTTACAAAGGGTCTTGGGTGCCACTCAAGGGGCCTTGAGTGACTCTAAGTGGTCTTGGTTGCCCTATAAGGGGTGTTGGGTGCTCTACAAGGGCCTTGGGTGCTTCTAGAAGGGTCCAGACTCTCTGCAAAGGCATCTGTGAGGTGCTGGAGCGAGTGCAGAGAAGGGCAACCAGGCTGGGGAAGGGGCTGGAGGGCAAATCCTCTGAGGAGCGGCTGAGGGAGCTGGGGGTGTTGAGGCTGGAGCAGAGGAGGCTGAGGGGAGCCCTTCTCCCCCCCTGCCCTGCCCTGCCAGGAGGGTGCAGAGAGGTGGGCGCTGGTCTCTTCAGCCAGGGGCCAGGAGCTGGGACAAGGGGCACTGGGCTCAAGCTGGGCCAGGGCAGGCTCAGCTCAGCTGGGAGGGCCAAGTTCTTCCCTGGCAGAGCTGTGGGGCTGTGGCCCAGGCTGCCCAGGGAGGGGGCTGAGTCCCCAGCCCTGGGGGTGTTGAACAGAGGGGAGATGAGGTGCTGAGAGCTCTGGGGCAGCACAGGACAGGGATGGTTGGACTTGATGATCTTAAAGGTCTTTTCTAACCTTGTGATTCTGCCAGAAGAGGAGGACATTCAATTTCCCCTCTCTTGGTGCTCCTTTGTGTTTCTTCTCTTTGGTTGTACTGTGACACGGTGCTTTATGAAACACAAAATAACAGTGATTTCTCCTGGAAGGTTTGATTCTCTCCCACCCAAGCCAACAGGACCTCAGTCAACCATCAAAATCACTGGGAACAGCTTCAGGAGCTAAAATATTATCCCAGAGATCCAAGTCAATGGATGATAAGTGAAAAGAGATACAAAAAATCTTGGCAACAGGCAGCTTAGTGTATAAAAGCCACTTGGAGCTTTTCGTGCCCAAATCCTCTTTGTTTCCCTGCAGACACGTGGCTCTCAGGGTGTTCCTTCCAACACAGCACTCTGCTACTTCACTGAGCTTCCCTGCTTTTGCTAAAATTCCTTAATCTTCCCTCTTTTCCTGAAGTTAATGCTGTGTTATCTGCCAAATGAGCTGATAGCACTGACTTAAGTTGTTGGTTTTAGAGCTCTGGGGCCGCACGGTTACATGGGGCTGGTTCAGAGTGCAGTTCTGGAGCTTTGCTAGACACTGAGTTACATGAGGCCAGGACTCAGCTTAGATGAAATCATGCCTAGGAGATCACAGATCCATGGAATATAGAAGAGCTCAGGCAGGAAGGGACCTGGAAACATCACCTGATCATAGAATCATAGAATGGGCTGGGTTGGAAGGGACCCCAAGGAGCACAGAGCTCCAACCCCCTGCCACAGGCAGGGCCACCAACCTCCAGGCCTGGAGCTCCACAAGGTTGCCCAGGGCCCCAGCCAACCTGGTCTTCAACACCCCCAGGCACGGGGCACCCACCCCCTCTCTGGGCAGCCCCTGCCAGCCCCTCCCCACTCTCTCTGCACAGAACTTCCCCCCAATCTCTCCTCTGCCCCTTCCCTCCTCCAGCTTCACTCCAGCCCCCTTGTCCTGCCAGGCTCTGCCCTTGGAACAAGCCCATTCCCCTCCTGTTCCTCGGGTCCCTTCAGGGACGGGCAGGCTGCAATGAGGTCCCCCCCAGAAGCAGCCTTCTCTTCTCCAGGCTGAGCCAGCCCAGCTCCCTCAGCCTCTCTCCAGAGGGGAGCTGCTCCAGCCCTCTCAGCATCTCCGGGGCTCCTCTGACCCCTCTCCAACAGCCCCACATCTTCCTTGTGTTGGGCCCCAGCTCTGGACACAGGACTCCAGCTGGGGAGGGCAGAGCAGAGAGGGACAATCCCCTCCCTGGCCCTGCTGCCACCCCTCTGCTGATGGAAGGGAAAAGGTGCCTAGATGGGATTATCTAGCTCCCTGTCCCATCCTATCTTTGAAACCTCCAGTGATGGGGACCCCACCCTGTCCCTGGGGAGGTTGTGGCAGCGTCTGATGATGCTCACTGTAAGAAATGTCCTTCTTTCCTACTTATTTTCCTTGGTTTTCTTGTTTTTTCTTGGCAGCTGGACTGATAAATGCAATTCTTTAGGTGCAAAAATGAAGCTCTGGTTCCTGCAGCTCCATGGGGAGAGCTGGGATCTGCAGCTCATAGTTTGCCCACTCAGCCATGGATTCCCCTGATTTCTGGAGATGAAAGAGCTGCTTTAATAAATCTCACAAGGTGAGAAGGAGGAGGACCAGGACCCCAACCCTGCATGAAGACAGTGCCAGGCACTCCCCAGGATGCACCATGGAGCCTGGTAAAGAATAATCCTTCATTTCATAGAGAGCTTCATCAAAATTAACATGAACATGAGGGTCAAATACAATGATTTCCATCTGGTCCTCTCTGCAGGACCAAGGTACAGGTGGAGGTGATCCTGTGCAAGCAAGGTGATGCTCTGTGGTAACTACAGAGAAGGTGAAGCAGGGAAAATCTTCCTGGGTTATCCCTAAATATATATTGTCAAACCCCTGGGAAGCTTGGGGAAGCAGCCCTGCCACAAGGGGAGGGATGCTGAGGGTGAGAGAGGGGATGTGATGACCCATGGGGAGGAGAAGGAGTCACCTGAGGAAGCACCCTGCCCTCACCCCACGGTGTGCCATGTCCCCTTGGAAGGAAAACTGGGCCTCTGCCTCTGTGGAGAAAAAGAATCAGTGCAAAGCTCTGAGGTAGGGATGCTGGGTGAGAAGGCACCTGCTGTACCACCCTCATCATAAATCATTTCTGCCTTTATATCTACTCTGAATCTCCCCTTTTTTAGTTTAAAACCATCACACTTTGTCCTGTTGCTTCAGAGCCTGCTGAAAAGTATGTGTCCTGTGCCACTGAGGACATGGAGGTGCTGGAGTGAGTGCAGAGAAGGGCAACCAGGCTGGGGAAGGGGCTGGAGGGCAAATCCTCTGAGGAGCAGCTGAGGGAGCTGGGGGTGTTGAGGCTGGAGGAGGCTGAGGTGAGACCTTCTCCCCACCTCCCCTGCCCTGCCAGGAGGGTGCCAATCAAGGGGTCTTGGGTGCGCTATAAGGGGTCCTGGGTGCCTTATAAGGTGTCTTGCTTGCTCTACAAAGGGTCTTGGCTCCCCATCAAGGGATCTTGGGTTCCCTAGAGAGGGTTCTGGGTGCCCTCTAAGGGGTCTTGGCTGCTCTACAAAGGGTCTTGGTTGCCAATCAAGTGGAGTTGGGTGCTTTACAAAGGGTCTTGGGTGCCACTCAAGGGGCCTTGAGTGACTATAATGGTCTTGGGTGCCCTATAAGGGGTGTTGGGTGCTCTACAAGGGCCTTGGGTGCTTCTAGAAGGGTCCAGACTCCCTGCAAAGGCATCTGTGAGGTGCTGGAGCGAGTGCAGAGAAGGGCAACCAGGCTGGGGAAGGGGCTGGAGGGCAAATCCTCTGAGGAGCAGCTGAGGGAGCTGGGGGTGTTGAGGCTGGAGCAGAGGAGGCTGAGGGGAGCCCTTCTCCCCACCTGCCCTGCCCTGCCAGGAGGGTGCAGAGAGGTGGGCGCTGGTCTCTTCAGCCAGGGGCCAGGAGCTGGGACAAGGGGCAATGGGTTTAAGCTGCACCAGGGCAGGGTCAGCTCAGCTGGGAGGGCAAAGTTCTTCCCTGGCAGAGCTGTGGGGCTGTGGCCCAGGCTGCCCAGGGAGGGGGCTGAGTCCCCAGCCCTGGGGGTGTTGAACAGAGGGGAGATGAGGTGCTGAGAGCTCTGGGGCAGCACAGGACAGGGATGGTTGGACTTGATGAGCTTAAAGGGCTTTTCCACCCTGGTGACTCCCTGATTCTGTAATTGGGAACATCTGTCCTCCAGCACTTGCACTGGTGGCTGGGATCCCAACCCATCTGCAAATCCTCCTGGAGGACATTGGTAGTCCAAAGATTATCACTGTTCTACCACTACATCCCTATTTCAGGCATTTTTGCAACCAAAAACTAGGGAGGGGCCACAAGTATGACCCAAAGGCTGGAGCAGCTCTGCTGGGAAGCCAGGCTGGGAGAGCTGGGCTGGGTCAGCCTGGAGAAGAGAAGGCTCCAGGGGACCTTAGAGCCCCTTCCAGTCCCTGAGAGGTGCCTGTAGGAAGCTGGGGAAGAGCTGTTCCCCAGGGCATGGAGGGATGGGAGGAGAGGGGATGGGTTAAACTGGAACAGGGGAGATTTAGGGTGGGTGTGAGGACAAAGTTCTTCCCTCTGAGGGTGCTGGGTCACTGGGACAGGGTGCCCAGAGAGGTGTTGGAGACCCCATCCCTGGAGACATCCAAGCTCAGGCTGGATGGGGCTCTGAGCACCCTGCTCTAGTGAAGATGTCCCTGTCACTGCAGGGGGGGACTGGGTGGCCTTGGAAGGTCCCTTCCAATCCAATGCATTCTCTGATTCTCTGATTTTGGGCTTAGCAGCAGGAGCCACAAAGGGGTCTTGTATCCCCAGAGCTGCAGAATTTTTGGGGCTAAGTGGGAGTACCCAGGATTGCCCCTGGCAGATGCCCATTACCTACTGATGTGGAAACCAAGTGTGGCTTCCTGAAAGTGTGTGTTGGGGAAAGCTCCTTGGTTTCTATGGTGGCTTCTGGAGGTGAAATGCTGAAGAGTGAGCAGAGCAAAATCTCTGAGGGCATCCACTGCACTTATTTACTGCTGGGTAGCTGTGGGCTCCTGGCTTAAACCAAGGGCATATTATGCCTTTTGGTGTTGGAAGTGAAGAGATGAAGCTCTAGAACTGGAAAATTCAATGGGTTTTAATTTCTTCAATGTGCATGGTGGTTGTTGGGACCCTAAAGGGTAAAGTTGAGTGGGTTCAAGCAGGATGGGAGATGGGTAGCAGAGAAAACAGCAGCTGGATGGGTATTCCTGGATGGACATTGAAAACATCATTGGGCAGCTCTTGTCTGACAAAACACAGGTTGGCTCAGTTGGGTGCAGACACTCATAGTTTAGACCCTGGAGTTGAAGGCACATTCCCCCCCAAGATTTATTTCATCTGCTCAGGAGATGCCAGGTTGGTTCCTCCTGATGGATGCTGGTGGGACATCCAAGACAGAAGTCCCACTGTGGGGTAAGTTCAGCCCTTCCTGGCCCCCAAACAGCAATTATTGAGCTGAAAGCCAGCATCCTTCAGCCCAAGGACACCAGAGCTGCACAATGGTCTCCTTATCCCAGCATCACCCTATGTGCTGTCTAGAAGGAGATAAGAAGCCATCAGGAAATGTAATTAAAGCAAAAAAAAAAAAAAAGAGGATTTAGATCAAAACTGCCAATTTGGCTCTGATTCTGCACTTCCCCAACTGGAGAGAGATTCAGATCTGGAGCACTTGTGAGGAAAGCTTCTCCAAAGAGCAGAGCTCCCAGACTCTTCTTCCCAGGTACCACCTTGGCTGAGATAAAAGGAGAGGTTATCAAAAGCATCTCCTGGAGGTACAGCACCCACCCTTCAAGCACATGAGTTTCTCCAGACCCTTGGACAAAGTGATGGTTTTAATTTCACTCAGAGCAATGCCTTGGGTTGCTTCCAAGTGCTGGTCAATCAAAAACATCTCAAGGCTGTGTGGGGTTGAAGATCTCCTCTAGTGAAAGAGAAAAGCTCCTCGAGCAACCCCAGAAATGCCAAGGGAGGGCACGTGGCAGAAGAGTCAGAGCAGGAGGAGAGATGCAGCCAACAAAATTTGGGGACTGCCAGAAAATGACATTAAGGAGAAAATTTAGTTCCAGAATGAAGCAGAGAGAGAAAAAAAAAAAGAAGAAGAAGAGAAGGAAAAAAAATACTGTAAAAAACTTTACTAAAGATGATAATTGCTTTAACAAGAGCTGCCAAGGATCTGCTGGCAAGGGACTGGAAATGAGGCAGAATGAAAGAGGAAAGGGAACAGAGCAGGGAAGAAATTAATAGTGGGAGTGGTGCCTTCTCACATTTCATTCTCCTCTTAGATCCAGGGTTGGAAGGGGCTGTGTTTTGGAGGGGGGAAATTCATTGATGGGGACACTTGGCAGTTTGGTCTTCAAACTGAGGTTCACAGAATCACAGAGGTTGGGAGGGACCTCAAGAGCTCATGAGGTCCAACCCTCTGCCAAAGCAGGGTCCCTAGGACAGGGGTTGGAATCTCTCCAGAGAAGGAGACTCCACACCCCCCTGGGCAGCCTGGCCCAGGGCTCTGTCACCCCCACTGTGAAAAAGTTCTACACAGAATCCCAAGGTTGGAAAGACCTTTGAAGATCATCAAGTCCAACCAATCCCATCCTGGTTCAAAACCCAAAAATCATCTTCTATGAAGTGGTCCCAGTCCTTCAGAGGGGTCTGGGCAGTAGGGAATGGTGGAGCCAGGAGCACAAAACCACTGTGGGAAGGGGATAGATTTCATTTCTCCCATGCTGCAGCCTGTGGCAATAATGGTGTGAAATATGCAGGAGGTGATTTGGCACCTGATGCAACTGGAGGGGGGGTTGGTGGCCGTGCAGGAGTCAGGAGAATGATGTACAGGGTGCTCAGTCCATGAAACCAATGTCCTTCAAACTCTGAAATGGGGGTTTCCCTGGGTGTACAGGATGTCCTGAGCAGTGTGATGGGCTCTGAGTGTCCCTCAATCTCCTAGTTGGCTTTGGTGTCTTGGTTCACACAGGAAGGTCTTTGGCCTCAAGGTCTCCCTGCATCAGGAGAGCTGCCATCACCACCACTTCCCATCACCATCACCCAGGCACCCAGCACCCATCTTCACTGGGCAATGCTGGGATTTTAACAGCAAGACCCACAGCATTATCCCCCAAAAATGACAAAACTCAACTGTTGACACAGTTCTACCACCACCAGCCTTTCCCAGGTTCACCAGCACCTTATTTCTCAGGCTCCTCTGCAAAGCAGCTCTTCCCACAGGTCTCTGCAGTAGGGAATTTTCTTGGAATAAAATATATTTCCTGACACATTCATATTTTTAATTTCATACACATAAAAACAAGCAGGTTTTTTTATTGCCCTGGCACCCCCTGAAACAGCAGCCAAGCTCCAGCAACAGGGTTCATTAGTGGCACAAAGGTTCATTCATTGCCTTTTTTGAATGGAATTCCAGGATTTTCTTGTCATTCTCCCATAGGTCACATCACTGGGAATGCCACATGCCTGACGTCTTCAGGGATGATGATGGCTGCATCTCTCATAGAATCATAGAGTCATAGAATGGTCTGGGCTGGAAGGGACCCCAAAGATCACAGAGCCACAGGCAGGGCCACCAACATCCAGGGCTGGAGCTACACAAGGTTGCCCAGGGCTCCATCCAACCTGGCCTTAACAGATCTCTCATCTGTTGTTTAACGATGTCTGAGCCTCCTCATGGCATTGTCACAGAGTCACAAGGTTACAAAAGACCTTTAAGATCATCAAGTCCAACCATTCCTGTCCTGTGCTGCCCCAGAGCTCTCAGGGACCATCCTCCAGACTCCATCTTTTGGATTTGGAGAAGATACCAGAGGAATCCCACCACTGCCTTTGCATCCCAGGGGCTCTGAGCACTCAGGACCTGGGACAAAACAGAAGCCACTGAAATTTCACGGAGTCACCAGGTTGGAAAAGCCCTTTAAGCTCCTGGAGTCCAACCATCCCTGTCCTGTGCTGCCCCAGAGCTCTCAGCACCTCATCTCCCCTCTGTTCAACACCCCCAGGGCTGGGGACTCAGCCCCCTCCCTGGGCAGCCTGGGCCACAGCCCCACAGCTCTGCCAGGGAAGAACTTTGCCCTCCCAGCTGAGCTGAGCCTGCCCTGGCCCAGCTTGAGCCCAGTGCCCCTTGTCCCAGCTCCTGGCCCCTGGCTGAAGAGACCAGCGCCCACCTCTCTGCACCCTCCTGGCAGGGCAGGGCAGGGGGGGAGAAGGGCTCCCCTCAGCCTCCTCTGCTCCAGCCTCAACACCCCCAGCTCCCTCAGCTGCTCCTCAGAGGATTTGCCCTCCAGCCCCTTCCCCAGCCTGGTTGCCCTTCTCTGCACTCGCTCCAGCACCTCACAGGTGCCTTTGCAGAGAGTCTGGACCCTTCCAGAAACACCCAAGGCCCTTGGAGAGCACCCAACACCCCTTATAGGGCACCCAAGACCACTTAGAGTCACTCAAGGCCCCTTGAGTGGCACCCAAGACCCTTTGTAAAGCAACCAACTCTGCTTGATTGGCAACCAAGACCCTTTGTAGAGCAACTAAGACCCCTTATAGGGCACCCAGGACCCTCTCTAGGGAACCCAAGATCCCTTGATGGGGAGCCAAGACCCTTTGTAGAGCAAGCAAGACACCTTATAGGGCACCCAGGACCCCTTATAGCGCACCCAAGACCCCTTGATGGGCACCCTCCTGGCAGGGCAGGGCAGGTGGGGAGAAGGTCTCACCTCAGCCTCCTCTGCTCCAGCCTCAACACCCCCAGCTCCCTCAGCTGCTCCTCAGAGGATTTGCCCTCCAGTTGAGCCACAGGTACCTTGTCCCTCTCCAAACTCAGGCAGTTGGGAGCTCCCCTCCCACCAGCCGGGATCAGATTGAGCGTCGCTCGCGTGCGATCCCAAGGGGTGGGTGTGATCCCTCTGATCTACTCTTGCTGCTGTTCCCTTTTGTGAGGAGCTTTCCCTTCACCCTGCCTGCTCCCCCCCTGGCTGGTTACCCTCTACATCACTGCATAGTTTCCACTTGAGATCAATACTGCAGAGGACGGTGGCTTTGAAGAGCTCTGCCAAGCATCCCGCAGACCCCGGATGCTTCACCGGGCATCGCTTGGGGGGGGGAAAACACACAGGAACTTCATAGAATCAGAGAATCCCACTCTGGGGTTGGGTTGGAAGGGACCCTAAAGATCACTAAATCCAACCCCCCTGCCATAGGCAGGGCCACCAACCTTTGGACACCCCCAGCCCCATCGCTGTCATTTCTTCCTCCCCATATCCCAGCATCTCCAGGCAGATCCCTGCCAACACTTGATTTTATTCTATTCAATCATGTGAAAAACGCTCTTGGCAAGAAACTCCACTGCTCTCAACTTATTTATTGAAGGGTTGGGGTGGGGTTTTGGGGTTGGGTTGTTTTTTTTTTTTCCCCTCCTTTTCTTTTTTGTTTTAACAATTCTGCATTGTTTTGGGGCTGGGGCGCTTGCTCAGAGGCTGGAGTTTCGTGCATTCATTCCCTCCTCTCTTGTCAAATCTGCCTTCAGAGCTGTTGGTTTGGCTCTCAGACTCACCCCCTTCCATTCTTTTTATTTTTTTTCCACTTCCAAGTCCTTTTTTGCAGCCAGCTCTGACTTGGTTTCACTCTGCTGCCCATTCCAGTGCTGCGCTTCGGGTTCCAAAACAACAGAGAGAAAAAGACCCAAAGATGCCACTTTAACACCCCAGTATTGATCTGTGATGGCTTCAGACACTCAACCAGCCTGGAGGAGATGCAGTTGCAGCTGACTCTGCACATATAAGCTTGTATGACACCAGGAGCACTGGATACAGTAGTGGAACCACACACAGAACCACAGAATCGTAAGGGTTGGAAGGCACCTCCAGAGCTCCTTGAGTCCAACCCCCTGCCAAAGCAGGGTCCCTAGGACAGGGGCTGGAATCTCTCCAGAGAAGGAGACTCCACACCCCCCTGGGCAGCCTGGCCCAGGGCTCCCTCACCCTCACTGGCAACAAGTTCTGCCCCACATTGGGGGGGAACTCCCTGGGCTCCAACTTGAGCCCAGCACCCCTTGTCCTGTCCCCACAGACCCTGAGCAGAGGCTGCCCATGGCCCCCTGGGTCCCACCCTTCAGCTCTTGATCCCCATTGATCAGATCCCCTCTCAGTCTCTTCTCTCCAGGCTGAACAGCCCCAGCTCCCTCAGCCTTTCCTCCCAGGGGAGATGCTCCAGGACCTTCAGCATCTCCCTGTCCTTCCTCTGGCCTCTCTCCAGGAGATCCCTGGCTTTTTTATAGCAGGGAGCCCAGCTCAGTTCTGCCCTTGGAGAAGGTCCCTCCAAGTAGGAGGTGATTTACACCAGCAGAAACAAGAGGAGAGCTGGGATCTTTTGCCCTTTGATGAATTCCACGTGCTAAACATCTTGCTGCCTGAAGAAACACATCATTCCTTCCTCATTCCAACCATCTCCATGTTCCTGGCTGGGGGCTGGGGACTCACCACATTTTCTCTAAACCCTTCAAGATGACAGATCTGGAGGAGCTGCTTCAAATCAAAGTTAAATCTGGTTTCCCATCCCAAACTAAGGCTTTAGTTGAGGGCTCTCAGGACTGATGGTGACCCTCAAAACCAGAGGACAGTGTCTCTTACCAGTAGGGATGTAGCCAGTGGGGGTTTCTTCTGCTTCCCTACACACAGCAAGACCAGATGTGAAACACATTGAAGGTGTCTCCATCCTGGGTTCAATCCATTCCACCACCAAGGGAGGTGCAGTCCTGCTGCTGGCTTTTCACAGCTAGAAAAGTCCTCCTGTAAAACCACCAGCCTGTTGGACATCTTGGTCTTTTTTCAAAGACTCTTTTCTAATTTGTTCCTTTTCCACCAGTCTGACCTTCTGATTGTCTTCAGCATTTGGTCCCCTCATCTGCTGCGTGATGGGCTCAACACCTCAACCAACACCTGGTTCTACCTTGAAAAAATGTCCCTCTGCCCATGGGGACTGAAATTTGGGATGGGTGGAGCCAATGGATACTGAATCCCTTTTGCTTAAAGATGGATCTGGGGTGGATGTGGCAGAGGGAAGAGATATGAGAAGGTCCAGGTGCCACATCTGGAAGGGGGGGATGCAGGTGACAGCTCTGGAGAAGAAGAAGGGGACCTTGCACACCTGCAGTTGGACCTTCATGGTGCAACCACATCCTCTGTGAACCTGGTTTTGAAATGCTTTGGCTCTGCAGCACCGATGTCCACGTGTTCATCTACACCCAGCACTGCTGTTACCTTCATGGGGAGCCCCAACTCCCGTGGGTGGGGGACAGTGGGGAACCCCCAAGTCCCATGGGTGGGGGAACCTTCCCACAAGGCCCTTGCAGCCCCAGAAGCTGGTTAACCATGTGTGGGGCGTGTGGTGCAACACATGGAGCTCAGCAGTGTGCTGCACCTGCATTTGGATCCTTGGGGTAATGTTTTCCAGCTGGCCTCCTGCTCATAGGCTAGATGCTGTTCCTCAGCTCACCTTGCCTTCTGCTGACTGCTTCCCTCCTTTTGTCCTTGCTTGAAGTTGTCCTCTCTAGAAGTTGCAGAATGCTGCAAAACCCCAGGACCTGTGGAATGATGTGAAAGCAAAGAGCTTGGTGGAGCACCAGGCATCACAGTCAGCACCAGCACCCTGGCATGGGGTGGCCCAGGATGGGTCTTGAGGAACAGGGAGTCTTCTCTGGAGAGGGTCCATGATGGTGGCTTACTGAAGTCACAGAGGAGATGATGGGGAAGTCAGTGAGGTGAAATACCAAAGCCACCAACTCTGGCCCTGAGCTTCATCTCAGCTGGGAATGTCCAACCTTCAAAAGGCTTCTCCAAGGTGGGCTTTCCCCTGCTTCTTTCCAAATCCATTTCCTCCTGGTGGCCAGGCCTGTGCCACCCTACACATCAACCAGGACACAGAGGGGTGGGGAATGGTTTTTATTCCCCCAGCTTGGACAGTTTGGGCTCCTGATGTCATCTCTAGAACCACAGAACCATCTTGGTTGGACAAAACCCTTTCAGATTATTGAGTCCAACTGCCAAGCCCAGCACCCCAAGAACCAGCAGTGAAGGAAACACCAGCACTGTGGAGAGCAGCTCCCTGTGCCAGGGAGCAACACCCAGAGCCTGAGCGAGCCAGAAAGATGCTGGGAACCCTCAGAGATGGGAAACTGGGGGAAAATCAACAGGGAAAAGGTGCTGTGGTGTCATCCTGCCTGAGCCCTGCTGCCACCTGGATTGAAATCCATCATGACCAGTGCTGGGTGACCCTTAAACTTCATCAGGTTCCTTTCATGCAGGATAATTATGTGTAAAAATAGTTCCTGAGCTGTCCCAACCAACCAAAACCTTGGCTCACCAGCTCCTCCAAGTGCAGTTCCCAAGGGGATGGCTTTGGTTGACCATCACTTGGTCAAGCTGCTTGGGAAACACACAGAATCCAGAGATGTCAGGAGAAAATGAGGAGGAGGAGATGAAGACAGGGCACAGAGCTGCATCTCTCAGCTTGCTGGAAAATTTGAGGAGTCATTAAATTTTGAAGGAAGGACGTCAGAATGGGACAGCAGCTCCAGCTGGCTTAAAATAGGGTGACAAATGACTGCTGGAGACAGAGGGTTTAATTAGAAGAGGCAATGGGTGATGTTCATCAGGTGTCAGCGTTGCTCCCTCTTTAGGAAGGCACCAGCTTGGGTTCAGCTCGGTGATTGAGTCCAGTTCTGGGCTCCTCAGCATCAGAAGGACATGGAGGTGCTGGAGCGAGTGCAGAGAAGGGCAACCAGGCTGGGGAAGGGGCTGGAGGGCAAATCCTCTGAGGAGCAGCTGAGGGAGCTGGGGGTGTTGAGGCTGGAGCAGAGGAGGCTGAGGGGAGCCCTTCTCCCCCCCTGCCCTGCCCTGCCAGGAGGGTGCAGAGAGGTGGGCGCTGGTCTCTTCAGCCAGGGGCCAGGAGCTGGGACAAGGGGCACTGGGCTCAAGCTGGGCCAGGGCAGGCTCAGCTCAGCTGGGAGGGCCAAGTTCTTCCCTGGCAGAGCTGTGGGGCTGTGGCCCAGGCTGCCCAGGGAGGGGGCTGAGTCCCCAGCCCTGGGGGTGTTGAACAGAGGGGAGATGAGGTGCTGAGAGCTCTGGGGCAGCACAGGACAGGGGCGGTTGGACTCCAGGAGCTCAAAGAGCTTTTCCAACCTTGTCACTCTGTGAAATTTCAGTGGCTTCTGTTTTGTCCCAGGTCCTGAGTGCTCAGAGCCCCTGGGATGCAAAGCCAGTGGTGGGATTCCTCTGGTATCTTCTCCAAACTCAACAGATGGAGTCTGGGGGATGCTTGAGGGCTCAGGGAGGCTGCAGGACCCCTGGGATTTTGCACAGGAAAAGGGGCAACATTGGTGCCAACGCAGCTGGTTCTGCACTGAGACCTTTGCAAAGGGTTGACCAGCTCCAAGCTGGTCACCAGGTCTGACTGATCTTGTCATCCCATGGGCTGCATCCCCCTGGGAAAAGAGAAAGGAGAGACAGTGCCCTGACTTTAACCTGCTTTGGGAGGGAGGTTGGACTCAATGATCTCTTGAGGTCCTTTCCAACCCCTACACCTCTGAATCTGTGGCTTTCTGCAGCTTGGGTGGCAGTGCTTTGGTGAGGGTTTCTATACCCTCAAACTATCTCATTTAATTGCTTGCTTGATTGGTGAAGTTAATTTAATCACACATGGGCAGGTGGAGGGGCTGGAGAAGAAGCTAGGTCATCCTTGTACCCCCAGTGACCACTCAGTGTCCTCCTTGGGGAGCAAATACCAGCATGAAACACGTTTCCTTTCCCATAAGTCCTGAGAGGAACCTCCTGAGATACATCTCAGCCCCACCCTGGGCTTATCACCACCTCAGATCCTGCCAACATCCACACTGGAGCATCCTCCTCAGGTAGCCAAGCTCAAGGCTTGAGCTGGTGGGAAGGAGCCCTTCATTTGCATGAGACCTTTCTTTCTCTCCAGAGGTGGGGAAGTTGGGCCCCATGGGAGTAGGAACCCAGATGGGGGTTATTTCAACATTTGCAGAGAAAAAAAACCCACTTGTTTTTTGGGCTCTGGATGCTCCACAACATGGATCCATCCTCCAAAGCTGGAGCTCAAAGCCTACAACCTAGATGGGTGGAAACTCCATGGGGAAGAGGCTGGAAGGGGCTGCCCAGAGAGGGGGTGGGTGCCCCATCCCTGGGGGTGTTGAAGGCCACGTTGGATGGAACCCTGGGCAACCTTGTGTAGCTCCAGGCCTGGAGGTTGGTGGCCCTGCCTGTGGCAGGGGGTTGGAGCTCTGGGACCCTTGGGGTCTCTCCCAACCCAGCCCAGTCTGGGATTCCATGATCACAGCTGCTCCCCAAATCCCTCCAAGTCCCAGCATAGAAACAACAAAGGGAAAAAAAGTCTCCAAAAATATTACTGTCCAAACCACCATCTTCTACCAATCTCCAGACCTTTTCCCAAAATATTTGGTGGGGGGAGGGGACCTGGCTGATGACAGACCATCCCATGGAGCATTTTGAAGGGACAATAGAGATCTGATGGCTCTTCACCACAGCTCAGCAGCACCAGGAGGGAAAAGCACATCCCATCTCCTGGGTCGTGCTGCCCTCTGCAGAAACTCTGGGTGGGTGCCACCATCAGCCTTGCTCTAAGCAGAATATTCCAGGCTGAGAGCAGCTTCACAGCTCTTGGGAGGGACCCCCCACTTCTCAGCACACGTGGGATGTGCGATCCCAAAGCTCTGCAGCTGGAAAGGGGCTTTATTTATCCTGCCAGAAAGGTGTCTGTCCCCTGGCTGGGACAAGGTGGGTGTTGTCACTTGGGTTGTCATCACCTTTGGGACCTGTTTTGCATGTGCTTGGCTTTTGGGTTGCCAACCCCCTCTTTGGGTTGCACCCACATTGGCATGCAAATGTTGGCTGGGGGGGGGGCAGTATTTTTATTAATTATTTATTATAACTTGTTATTTCACATTATTCCTCTATTACTTTATCTCTATTATTATTTTTTATGCATTTCTTTCAGGTTACAGGAGAGGCCCACCCATCCAGCAGCAGTTGTACTACATGAGCGCTGCAGGTCCTGTCCAGCCTTCCTTTCCCTTCCCTTCCCTTCCCTTCCCTTCCCTTCCCTTCCCTTCCCTTCCCTTCCCTTCCCTTCCCTTCCCTTCCCTTCCCTTCCCTTCCCTTCCCTTCCCTTCCCTTCCCTTCCCTTCCCTTCCCTTCCCTTCCCTTCCTTCCCTTCCCTTCCCTTCCCTTCCCTTCCCTTCCCTTCCCTTCCCTTCCCTTCCCTTCCCTTCCCTTCCCTTCCCTTCCCCTTCCCTTCCCCTTCCCTTCCCCTTCCCTTCCCCTTCCCTTCCCCTCCCCTTCCCCTCCCCTTCCCCTCCCCTTCCCCTCCCCTTCCCCTCCCCTTTCCCCTTCCCCTTCCCCTTCCCCTTCCCCTTCCCCTCCCCTTCCCTTCCCTTCCCTCCCCTCCTCAGGAGAAGCTGGATGCAGCTGGTCCTGGGGGGACCCTTTTTGGTGGCAGGACCGTGCTCCCCAGCAGGGTCTCAGAGGTGCTGGGTCTGCAGGACCCTTCATGGGGTGCAGATCTCTGAGGTGCTGGCTTTGGGGGTACAAAACCCTTCCTGGGTGTCTGGGACCCATTCTGGAGCTCCTAATCTCGGGGGTGGCTGAGTCTGGGGGTGAGTCTGGGGGTACAGCAGCCCCTCTTGGGAAACCAGGAGCACCTTCCCCCCTCTGGGGTGCGGGGTCCTTTTAGGGGTGCCTGTCACCCTTGGCATGGCCACGGCTGCTGGAGCCTCCCCCTGGGTATTGCTGGGCATCCCTGGCACGCTGACATCCCCGGGGAGGCGGAAGTCAGGGCGCAGCCGGCACACCCACCCAGCACTCCCCATCCCTGGGGAATCAGCCAGAGGAGCCGGCTGCACGTGGCCCTGCTCGCCCTGGGGGGCCCAAACCACCGTGGGGTGAGTGCCTGGGAATGGAGGGAGGGAGTCCCCCAGGCCATGGGGTACCCCAACCCTGTCTCCACCCTGGGTTTTGGGGTGCCAAGCAAGGTGGGGTGCAGGAAGGAGGCACCTCGGGGTTGAGGCTGGTGTCGCTGGTCTTAAGGCACAGCTGGGGGAAACTGAGGCAGGGCAGGGTACCACAGGGCATGGGTGCTTGGAGGATGTCACCTGTCCCCAAACCCAGTGTGTGCCGGGAGTGTTGGGTCCCTGAACCCCAGCATGGAACCCCAGGGATCGGGGGAAGCTGAGTCACGGCTGGCAGAGCAGGCTTGGCCTGTTCTGTTTGTCAGGCTCAGCCTCCTAAGCCAGGCTTGCCAGCTGAGCTCAGCTCACACCTTTCAGGGTGAGTATCATGACCCCCCCAGCATTTGGGGTGGGGGGGTGGGGATGCTGGCAATGGGTTTTCTCAAGGGGGGGGGTGGCCCCCACGTGCTTGGTGCGGGTTCAAGGGTACCATGGCGGGGAGGCAGGGGGATGCCCGGGGTGGCAGCGGCATCTCCAGTGCCCCAGCAGCCTCTCCTGTGCTCCAGCTGGTTTCCCAACCGCTGCTGCTTGCCAGAGAGCTGGGGTGGGGTTGGGGGGACCACTGCCCAGACCCCCCCCCCCCCATCCCCAGTGAGCAAGGTCACCAGAGCCCCACCCTTCTTGGGCATTTCACTTCCAGACACTTGTGGCACCCTGGGTCACACCCAAACCCTCACCCCATCCCAGCTCCCCTGTGAAGGGAGAGAGGGATGGGATGATCCTGGGCATCCCAGCAGGAGGAAGGGAGGTGGAGGGACCCCTGGGGAACTGCTCCTGGTAGCAGAGGGAGAGCAGAGGCTTCACTCCAGCACCCCCAACCAGCCCTGTGCACCCCGTTACTGCTCCAATCCTCCTCCTCCAGCCTGACTTGGGGCTCCTCTCTCCCCCAGCTCTCCCTCCATGCTGGGGGGCTCCATGGCACCGGTGCTGGTGGGGGGCTCCTGGGTCCCAGCTGCTACCTTGGCCTGTGGTTTGGTCACCCCCAGCCTGGTGCTGCTGCTCCTGCTCTGCTCCTTCTGCCACAGGTACGCTGGCTTTGAGGGGGGGGGGGGAGGGAAAGAGGGGGATTTGGCTTCTTCCCAAGGGTTTCCCATGGATCTAGAGGGTCCTGGGTGGGTCCCCATCCCTGAGGGAGCAGGATATGGAGCAGGGAGCTCTGTGGCAAGTGATGCTCTGGGTACACAGGTGAGATGGAGAGGGAAGGGGGGGTGGGGGGGTGTCACCTTTGAGTCCCCTCCCAGCCCTGGCAGCCCCTGTATGACCCCCTCTCCCTCCTGCTTCCATAGGGACAACCGGAGTTTTTCCACCCAGACAAGGAAAACGAGCTCCGGCTGGTCCGAGGGGTGAGACCCCCCACCCTGACCCCCCCCCGACAGACAGAGGCTGTGTGTCCCCGCCAGAGGGACAGCTGGTGCCACAGGGGGGCTGCACTGGTGGTGGTTTGTCCCCTGTGTCCCCTGCCCCCCGTGTCTCCCTCTCCCCCCCCCACCGTGTCCCCTGTGTCCTCCTGCCCCCCGTGTCCCCCTCCCCCCCCCATCGTGTCCCCTGTGTCCTCCTGCCCCTCGTGTCCCCCTCACCCCCCCACTGTGTCCTCCTGCCCCCCCGTGTCCCCCTCCCCCCCCCACTGTGTCCCCTGTGTCCTCCTGCCCCTCATGTCCCCCTCCCCCCCCCACTGTGTCCCCTGTGTCCTCCTGCCCCCCGTGTCCCCCTCCCCCCCCCACATCGTGTCCCCTGTGTCCTCCTGCCCCTTGTGTCCCCCTCCCCACCCCCCACCGTGTCCCCTGTGTCCTCCTGCCCCCCGTGTCCCCCTCCCCCCCCCACATCGTGTCCCCTGTGTCCTCCTGCCCCTTGTGTCCCCCTCCCCACCCCCCACCGTGTCCCCTGTGTCCTCCTGCCCCCCGTGTCCCCCTCCCCACCCCCCACCGTGTCCCCTGTGTCCTCCTGCCCCCCGTGTCCCCCTCCCCACCCCCCCACCGTGTCCCCTGTGTCCTCCTGCCCCCCGTGTCCCCCTGTCCCCCATGTCCCCCTCCCCCCCCACCATGTCCCTGTGTCTCCTGCCCCCCGTGTCCCCCCTCCCCCCCCCCACTGTGTCCCCTGGTTCCTCCTGCCCCCCGTGTCCCCATCCCCCCCCACCGTGTCCCCTGTGTCTCCTGCCCCCCGTGTCCCCCTCCCCCCCCCACCATGTCCCCTGTGTCCTCCTGGCCCCCGTGTCCCCCTCCCCCCCCACTGTGTCCCCTGTGTCCTCCTGCCCCCCATGTCCCCCTCCCCCCCCCATGTCCCCTGTGTCCTCCTGCCCCCCATGTCCCCCTCCCCCCCCCATCGTGTCCCCTGTGTCCTCCTGCCCCCCATGTCCCCCTCCCCCCCCCATCGTGTCCCCTGTGTCCTCCTGCCCCCCATGTCCCCCTCCCCCCCCACCGTGTCCCCTGTTTCCTCCTGCCCCCTGTGTCCCCATCCCCCCCCACCGTGTCCCCTGTGTCTCCTGCCCCCCATGTCCCCCTCCCCCCCCACTGTGTCCCCTGTGTCCTCCTGCCCACCGTGTCCCCCTCCCCCCCCACCGTGTCCCCTGTGTCCTCCTGCCCCCCATGTCCCCCCCCCCCCATGTCCCCTGTGTCCTCCTGCCCCCCATGTCCCCCCCATCGCCCCGTGTGCCTCTGTCCCCCCCGTGTCCCCTGTCCCCCATGTCCCCCACCCCCCATGTCCCCTGCCCCGTCCACTTTGGGGCCCTCCAGCACCAGCAACTGGGACCCTCCCCACCCCACCCAGTGCAGCCAAGGTGGCCCCAAAGGTGTCAGGGATGATGGGGGGGGGGGGAGATGGGGGGGATGAGGGGGACCCACAGCAGCAGGTGGCCCTTGCCATGGCTGGCCCCATGTGATGGGCAGAGGGGACGTGGGTGTCATGTCTCCCCCTGCCCCAGGCTGTGGGGCCAGTTGGGGCCAGTGGGTGCTGGCAGAGACAAGTGGTTAAGGGGGGGGCACAAGTGGTTAAGGGGGGGGCACAGGTGGTTAAGGGGGGGGCCCAAGTCATTAAGGGGGTGCACAAGTAGTAAGGGGGGTGCACACATGTTTAAGGGGGGTGTACAAGTGGTTAAGGAGGGTTCACAAGCAGTAAGGGGGGGCACAGGTGCCAGGGGGTGGTAGGTGACCTCCACTTGTTCCCCCCCACAGGTGAAGCTGGCCAGGCTGAGCTCCAGAGACAGGCGAGAGGCACTGCGGGGAGGTAGGGCACAGGATGGGCACAGGACGGGGGCAGGATGGGGGCAGGATGGGGACAGGGGTGGGCACAGGATGGGGGCAGGATGGGCACAGGATGGGCACAGGATGGGGGCAGGATGGGGGCAGGATGGGGGCAGGATGGGGGCAGGATGGGGGCAGGATGGGGGCAGGATGGGGGCAGGATGGGGGCAGGATGGGGACAGGGCTGGGCACAGGATGGGGACAGGATGGGGGCAGGATGGGGACAGGATGGGGACAGGGGTGGGCACAGGGGTGGGCACAGGATGGGGGCAGGATGGGCACAGGATGGGCACAGGATGGGCACAGGGTGGGCACAGGATGGGCACAGGGTGGGCACAGGGGTGGGCACAGGATAGGGGCAGGATGGGCACAGGGGTGGGCACAGGGGTGGGCACAGGATGGGGGCAGGATGGGCACAGGGGTGGGCACAGGATGGGCACAGGATGGGGGCAGGATGGGGACAGGATGGGCACAGGATAGGGGCAGGATGGGGGCAGGATGGGGGCAGGGGTGGGCACAGGATGGGCACAGGGGTGGGCACAGGATGGGCACAGGGGTGGACACAGGATGGGGACAGGGGTGGGCACAGGATGGGCACAGGGGTGGCACAGGGGTGGGCACAGGGTGGGCACAGGATGGGTACAGGGGTGGGCACAGGATGGGCACAGGGATGGGCACAGGATGGGGACAGGATGGGCACAGGGATGGGCAAAGGATGGGCACAGGATGGGGGCAGGATGGGCACAGGATGGGCACAGGATGGGCACAGGGGTGGGCACAGGGGTGGGCACAGGATGGGGACAAGATGGGCACAGGGGTGGACACAGGATGGGGACAGGGGTGGGCACAGGATGGGGACAGGATGGGCACAGGAGTGGGCACAGGGGTGGGCACAGGATGGGCACAGGATGGGCACAGGGGTGGGCACAGGGGTGGGCACAGGATGGGCACAGGGATGGGCACAGGATGGGGACAGGATGGGCACAGGAGTGGGCACAGGGGTGGCACAGGATGGGGGCAGGATGGGGACAGGGACCGTGTCCTTCCATCACCTCCAAGCCCTCTCCCAGGACCCTCCTGCACTTGGGATGGTGGGTGCTGGGTGCCACACTCCTGCTCGTGGTCCCTCCCGGCTCCCACCGCAGGTTTGGGGCGCGGCAGGATGGGGACCCCCCCTCCCCCCATGGGAAAGGGGCCGGGCCGGTGTCATGGAGCCGGGAGCCCCGGTCCGAAGTCCCCGGCCCGGCTGGTTAATGATTCGCCCAGCTGAGGGACTGGAGGAGCCCAGGGGCTCCACACAGGGACTGGGAGCCAGACCATGGCCAGACCTGTGGGGCTGCACCCCTGCGCCCCCCAGCTGGGGACACAGCTGCACCCCTGTACCCCATGGCTGGGGTCACAGCTGCACCCCTGCGCCCCCCGGCTGGGGTCACAGCTGCACCCCTGTACCCCATGGCTGGGGTCACAGCTGCACCCCTGCGCCCCCCGGCTGGGGACACAGCTGCACCCTGTACCCCATGGCTGGGGTCACAGCTGCACCCCTGCGCCCCCCGGCTGGGGACACAGCTGCACCCCTGCACCCCTGGCTGGGGTCACAGCTGCACCCCTGTACCCCATGGCTGGGGACACAGCTGCACCCCTGTACCCCATGGCTGGGGTCACAGCTGCACCCCTGCGCCCCCCGGCTGGGGACACAGCTGCACCCCTGTACCCCATGGCTGGGGACACAGCTGCACCCCTGCACCCCCTGGCTAGGGTCACAGCTGCACCCCTGTACCCCCGGCTGGGGACACAGCTGCACCCCTGTACCCCATGGCTGGGGTCACAGCTGCACCCCTGCGCCCCCCAGCTGGGGACACAGCTGCACCCCTGCGCCCTCCAGCTGGGGTCACAGCTGCACCCCTGTACCCCATGACTGGGGTCACAGCTCCACCCATTCACCCACTGATGGGGGTCATGGCTGCACCCTTGCGCCCCCCAGCTGGGGACATGGCTGCACCCCTGCACACCCT
>JAKCOZ010000134.1:683698-718698 GCA_022605955.1 Rallus limicola
CTCGGTGCGGGTTCAAGGGTACCATGGCGGGGAGGCAGGGGGATGCCCGGGGTGGCAGCGGCATCTCCAGTGCCCCAGCAGCATCTCCTGTGCTCCAGCTGGTTTCCCAACCGCTGCTGCTTGCCAGAGAGCTGGGATGGGGTTGGGGGGACCACTGCCCAGACCCCCCCCCCCATCCCCAGTGAGCAAGGTCACCAGTGCCCCACCCTTCTTGGGCATTTCACTTCCAGACACTTCTGGCACCCTGGGTCACACCCAAACCCTCACCCCATCCCAGCTCCCCTGCGAAGGGGAGAGAGGGATGGGATGATCCTGGGCATCCCAGCAGGAGGAAGGGAGGTGGAGGGACCCCTGGGGAACTGCTCCTGGTAGCAGAGGGAGAGCAGAGGCTTCACTCCAGCACCCCCAACCAGCCCTGTGCACCCCGTTACTGCTCCAATCCTCCTCCTCCAGCCTGACTTGGGGCTCATCTCTCCCCCAGCTCTCCCTCCATGCTGGGGGGGCTCCATGGCACCGGTGCTGGTGGGGGGCTCCTGGGTCCCAGCTGCTACCTTGGCCTGTGGTTTGGTCACCCCCAGCCTGGTGCTGCTGCTCCTGCTCTGCTCCTTCTGCCACAGGTACGCTGGCTTGGGGGGGGGGGGGGGGAGGGAAAGAAGGGGATTTGGCTTCTTCCCAAGGGTTTCCCATGGATCTAGAGGGTCCTGGGTGGGTCCCCATCCCTGAGGGAGCAGGATATGGAGCAGGGAGCTCTGTGGCAAGTGATGCTCTGGGTGCACAGGTGAGATGGAGAGGGAAGGGGTGGGGGGGTGTCACCTTTGAGTCCCCTCCCAGCCCTGGCAGCCCCTGTTATGACCCCCTCTCCCTCCTGCTTCCACAGGGACAACCGGAGTTTTTCCACCCAGACAAGGAAAACGAGCTCCGGGCTGGTCCGAGGGGTGAGACCCCCCCACCCTGACCCCCCCCCGACAGACAGTGGCTGTGTGTCCCAGCCAGAGGGACAGCTGGTGGCACGGGGGGGCTGCACTGGTGGTGGTTTGTCCCCTGTGTCCCCTGCCCACTGTGTCCCACTCCCCCCCCCCCACCGTGTCCCCCTGTGTCCCCTGCCCCCCGTGTCCCCCTCCCCCCCCCCCCACTGTGTCCCCTGTGTCCTCCTGCCCCCCGTGTCCCCCTCCCCCCCCCACCGTGTCCCCTGTGTCCTCCTGCCCCCCGTGTCCCCCTCCCCCCCCCCACCGTGTCCCCTGTGTCCTCCTGCCCCCCATGTCCCCCTCCCCCCCCCCACCGTGTCCCCTGTGTCCTCCTGCCCCCCATGTCCCCCTCCCCCCCCCACCGTGTCCCCTGTGTCCTCCTGCCCCCCATGTCCCCCTCCCCCCCCCATCGTGTCCCCTGTGTCCTCCTGCCCCCCGTGTCCCCCTCCCCCCCCCATTGTGTCCCCTGTGTCCTCCTGCCCCCCATGTCCCCCTCCCCCCCCATGACCCCTGTGTCCTCCTGCCCCCCGTGTCCCACTCCCCCCCCCATCGTGTCCCCTGTGTCTCCTGCCCACCGTGTCCCCATCCCCCCCCCATTGTGTCCCCTGTGTCCTCCTGCCCCCCGTGTCCCCCTCCCCCTCCCACTGTGTCCCCTGTGTCCTCCTGCCCCCCATGTCCCCCTCCCCCCCCCATGTCCCCTGTGTCCTCCTGCCCCCCATGCCCCCCCATCGCCCCATGTGCCTCCGTCCCCCCTGTGTCCCCTGTCCCCCATGTCCCCCACCCCCCATGTCCCCTGCCCCGTGCACTTTGGGGCCATCCAGCACCAGCAGCTGGGACCCTCCCCACCCCACCCAGTGCAGCCAAGGTGGCCCCAAAGGTGTCAGGGATGATGGGGGGGGGGGGGGGAGATGGGGGGGATGAGGGGGACCCACAGCAGCAGGTGGCCCTTGCCATGGCTGGCCCCGTGTGTTGGGCAGAGGGGACGTGGGTGTCATGTCTCCCCCTGCCCCAGGCTGTGGGGCCAGTTGGGGCCAGTGGGTGCTGGCAGAGACAAGTGGTTAAGGGGGGGGCACAAGTGGTTAAGGGGGGGGGCACAAGTGGTTAAGGGGGGGGCACAAGTGGTTAAGGGGGGGGCACAAGTCATTAAGGGGGTGCACAAGTAGTAAGGGGGGTGCACACATGTTTAAGGGGGGTGTACAAGTGGTTAAGGAGGGTTCACAAGCAGTAAGGGGGGGCACAGGTGCCAGGGGGTGGTAGGTGACCTCCACTTGTTCCCACCACAGGTGAAGCTGGCCAGGCTGAGCTCCAGAGACAGGCGAGAGGCACTGCGGGGAGGTAGGGCACAGGATGGGCACAGGATGGGCACAGGATGGGCACAGGGGTGGGCACAGGATGGGCACAGGATGGGCACAGGATGGGGACAGGATGGGCACAGGGGTGGGCACAGGATGGGGACAGGATGGGGGCAGGATGGGGACAGGATGGGCACAGGGGTGGGCACAGGATTGGGGCAGGATGGGGGCAGGATGGGCACAGGGATGGGCAAAGGATGGGCACAGCGGTGGGCACAGGATGGGGGCAGGATGGGCACAGGATGGGGACAGGATGGGCACAGGGGTGGGCACAGGATGGGGGCAGGATGGGCACAGGATGGGGACAGGATGGGCACAGGGGTGGGCACAGGGATGGGCACAGGATGGGGACAGGATGGGCACAGGATGGGCACAGGGGTGGGCACAGGATGGGGACAGGATGGGCACAGGGGTGGGCACAGGATGGGCACAGGATGGGGACAGGATGGGCACAGGGGTGGGCACAGGGATGGGCACAGGATGGGGACAGGATGGGCACAGGATGGGCACAGGGGTGGGCACAGGATGGGGACAGGATGGGCAAAGGATGGGCACAGGATGGGCACAGGGGTGGGCAAAGGATGGGCACAGGGGTGGGCACAGGGGTGGGCACAGGATGGGGGCAGGATGGGCACAGGATGGGGACAGGATGGGCACAGGGGTGGGCACAGGGATGGGCACAGGATGGGGACAGGATGGGCACAGGATGGGCACAGGGGTGGGCACAGGATGGGGACAGGATGGGCACAGGGGTGGGCACAGGATGGGGACAGGGGTGGGCACAGGATGAGGACAGGATGGGCACAGGGGTGGGCACAGGATGGGGATAGGACAGGCACAGGATGGGGACAGGATGGGCACAGGGGTGGGCACAGGATGGGGACAGGATGGGCACAGGATGGGGACAGGGGTGGGCACAGGATGGGGACAGGATGGGCACAGGATGGGCACAGGGATGGGCAAAGGATGGGCACAGGGGTGGGCACAGGATGAGCACAGGGGTGGGCACAGGGGTGGGCACAGGATGAGCACAGGGGTGGGCACAGGATGGGGACAGGATGGGCACAGGGGTGGGCACAGGATGGGGATAGGACAGGCACAGGATGGGGACAGGATGGGCACAGGATGGGGGCAGGGGTGGGCACAGGGATGGGCACAGGATGGGGACAGGATGGGGACAGGGGTGGCACAGGATGGGGGCAGGATGGGGACAGGGGTGGGCACAGGGATGGCACAGGATGGGCACGGGATGGGGACAGGGACCGTGTCCTTCCATCACCTCCAAGCCCTCTCCCAGGACCCTCCTGCACTTGGGATGGTGGGTGCTGGGTGCCACACTCCTGCTCGTGGTCCCTCCCCGGCTCCCACCGCAGGTTTGGGGCGCGGCAGGATGGGGACCCCCCCTCCCCCCATGGGAAAGGGGCCGGGCCGGTGTCATGGAGCCGGGAGCCCCGGGCCGAAGTCCCCGGCCCGGCTGGTTAATGATTCGCCCAGCTGAGGGACTGGAGGAGCCCAGGGGCTCCACACAGGGACTGGGAGCCAGACCATGGCCAGACCTGTGGGGCTGCACCCCTGCGCCCCCCGGCTGGGGACACAGCTACACCCCTGCACCCCTGGCTGGGGTCACAGCTGCACCCCTGCGCCCCATGGCTGGGGACACAGCTGCACCCCTGCACCCCCTGGCTAGGGTCACAGCTGCACCCCTGCGCCCCCCGGCTGGGGTCACAGCTGCACCCCTGTACCCCCGGCTGGGGTCACAGCTGCACCCCTGCACCCCTGGCTGGGGACACAGCTGCACCCCTGTACCCCCCCGGCTGGGGACACAGCTGCACCCCTGTACCCCATGGCTGGGGACACAGCTGCACCCCTGCACCCCCTGGCTAGGGTCACAGCTGCACCCCTGTACCCCCGGCTGGGGACACAGCTGCACCCTGTACCCCATGGCTGGGGACACAGCTGCACCCCTGCGCCCCCCGGCTGGGGTCACAGCTGCACCCCTGCGCCCCCCAGCTGGAGACACAGCTGCACCCCTGCGCCCTCCAGCTGGGGTCACAGCTGCACCCCTGTACCCCATGGCTGGGGTCACAGCTGCACCCCTGCGCCCCCCAGCTGGGGACACAGCTGCACCCCTGCACCCCATGACTGGGGTCACAGCTGCACCCGGCTGGGGTCACAGCTGCACCCCTGCAGCCCCCAGCTGGGGACATGGCTGCACCCCTGCACCCCCTGGCTAGGGTCACAGCTGCACCCCTGCACCCCCCGGCTGGGGTCACAGCTGCACCCCTGCACCCCCTGGCTAGGGTCACAGCTGCACCCCTGCACCCCATGGCTGGGGACACAGCTGCACCCCTGTGCCCCCCGGCTGGGGTCACAGCTGCACCCCTGCACCCCATGGCTGGGGTCACAGCTCCACCTGACTGGGGTCACAGCTGCACCCCTGCACCCCCCAGCTGGGGTCACAGCTGTGCCCCTGCACCCCCCAGCTGAGGGACATGGCTGCACCCCTGCACCCCCTGGCTGGGGTCACAGCAGCCAAAATTGGGGACAATTAGTGAGGCTCATTAGCCGTCAGCACCCACCCTGGGTTCCCTAGAGGGGAGGATGGGGCTGCCCCACGGCCACACCAAAGGGCTGCACAAGAGCCCCCATGGGCTGGCAGCTGCATCCAAAATCACCTCCCCAAATTCCCAGTCCCAGTAAAACATCCCAGTAAAACCCAGTGCGAGTCCCAGTCCCTCCAGTGGGGATGGTGGGGCCCTTCCCACCAACCCTTTGCTCTCCCAGGTGTTGGGGAGGGGGCTTCTCCTCCCCCTGACACGGGGAAGGAGGATGATTCATTCCTTATTATTAAATCTCTGCTCCCCACCCCCCTGCACCCCATTTCAGAGGCTCCCCCAACCGTGTTTTCCCCCTCGGTGTGGCACCCCCTCCCCTTCTCCTGCTTTTCTGCAGCAGGGTAAGGAAGGGGTGCAGGGTTCTGACCCCCAAATGCAGAGTTCTGAGCCCTTTGGGGTGCACCCCGGGCTCTCACATCGGGGTGCTCACAGTGGGGTGCTGATATTGGGGTGCTCACGGGCTGCTCTCTGCCTGGATGGAGCGAGAAAGACTCTGGCCTGGATTGGACCCTGCAAGCACCACCACATGTGCACCCCATATTGCATTGTGGGGGGTGGAGGGCACCCAGAGTCTCACACCCCCAAATCCCAGGGGGATCCCCCGTGTATTTAAGCAGGGATGGATGCTGGAGCAGGTCCCATTTCATCCCCAGCATGGCAGTGATGGGGGTACCCCCCCTTCCCCAGGCTCAGCATCCCTCTTCTCCCTCCCTGCAGGCACCCCATCTCCAGGTGAGCAGCAGCAGCGGGCAGATGGCCCCACAGAGCCGGGGAACCCCGAGATGCACGTGCCAGGCTCGACACCCCATTCCCAAAAGCCCTCTGGGCCCATCCCAAAGACCCCTGAGTTTCTCCAGCACCGGCAGCTCCCGGTTCTGCCTGGATACACCGGGACACCCACAGCCAACCCTGGGCCAGCTGGGGAGGGAACCATCTATGAAAGCATCAGGTATAAACCTGGAAGTCAGAAAACCCCCCGGGATGCTGGGTGCACCCCTGGGGATGCCCCATCCCTGCCTCCTGGGGACATCCCATCCCTGCCTCCTGGGGACACCCCATCCCTGCCTCCTGGGGACACCCCATCCCTGCCTCCTGGGGACACCCCATCCCTGCCTCCTGGGAACATCCCATCCCTGCCTCCTGGGGACATCCCATCCCTGCCTCCTGGGAACATCCCATCCCTGCCTCCTGGGGACATCCCATCCCTGCCTCCTGGGGACACCCCATCCCTGCCTCCTGGGGACATCCCACCCCTGCCTCCTGGGGACACCCCATCCCTGCCTCCTGGGGACATCCCATCCCTGCCCGCTGGGGACAAGCTGAGCATCCCAGAGGACAGGGTGCCAGAGGAGATGTCTCAGGAGGAGCCGGGCAGCGAGGGGACCCCCGGCCCTGTGTACGCCCAGGTGTGCAAACCCCCCCGGGGGCTGCAGCCCTGGCACCCCATCAGCACCCCTGAACCCCAAGAAGAAGAAGAAGAAGAAACACCTCCACCGCTGCCAGAAAAGGGCTTCGATGTGGCATAGGATCCCCCAGAGTGGTTTGGGCTGGTTCATACTGGTTTGATGGAGGGTTTTCCCATCTGTGGGCTGGAGGACAGGCAGCAGCATCAGAGAGCTTCCAGCTCCCTCCCCAGTTCCAAACTCAGAGTAGATAAGCCCAGCTTAACCCCCAGCATCCAGCACAAGGGTCCTCCTGTGTCCCTCTGGACCATCCCCATTGCTGGGGGGGGGGGGTGGGTGGGTGTAGATCTGTGGGGTGTGGGCAGTGGGGTGCCCCCCACGCTGGGTTGGCTGAAGAAAAGCAGCAGCAGAAAAACACATGATTATTTTTTGGAGAAGCTCCCCCCCAAAAATTACTTCCCTGCAGCACCCAGTTTGGATCCCTAGGGGGAGGGGGGGGGGGGTGGGGAAATGACCCATAGCATGGTCTCACTTCCCTGGAGCAAGAGTTTATGGATGAGGAGTTATGGAAATGGTCCTTAATTGCTATTTAAATGATTATTAATGAGTGTGCTGTGCCTGGCTTCATCCCTGAGGTGGTTTGGATGGGATCTGCTGGGGAGATGAGCATCCCCCAGCCAGGGCTTGGGCAGGGGTGTGGAGAGTGGCTGGGTTTTGCTGGATCCTAGGTGTGGGCAGGGCTGATAGAGTGGTGGGACTGAGCTTATCTCCCCCTCCTGAAGGGTTGGCAGGGCCCTGGGGAGGCCTGGGGGGCACCATGTGATGGGCACAGCAGCTCCGTGGGGTGACTGAGATAATAATGCTGTGCCTGCACCTCCACTATGGCTGCAGCCACCCACCAGCCCCCAGCGCGCCCGTGGGGACCAAGCACAGCCCCATCACCCCCTTTTCCATCACCCCCACTTTGCTGGTTGATGGTGGCCACCAGCAGATGCTCACCCCAAAGTGGGCAGAGCAGAGGAGACCCCTCACCCCTGTCCCACCGCCGAGGCAGGAGGGTCTGAGCTCTCCCTTCTCCCAGCTCTCCATCCCAGCAGTTGTCCACCCTCTCCTCCCTCCTCTCCTGGTATAAACCTCCAAAGCAGCCTGGGCTACAACCCCAGCTGCTCTTTCTTCTCCCCTTTTTTGCTCCCAGACCCACAGTGCTTCTCCCCTCTCCCATCCACCCCCTGCCAATGCTGGTGGGGCCACAGCAGAGAAGCCAGGGAGGAGACTGGCACAGCACGGTGGCTGTACTGGTTTGGGTTGGAAGGGACCACAGAGCCCCCACAGCATCCCCCCTGCCATAGGCAGGGACACCCCCACCCCAGCCCAGGGTGCCCCAAGCCCCATCCAACCTGGCTTTGAACCCTGCCAGGGATCCAGGGGCAGCCCCAGCTTCTCTGGGCACCCTGTGCCAGGGCCTCCCCCCTCCCCAGGAAGGATTTCTGCCTCCCAGCCCCTCTCCATCCCCCTCCTGCAGCTGAAGGCCGTTCCCCTGGGCCTGGCCCTCCCTGCCCTGGGCACCAGCCCCTCTCCAGCTCTCCTGGAGCCCCTGGAGGGATGGGAAGGGGCTTGGAGCTCTCCCACAGATGTCAAATCCTTGAAATTTGCCCAATCTGTCAAGGATTTCACTTTAAAGGGAAAAATAACCCCCTGTAAGCACCAGCTGCCAGGGACAGAGGGACACGCTGCTGCTTGGGAGCTGCAGATAACTGATCCCCATGGGGGTTAGATTTATGTCCCATCCCCATTCAACTACAGACCAGGAGCATCACCAGCCCCTTCTCTGGTGTTTCAAGGACATCTCCACCAAAGCACAGAGAACCAAAGACACCTCTTTGGTGACCACAGGGATTTAAGAGCTGGTGGGGTCTATATACCCATCTGCTCTTCTATATACTCACCTGCTTTCCCACACACTCACCTGCCTCCCCAAGGAGTCCTCTGCCTTCCTGAAGACTCCTCTGCCTTCCCAAGGAGTCCTCTGCCTTCCTGAAGACTCCTCTGCCTCCCCAAGGAGTCCTCTGTCTTCCTGAAGACTCCTCTGCCTCCCCAAGGAGTCCTCTGCCTTCCTGAAGACTCCTCTGCCTCCCCAAGGAGTCCTCTGTCTTCCTGAAGACTCCTCTGCCTCCCCAAGGAGTCCTCTGCCTTCCTGAAGACTCCTCTGCCTTCCCAAGGAGTCCTCTACCTTCCTGAAGACTCCTCTGCCTTCCTGAAGACTCCTCTGCCTTCCCAAGGAGTCCTCTACCTTCCTGAAGACTCCTCTGCCTTCCTGAAGACTCCTCTGCCTTCCCAAGGAGTCCTCTACCTTCCTGAAGACTCCTCTGCCTTCCTGAAGACTCCTCTGCCTTCCCAAGGAGTCCTCTACCTTCCTGAAGACTCCTCTGCCTTCCTGAAGACTCCTCTGCCTTCCCAAGGACTCCTCTGCCTTCCCAAGGAGTCCTCTGCCTTCCTGAAGACTCCTCTGCCTTCCTCTCCATAGGTGCTGTTAGCATCCTCCTGAGCTGGGGCACCATCCCCGTGGGCAAGCGGTGGGGCAGGTGGGTGGCCACGTACCACTCTGCACCATCTGCAACCCTTCTGAGGATAAAAACAGAGATTAAAGGAAAGAAAACCTGTCTTTCCCAGCAGGATTCTCTTCTGAGGGCATCACTGGCACCTGCAGCACCCACCCAGCTCCTCCACTGCGAGGACCAAGGTTCTGAGCTGCATCCTGGTGCTGCCAGGAAGGGAAGATCCAAGGCCAAGTTGGATGGAACCCTGGGCAACCTTGTGGAGCTCCAGGCCTGGAGGTTGGTGGCCCTGCCTGTGGCAGGGGGTTGGAGCTCTGGGATCCTTGGGGTCCCTCCCAACCCAGCCCAGGCTGGGAGTCTATGATTCTATGTAGAGGTGACAGCTCTCTGCCCCATGAGGAGCACATGGGGTCTGGAATTGCCTGGAATATCCCTAAAAAAACTTGAGGGATGGGACTGGAAATCTGTGGGAAAGACAAGCAGCAACACCCCCTCCCCTCAAACAATGGGGGTTCAGGGGGGCACATAGAAGGGCTGCCCCCAAACCTCTCACTGCAAGGAGTTTTAGCAGCGTTAAGGGAAGACCCCATATTTTTAGGAGGGTGGAGATTTGGAAAGAGCAAAGATTTTCTGGGTGCTGAGCCTGCTTTGCCCCTGTGCTATCTCCAGAGGGGTGTGTTGGCCCCACACCCTGCCCCTTAATAAATATTAACCCATCAATCAATTTGCACTGGGATGGGGACATAATGCTAATGACATCTTGCCCATCAACTGGAAGGGTCAATGGTTATGGCAGAGGGTTCCCTCCAGCCAGGCCTGCCAAAAGTATCTGGGGTTTTGGTTTGATGTACCTAAAAGAGGTGTCTTGGGGTCCTCTGGACTTTGGTGGAGATGTCCATGAAGCACCAGAGAAAAAGGGTGGTGATGCTCCTGGTCTGTAGTTGAATGGGGATGGGAATTAACTCAGGACTTCCCTTCTCCACTGGAAAAGGTGGCCAACCTTCTCTCTCCAGCCAACCAAAGCATCTTCAATTAATTAACTAAATGAAAAAGGAGCAGAGAGAGATCAAACCAAACAACTCCTACCTTCCTTTCTTCTGTATCCCTGAATTCCCAGACTGGGATGAAGTTGTTTCCTCTTCCACCTTCAGTGGTTGGAGCGTGTCGACTTGCGCTGCAAAAGATGGGTGCAAGAGGATGGAGGCCAGAGAAGGTGGCTGAGATGCTGCAGGAGGTTGGTGACCCACTGGAACACCTGGGCTTGAAGGGAAGACCTCACAGATGCCAAAAAAAAAAGAGCATTTATCTTCTGAAATATTCATTTTATGCCATTAATGTTATCACCAAGAGATGCACAGCAGGAGGACAGGCTGGTTGCAAAGAGAGGTGACTCTGGTAGGTGGTGGAAAGCCCCAGGGAGGGTCAGGAGGCCACCAGCATCCTGCTGAGGGAGAGCAGCTCGTTGGAAAAACAAACAGACTCCTGGGGCGACAGACAGCTCAGTTAATTATTAATTTTCTACTTTTAGTGTGAAAGGAGGAGGGTTGGTGGGGTAGGTGGGTGGGTGGGAAGCTCAGGATGGCAGGGAAAGGCAGGTTGGGATGGAGATGAGCAGGTCCAAGAAGAAATGGTCATAAAAACCTGCCTGGGGAGTGGCACTGAGATCTCATCTGCCAGCAGCAAGCCCCAGGAGAGGATGAATCCTGCTCAAGTCCAGCCAGAGCCCTCCCCCCCACATCCCTCTCCCCTAACTCACCATAGGGTGCTTCCAGCCTTGGGACCTGTTGGAAGGGAGAAGATCCAGGACAAGAAAAGCCTTTGCAGATGTCCTCCATTCCAGACTCCAGGAACCTGCAGGTTGGTACCTTGGTGAGCCAGAAGTGATGTCTTTGTATTTAAAAAGCCCTCAGTGGACTTTTTTCTCCATCTACCTGGCCCCTGAGTTTCTGGAGCCACACAAACCTTCAGTAGCCAGAGCATCCTGCAGCAAGGAGTCCTGCAGCTCCCCAGCAGGCTGAGATGAAAGGCTCCACATGGATATCAACTTGTTGCCAACCAGTTCCCATCATTATCCCCTCCAGGAAAGGAAAGTTCACTGTCTCCAAGTCATTGCCCATCCTACAGACCCATCACACTCCTCCACAGTCTCACTCCTCCTCACCAGTGACATATTCAGTGCAGATCACCGTGTCCCCCTTTGTCTCAGAGCTGGTGTAGCTTCTTCTTGTAGATGAGCTCCTCCTCTCATCATCTTCATCACACTCTCCAGACAATTCCCCCCTGAACTTTCACACTGTGCTTCCCACTGGGAAGCAGGGGAGAAGCTCCAGCTTGTGCCCTCTGGTCCAACTCCTCAGCTGGAGTGCTTTGGCTTGTTTCCCTAGGAATTCTGTGTCTCACCAGCTTGGATCCACTCTGCTTCCAAGAATAAAAAACCCCTGTTGAGATGGAGCCCATGCCCAGCACACCTCAGCGAGCGCTCTGCAAACACCCAGAGGCTGCTGAATCCCTGTGGGATACGAGGCAAGAGCGGCTGCTGGGAGGGAAAGCAAAGAGTTAAAGAGAAGCCAGAGGAAAGGGGGGTGGAGGGAGGAGGGGGAAGAACAAACAGGCTGGAGTTTAAAACAAAACAAGTCCCCCAAAAACCCAAGCAGAAGGCACAGAAAAGGAGAAAAGGAAACCTCGTGAGCGTCTCTTCCCCTCTCCTTCCTCAGGAGGTTGGAGCTTGCGGCTCTGTTCCTGCAGCCAGGCTTGTCTTGTCTTCCTGGAGAAGTCCCTGTAACTCCAACACCAAGCAAACCTCTGGGAAGAGCAGGAGAGGGGTTGTGAGCTTAACACCCCCCCCTAAACACCCCGGAGAGGAGTAGGTGCTGCCAGAGAAGCTGGCTGCCGTTGGGTTCCCACATTCCCCCTGCAGCAGGTGGTGAAAAGCTCAAAACGCGGCTGCAGCGTTTCCATCTCCATCTGGGACAAGGGTCTTTAACAGAGAGCAGGCTCCACTTCTCCATGGGTGTCTCAGCAGCTGCTGGAACAGGAGCCAGGAGCCAGGAGCAGAGCAGCTCTGCTCCCTTTCCCCCTTTCCCAGCTCCAGCGGAGGCTTGTCGAGACGAGCCGGTGCTGGCTGCGGTGTGTTTGGCAGTGAGGCAGCAGGGTGCTGGGAGAGTTCCCCTGGGTGGCACATGATGGATTTGGGATCAAACAGGCACAATCTGATGTCTGCTTGTAACTGGGGAAGGAGGAGGTGCAGGAACAGGGAGACAGGGTGCACAGGCGATGCGCAGGCTGGGGTGGAGGATAACCACGAACAGCCCCGTCATGGCATCCCAGGATAATGATATGGTTGCTGAAAACTGGAAGGAAAGAGAAGGGGGGAGTGCACAGGGGGCCTGGGATGCCTTTTAAGGTGATTGCTCCCCAAATCAGCTGTCACAGATGGGGCTCAGTGGGTGACCTGCAAGAGAAGAGCCCCTTGGCCAGAGCAGGGGCTGGCTTTGGGGGTTCTGCTTTCACAGAGCCCAGCCGGTGCCCATCGAGCACTGGGATTTTGGGCTCTCAGGGAGCACTTTGGGCTCTCAGGGAGCACTTTGGGCTACCAGGGAGCACTTGGGGCTCTCAGGGAACACTATGGGGGTTCTACTTTCACATGGCCTACCCAGTGCCCATCAAACACTGGGATTTTGGGCTAGCAGGAAGCACTTTGGGGTTCTGCTTTCACGTAGCCCAGACAATGCCCATCAAATGCTGATTTTTCAGGCTATGAAGGGGCCACTTCTATCACATTTCCAAACATTCTCCTACTTCCACTAGCAAAGGCAATTTGGGGTTTTCTTAATGTGCAAGTGGGGTGTCTCTGCAGGTCTGCAGGCCTTTGTCACACAGTGCCTGATGAAAGCACCCTGGGTTTTCAGCTAACGGTGACACATCGTGCCAAAAAAATTCATTTCCCCCTTCTTTCCCCCCCCCTCACCCCCCCCCCCCCCCCAAAGAACTTGTTGCAACAAGCAGGGGCTGAAGGCCAACAGCTGGAAGCATGAGAGGCAGCAGAGGCAAGCAGGAGGCTTGCAACCCAGCCAAGGGCTTTGCAAACCCCAGCCAGCGCCCGCCTCGCCTCCTCCCACTGTCCCCTCCAAAAAGAAGAGGGGAGAGGAGGAGGAGCAGGCTCCTGGGGTGTGGGTGGCACTTGTTTGGAGCCCACCACTAGCACAGGCTTCGTTAAACAATGTTTACATCCTTCTTTCCTGTTTTCCTTTCTCTTTTTTTTTTCCTCTGTATTATGATTGGAAATGCCAAATGTGGCCAGGATGCTGCTTAGAGGCTCCTCACAGCCTCCCCACGAAGCCTAAACAGCTGGGAAGCCCTTTACCACACTACATATGGACAAGGAACCAGCTTCCCTCATTAATTTTGAAATTAAACCTTCCCTCTTGCAAAAAAAAAATAATTTAAAAAGCATCATTTGCTTCTTAAAATGCTCTGACCCCCTCACAGCTTGTCCCACCCAAAGCAGCAAAGCCTTCCCTGCAAGCAAAAACCAATGAGTACAACCCCAGGATGAGGGTCCAGGGCACCGTTTTCAGCCTCTTTGCATGGAAATGTTGCAGGCTGTTTGGTTTCTAGCGTGGAAAAGAGCCCAGAGGCTGTTTGGAAAGAAGCCAGAGAGGCAAACGGCTGCGATTGTGTAAGCAGGAATGTGGCAGGCGTCTCACCATCTCCTCTGCCACAGGGGGCAGGACGTGTTGAGGGGTCAGAAGCTTCCTCTGTGGATGCTGACGTGATGGAGCTTTCCTGGGTTCCCCAGCTCGTGTTGCAGAAAGCTTTCCTCAATGTCAAGGGCTGCTTTGCTGTAGGATAACCTCTGTAAGCACCTCCCAGTGTCCTGCTCGGTGTCTGATACGCTTCCGTACTGGGAGAACTGGTAAAATGGCATCACAAGGGTGTTTGGATGGGAATGCCACTTTTCCTGCCTGGAACAACCACCACCTTGTTGAAAAGAGATTAAAAAACTGGGATTATTTAATTTAAAAACAATAGACAGGTAAATTATTCCTTGTGGATACCACTTCCCTGGTCCCCAGACCAGAGCTTGACCACGCAGCAGGTCTGGATCAGGGGAGGGTTCGTAGCCACTTGTGATGCTGGGGTATAAATTGGGGAGGCCCCTGATGGGCACACAAACCACTCCCACCCAAAGGCTCTGGAATTGGATGAGGTTTAATAACAGCAAGTGGAGAGTCTGGCCCCTGGGAAGGAAGAAGTGCTGGGATCAGGCCAGGCTGGGGGGAGCTGCTGGAGAGGAGCTCTGTGGAGAAGGAGCTGGGGGTGCTGGTGGGGGACAGGGTGGCCATGAGCCAGCAGTGTGTCCTGGGGCTGAGAGAGACACTGGGATCCTGGGGGCATCAGGAGGAGTGTGGGCAGCAGGGGACAGGAGGGGATCCTCCCCCTCTGCTCTGCCCTGCTCAGGCCCCAGCTGGAGTGTTGTGTCCAGTGCTGGGCTCTCTGGACCTCCTTCAGGGTCCAACCTTCCCTCTTTGGATCATGTTCTAAAGGCCATGATGTCCCATGTAGGGCAATGCTCTACTAAGAAACTGATCAATCACTTGAATAAGCAACAACTTAATCATCTAATGACCACATTATCATTATTAATCTACAATCTGATTTGAGCTCCCTGGGATCAAGAAGCCAGGGATCTCCTGGAGAGAGGCCAGAGGAGGGACAGGGAGATGCTGAAGGGCCTGGAGCATCTCCCCTGGGAGGAAAGGCTGAGGGAGCTGGGGCTGTTCAGCCTGGAGAGAAGCAGCCTGAGAGGGGATCTGATCCCTGGGGATCAAGAGCTGAAGGGTGGCACCCAGGGGGCCATGGGCAGCCTCTGCTCAGGGTCTGTGGGGACAGGACAAGGGGCGCTGGGCTCAAGTTGGAGCCCAGGGAGTTCCCCCCCAATGTGGGGCAGAACTTGTTGCCAGTGAGGGTGAGGGAGCCCTGGGCCAGGCTGCCCAGGGGGTGTGGAGTCTCCTTCTCTGGAGAGATCCCAGCCCCTGTCCTAGGGACCCTGCTTTGGCAGGGGGTTGCACCCCAGGGGCTCTGGGGGTCCCTTCCAACCCCTGTGATTCTGTGAGTCTGTGATATTTGGAACACTAAGAGGAGTCAGGAAAAACACAAACTCAACCCAGAAACAGGCAGATCCTGGTTCCACTTGCATAAAACAGGCTAAACCATCACAAAGTGTTTCTGGTTCAGATTCTTCACTTACAGGTCTGTGGAGATTTGCCAAGATTCCCTGTCAAACTCTGGGAGACCAAGTCTTTGGTGGGATGGGGATGGAAGCCTCTCTTGTAGATAACCAGTGAAGATTTGTTGAGAAGCCAGAGGTAGGAGTAAACAGTTTTATGTCCATACCCCAAGGCATGAGGAGAACAGATGGGATCTCTCATGGATTTGGACTGGGTGATCTGTTGTTCAACACATCAGTACAGAAGCAGAGCAGGGAGTGAGTAGTGAGGTGACACTACTGGAGGGGAAAATGATCCCAGGGCTGGAGCAGCTCTGCTGGGAAGCCAGGCTGGGAGAGCTGGGCTGGGTCAGACTGGAGAAGAGAAGGCTCCAGGGGACCTTAGAGCCCCTTCCAGTCCCTGAGAGGTGCCTGTAGGAAGCTGGGGAAGAGCTGTTCCCCAGGGCATGGAGGGATGGGACGAGGGGGGATGGGTTAAACTGGAACAGGGGAGATTTAGGATGGGTGTTAGGACAAAGTTCTTCCCTCTGAGGGTGCTGGGTCACTGGGACAGGGTGCCCAGAGAGGTGGTGGAGGCCCCATCCCTGGAGCCATTCAAGCTCAGGCTGGATGGGGCTCTGAGTGACCAAAAATCTGCAAAGGACGTGACTGTGGGGCAAGGCTGGGGAAGGTGATAGAGCTCCTGAGTCACCAACACTGGAGGGACAGGGAAGGAATAATTAGGCAGTAAACACCCAAGACAAAAGTTGGAGACACTGGAAGAAATTCCCTGGGCAAACAAAAAACCAAGTGAGTTTTTCAGGTAAGACATGAGCCCCTGGTGAAGCTGAGGTAGCAGGATGTGGCAGACACAAAGGGAATTAGAAGGGTTCAAAAAGGGAGTAAAATGGATAGATTAGAGACACAAAGGCATTAGCTGCCCAGTACCTGGGATGTTTAAGCAGCACATCACACACACATACTGCTTTTGCTGTATTATTAAACACTACATAATGCTGTACCTATACCAAATCTCTAAATCTGGGACCATCTGCAGGCACCACTGGTACTTGTTCTCCTCAGGTTTAGACTCCTTAGCTTTCCTTCACCCAGGATTTAATCTGGCATCAACAGGGAACTCAATCAGCTCGATGAGAAGCAGCGAAGGTGGGAAGGAGAGATGTCAAATAATGTCCAAATGTAAGAGTTTTCCAAGGTCTTGGAAGAATCCTGTAAGCTTTACAGCAGGCAGTGGGGCAGTGCAGTTCTTCCTTCGCTCCTGCGTTTACCTCTTGCATTTTTTTTTACGGGCTGTAAATGATATTTTAAAACACGGGGTGAAGAAACGTCCCTGGAAGCAGGAAGCGCCTGTGCAGGATGCTGAACGCCTGGGCTGGGCATCCAGCCTGGACGGGACGAGGCTCCCCGCCTCCTCGCTCCTCACACGGACGGCACGGCAGCCTTTCCCCTGTGCCTCAACTTCCCCTTCGTTCAATGAAACCTACCTACGGTCCCCACACTTCGATCCGAGGGCGAACCGCCCTTATCCCCACCCCCCCGCCCCCCTAACCTCACCCTTCCCCGCCCACAGCCGCCCCGCTGCGAGGAGAGCCCCTCACCACGGCTGCTGTAACGGCGGGGCCGGCAGCAGAGCTTCCCCCCCCCCCCCCCCGCCCCGCCCTCTCACCCCTCCAACCGTGAGGGGCCGGGGGCGGAGCGGCGGGCTGGATGCTCAGGACTCCTCAGGGGCCGGCGAAGGCGGGTATCCCGCCAAGGGGAGACGCTCCCCTGACGGAGGTTGGGCCAAACCCCGGCGCTCGGCGAGGCCTACGCGGGGCCTCCGCCGTGCCCCGCCTCAGCTCAGGCGCTGGCCTGGGGAAGCGGCAGCGGAGGGAGAGAAAGGAGGGAGGGTCGCCGGCGCCGAGCCACAACCAACCCCCGCCGGCTGCCGGGATGGGAGCCAGCTCCTGGCACCCCCCCACCCTCGGGGCGGGGGGCGGGCGCCGGAGCCGCCGGCCTAGGGAAGGCGGGAGGCGCTGCCACAGCCGCTCCAAGCTGGCGCCGTGCTCGGCCGCAGCGCCGCCGGGGGACGAGGGGGGGGGAGGGCGGGGCTTCTCCCGCGGCCCGCCGCTATTGGCCACGGCGCGGCGCCGCCTCCCGTCATTGGCTCGTTCCGGCTCGCCTGCCGCCCGCCGATTGGCGGTTCTGCCTCGGCGGGCTCCCTTCCACCCCCGCCTTCCCCCGGCTCGCGGACGGGGGCGCGAACGTGCCGGGCGGGCTGTTCCCTGGCCGGGGGGCGCGCGCGGCCGCCACGTGGGGAACTGCACGTAGTCAGAGCGGGCGGGAGGGGGGGGCGAGAAGGGCACGCGCCGTTCCCGCCAGCGCTGGGGGGGCGGGAGGGGAACGGGGCGACGCGGCACGTCGGGGACGGCGGCCGTGAGGGGCAGTCCCGAGGGGCAGGGGGGGGCGTGAGGGAGAGTCCTGGGGTGTCAGGGCCAGGCAGGGAGCGCGAGGGGCGGCCGTGGGGTATAAGGGGCAGTCCTGAGGGGCGGCGGGCGGCCATGGGGTGTGAAGGAGAGTTCTGGGGTGTCAGAGGGTAGCCGTGGGGTGTGAGGGGCGGCTATGAGGGGTATGGGGCAGTTCTGAGGGGTGGGGGGCGGCCATGGGGTGTGAGGGAGAGTCCTGGGGTGTCAGAGGGTAGCCATGGGGTGTGAGGGGCAGTTCTGAGGGGTGGGGGGCGGCCATGGGGTGTGAGGGAGAGTCCTGGGGTGTCAGAGGGTAGCCATGGGGTGTGAGGGGCAGTTCTGAGGGGTGGGGGGCGACCATGGGGTGTGAGGGAGAGTCCTGAGGGGCAGGGAACAGTCCTGAGAGGCAGGGAATGGCCATGGGGTGTGAGGGAGAGTCCTGAGGGCTTATGGGACAGCCATGGGGCATAGAGGGAGAGCCATGAGGGGTGGCAACTGTGGAGGGGGGGGAGAGAGGAGATGAGGGGCAGTCGTGGCTGGAAATCATGAGGGGTGGCCACGGGGATGTAAAGGGCAGCCATGGAGAGATGAAGGGTGATTATAAAGGCTGAGGAACAACGGCCGTGGAGTGTAAGGGGCTGCTGTGGGGGGAGATGAGGGTGGCTATGGGGAGATGAGGGGCCACCATGGTGGAAGATGCGTGGTGAGAGATCATAGCCACACAGTGTGAGGGGCCACCTTTGGAGGAGGTAAGGAGTAGCCATAGCTGCTTGGGAGACCAGGGGAAGTTGACTAGCGTTGCCTCACTCTGAGGAACAGGGCTGAGGTGCCCCCAACACCGCTCACCGGCTTCTTCACCTACCCACTGGCCATGGTGGTCCTGCCCATCACCAGCCCTGCTCCTCTCCCCCAACTGCCACCTCCTGACCCCCAGGCATGGAGGGGTAATATCCTCAGCACCAGGCTCTCCTGGCTGCCGAGGGAGGCTTCCACCAACACTGATGGGGTGCACAGTGCCCTCACAACCCCCTATCCCAGCTGCTTTGCAGCACCTTCTCTTGCATGTTGCAGCAGCCACATCTCTGAAGCAAGGGCAAGCTGCCTTCTAATGTGGGTGAGATTGTGGGCGAGAGCTTTCGTAGGCACCTGCCCTCATCTGCATATGTAATAACTCACTTTTCATTTGAACAGGTATTGAGGTGACTTAGGGATCTTGAGGAGCTTGAGAGGAAATTTAGGAGCATGGCTGGAAGTAGAAGATTTTTGGCTGCTGTTGGGGTGCTTTGGAAAAGGTACCTTATTTTTACTGGACCAAAAATATACACATATATATTTATATATGTTGTTGAGAAATATTCCAGTCTTCATACAGACAAGGCAGTTTTCATTTTTAATCTAACTACTGGATGATAACCCCTTCCTGCCCCAACAATTTACCTTGGACAACCATAGTAAATATATTAGTTGGTGGTAAAAATACACCTTTTTTTTTGTTTTTAAAGTTGGCAACAGGCCCAGCATTTGTCTCCGTTAGCAAATTAAAATTAATTGCTTTGCCTCTACCAAGGTTTTAAAGGTGATTGCCCAAATGGGTTGGTTCTGACAGAGGGATTTTATCCTGGGGAGGTAGGATTGGGTGTTTGGTATTTGGGGTGTCCCTGGTAAAGCCCCTCAGTGTTGTGATTTTTACATCAGTTTGGCTGTAAAGGGACTTAGAGCAAAAGAGGGAGATTGTGTCATGGGGAATCCAGAAGGCAAGGCTTTGAGGGGGGCTGGGGAGCAAAATTCAGTGCTCAGGACCAAAATAAACCCCGAAAAGAGCATGGCTGGCAGGAGTTTAATTCTCCCTTACTGCCAAACAGGCTCGGTGAGACTGGTGAAGCTGCTCTGGTGAAAGAAAAACCTTCGAGGTTTGGATGCAGCCGTGCCCAAGAGCTGTGGCGGGGGCTTGATTTGGGGGAGGTCATGCCATGCCCCCTGGAAATTAAGCTCAATTAGCGGTAGCGTCCGTTAAATGCAAGCTGAGAGGTTCTGGGTGCAGAGCTGGGACCCTCGGAGGTGTCTGTGCAGGGGTAGCAGGGTGATGGGGAGCCCCATCCTTGGGGCAGGGGTGTACGGGGGGGGGAGGGGGGGGGGGGCTCATCCCTGCAGAGGCATAAAGCCCCGCTAGGCAAAACTTGAAATATTTAAAAAAAAAAAAAAAGGAGGGGGAAAAAAAAAGCCTTTCAGGCCAATATAGCTTAGTAAGCAACAAGAACTCGCATGAGCGCTGCCAGCCGCCACGCCTGGCGTCTCCCCCCCCCCCCCACCACCCCCCGCTCGCCCAGCCCCGGCGCTTGGGTAAACAGCGGAGCCCCGGGGTCTGCGGGGAACCCGGAGGGGGGGAGGTTGAAACGCGGGGCCTCACTCCCCCTACCCTCCGGGTGCCGGCCGGCTTGGAAAGGAAAGGAAAGCAAAGCCAGGAGGAGGGCGACGCGGAGGGATGCGCCCACCCTCCTGCCTGGTTCCCCCCGCGCGGTGGGCGGGAGGGGAGCGCCGGCATCTCCCGGGCCGGGGCGGTGCGGTACAGCCCGGCGGGAGCGGCAAGGGCCGGGGCCGGGCGGCGGGGGCGTGCATTTAAAGGGAGCCGCGGAGCCAATACGCAGGAAGGGGCCGAGCATGTGGGGAGGTTGTTTACACCAGCCCGGCCCCGGGAGCTTTAACCCGGCCGGCGGCGAAGCGCAGAGCAGGGCTCCCCGGACGCTGTGAGTAGCGGGGTAGCGGTGCCGGGCTTTACCCCCCCTCCCCCATCTCCTGACTTCCCTTCTCGCCCGGTATTGCCGGGGGAAGGGAGGGGGAAAGGGGGTGGAAAGGCAAAATAATAATTAAAATGAGAGGGGGAAAAGAGAAAACGCGCGCGCGGGAGCGGTGGTTCCCGCCCGGCCGGGCTGCGCCGGCCCCGGCTCCTCCCCGCCCCGCCCGGCGGGGCTCCAGCCCCCGGCCGCCGCGTACGTGAGCCGGCCGTGGCGGGGACGGGGATTTCAAAACAAGCTGCTGCTGCGGCGGCGGCGGGGGAGGAGGGTGGGGGAAGGCGGGAGCCTCGCCGGAGGTAAGCGCCGAGCCGCGCCGGGTCCGCTCCCTTGCTATGCGACCCCCCCCCATCCCCTCCAACCACCCCCCCCTCCCCGCCAACCACCCCTCTTCCCTCCTCGCCTCCGCGGTTGGGGGGGTGGGAGGGCAGCCGGCTGCGCGCCTCTCTCGCCGTCCCTCGCGGGTCTTTCCGTCTCCAGCTGCGTGCACCCCCGCGTCCTGCTCCCCCCCCGTGCATTACCCCCAGCTCCCCGGGCCTGCCCGGTGCCTGTGTCCCTCCCGCCCCCCAGCCCGGTGCACCTAGCTAGCCCCCCAGCCCCGTGCGTGCCACGCCCCCGGCCTGCCCGGTGGCTGCACACCCCCCCCCCCTCAGCAAGACTTCCCCCCACACACATTCTCCCCCCCCCCCCTCTCCGTGCATGTCCCGCCCAACCGGGGCCTGAGCGCCGTGCATGCCCCGCCTCCCGGCTTGCCCGGTGTGTGTGTCCCCCCCCTCCCCATGCGTGTCCCCCGCTCGAAGCAGCCCGCCCCGCGCACACGTGCCCTGCCCGGTGCCTCCCTCCGCGGCAGGCCCGGGCACACGCCTCCTTCTCCTCCTCCTCCTCCTCCTCCTTCTCCTCCTCCTCCCTTGCCTCCGGCCCTGCCATCTTCCCCACGTGCCCTGCCCGGCCGCGGGCCGTGCACACGCGTGTACACGCAGACACGCGTGTCCTATCTTCCCCTTCATCCCCCTCCTCCCTTGCGGCATGCTCGTCCCGGTGCCTGCGCCATGGCTTCAAGTCTTGCTCCGTCGGCACCGCTCCCAGAAAGCAGCGATCTCCCGCCCTTTCCTTCCTGGCTGCCCTCCCCGCCAGCACGCACTGGCCCGCCGATGCCCGGGGAAGCCCTGCTGCCTTTGCACCGGCATTCCTGCCTCTGCTGAGAAATGCGCTTTGAACCAGGCAGGGGGGGGGTGTCCCAAAAACCTTTCCCTTGGGGTGGGTGAAATGGCAGTGTGAGGGTTGGGGAGCCCTTGGTGGGTGGGGGGTGGGGGTACAGTGTGACCCTGCAGCCGTGACATATCCAAAGGTGGAACCCCAGCGATGGTACCCAAGAGCTGAGGCAGGATTAGGAGGAAACTTTTGGGGCAGGCGCCTGTTTTGTGTTATTTTCCGTCAGGGTTAGGTTGTGGGTGGGTTTGGCTCAGTGTTGGGGTCAGTAGATCCTTGTTGCTGCCTTTTTTTTTTTTGGGTTTTGGTTTTTGTACTTGTAATAAAACGCCCAAACTTTGCAAACCGCTCTTGTTTCCCAGTCACATGTGCTGACGGGGGCGCAGGGGGGGGTGGTCAGAGCAAGGGGGGGGGGTGGTTTGGAAAGGGATGTTTTGGGGTGAGAAGGGGCTTTCTGGAAACTTGGAATGGGAGCGAAGACCCCCCCCACGCCCACCCCAAAAAATAATGGGGTTTGTTATCAGTTATTGTGGTGTTGAGGGTCTTTTGTAGGCTGGCCTTTGCGGTCTGGGTTGCTTGGTGTGTGGCAGGAGTTAGGCTGGATTTGAGGGCAGCGTTTATTCCTGATAAAAAACCTGGGGGGTGCTGTAACGGGAGGGGGTTTGTGCCAGCGGTCCCGCTTTGAAAGCACTATGGGTGCAGGAGCTGCCTTTCTACCCACAAACCCCAGACCAGACAGACAGACAGCAGTCAGGGTGAGCGCTGGGGCACCCTCCCAGCTTTGCCCCCCTCCCCCTGTCCATCCCTCTCCCAACCATCCCCGCTTGCCAAGCGCTTCGCTCCTCATTTTGGAGGCGCTTCCTTTCCCAGAACCTCCAGCCCAGGCTTTGCTCTGCCGGCAGCAGCGACGCCGGTAGTCACAAGGGGCTGACTTCTTATTTTTTCTTTCTCCCCTGGAAAAACGCCGTCCCAAATACACGCCCGGCATTGAAGCAAGAAATAATTTGGGATCTGTGCCGGCTCTGACCCCTGCGGCGCGTGATTGCTAACAGCTGGGAGGGCTCGCAAGCGGCAGCGTGGCCTCCCGGCTCCGCCTGTGCTGCTGACGCCTTCCCAACGCTCTCTCCTCTTCTTGCTTTGTGTTTTGGGGCACAGAGGCGAGTTGGGGGTGGGGGGGGGGGTGTGGAGGGGGGGAATAGGATTTTTTGACGTTGGTGTATCACCCTCGATTAACGGGGCTGAAGGCTGAAATCGGGATCTGGCGTTCAAAGGTCTGCTGGGAGTGGACGTGGCTCTGAAAATGGGGGTGTTTTCCTTCCCCTAGTTGCAATCGGTGCCTCTCCTTCCTATTCCCCTGCCCTCCCCCAGGCTGGAGGGGAAAGCAAAATGAAACTCCAAAGGAAGCATGAAGCAGCTTCTCACCTTCGGCGCTGCCCTCCTCACACCTGGTTGTCAGCCAAGCGCTGCCTTGAAAACCAGCGTGCGCTGAGGCGGTGGAGGTTTGGCGCTGGTGTTTGTGGGGAGGCAGCACGGATGTCGATACATCAACCCCCTGAGCCCTTGGAAGGACAGTTCCCAAACCCTCATGGCTGGGATATCTGAGAACGAGGTTTGAATGTGATGCAGGAGGAAGCGTGGTCTGGTGTCCTAGGGACCCTGCTTTGGCAGCGGGGTTGGACCCGACGATCTCTTGAGGTCCCTTCCAACCCCTGTGATTGTGTGTTAATTCTTGCAGTGAGGTGGGATGGTTTTGCCACAGCTTTGCTCTGGGATTCGAGACAAACCTCTGCGTTCCTCCCTCCCAGCCCTTTCAGTTTCCTTTTGGATGAGATTTTGGGAGCAGAGCTGCTCGGCCAGGTCACTTGTCTTTGCGATGCCCATAGGCTGCCAAGTCCCGCGTGTTTCTTGGGCAGGGCAAGATGAGAGGGGAGCCGGCGGAGCAGCTCTGCTCTGCCAGCCGCTGCGGCCTCTTTGATCCTGATCCGGAGGGACGGCAGCAACGGCAGTGGCAAAGGTGGGATGGGCAGCCCCGGTGTGAGGTGCTGTCCCTAGCACGCCTCTCTATCCCTTCTCCACCCTATCCCAGTCTTTATGGCTCCTTAAATAGCTGTTAATTTTCTACTGGGGCAGGGATGGATTTCAGGGGAGGACAAAGCGAGCTGAGCGTGTACGGTTATTCATAAAACTGCTTGTAAATCATGGGCATCCTTTGAAGCAGGACGTGGTTTGGAGTAACCCTTCCTGGGACAGCTGGAGGTTGAGAGGAGCAGTGGGCTCCTTTCTCAGGAAAGCATCATAATGGGGAACTGAGCCATCTCTTGCGGCGACCCTGCGCAAGGAGGGGAGGGTCTGGGTGCAAGAACCTGTCAGCTTGAGGTTAATCCTCTCTCTTGCACAAGCAGCAGCTCCTCGGGCTTGATCTCTCCACAGCCCAGGTTACACTCCAACCCAGAGACCCAACAAACACACGACTGACACCCACAGACCCCATCCAGCTGGGTGACACTCGCTGACGAGCCCAGGCAGGGTGGCAAAAGGTGACAGGATTGTTGGCGGTGCTAAAAAGCACGTGGCTTTTTTGGTGCCCTCTGAGACACGGGGCTGCATCAAGCTTCTTGCCTCCCTCCTCCCAAACCCCAAGCGCCTTTAACCCTTCGGCCTTACCACAGTGTGTGTCCTCGGTTCCCACGCTCCTCAGGGAGGGTGCTGCAACTGAGGAGACTTTGGGAGGAGGGCAGGATGGAGGAGGAGGAGGAGGAGGAGGACAGTGAGTGCTGCTGGAGCTGTCAGATTTATCAGGGCTGAGTGCATCCTCTCTCCCCAAGCCTGGATGTCCATTACTCGTAAGGAAATCTGTAAACATTTGTTTCTTTTAAAACAGCAGTAAAATGTACAAACCCAAACAAACGAGCCAGGCAAGCTGCTCTCGGGATAGGCTTGCTAGCAGAGCCACACCAACATGGGGAAAACCTATGTCAGAGGAAGAGGAGGCTATTTTGGGGGCAGAAATAGGTTAAAGATAGTTACAGAGACACAGTTTAGGATAAAAAAACCCTCCAAATGGTTCCTTTTCTAATGAAGCAGGGCAGGAGGATGTTCCAGTTCTGTTGCTGGACTGACCAGTGCTGGGCATGAGCTGTGAGCGTAGAGAAACCTCTCCCAAAAGCATGAGAGCTCCTGAAATGGGGAGCATCGAGGTGCTGGCTGAGCAGGGGCTTTTGCTATTGGAGAGCTTTTCCTGTCTGCTGGAGTGCAGGCAGGGTTGTTGCGGGACTGTGCTGAGGTCTAGAGGTCAGGGTTGAAGAGCACCGAAGGTGGGCTCCAGTGTGATGGGTGGGAATACCCACAGTGGCCTCCAGAGCATGCTCCAAGGGCACTTTGCCTGGGGGTTGTGAGCTCCAAGGGCTGTCCCAGCTCTGTCTGCAGGGTTTCCTTTGGGCTGGCTGTTTTTATTTCCAAAGGGATTTAGAAATAACAGTGAAGAGTTGCAGGGCAGGGGAAGCTCAGGCATGGCACTGTCCTCATGTCCCCAAGGTGTCTCAGTGCCTGGGGGCTGACTGAGACCCTGAGTGAGTGCACTGCAGAGCAGCAGAGAGCTGCTTTCTCAGCCACCAAGGTGGTGGTGATGGTGGGGAGATACTGGTTGACCGTTGTGGTCCTGCACGGAAGGTAACGACATCCTCCTGCCTTTCTCTTCCGCAGTGTGTCCGAGATGGCGAGCGTGCTGTCCAGGCGCCTGGGGAAGCGCTCCCTCCTGGGCACCCGTGTCTCTGCCCCTGGACCCTTGGCTGAGGGGGTGCTGGTGGCCACCCAGATTCCCAGCTTGCAGAGTGATCTCGGCCGGGTGTCTGCCCACGTCATGCCCCGAGAAGACGGGTCCTGCGCAGAGGAGAACAGCCAGGCACCCAGGTTTCCCAGCCCTGGCCGCCGGCAGCTCCATGCTGGGCAGCAAGTAAGGAAGGAGGCTTTTGGTGCCCTTGGCTGGTGGGCTGCGCTCTGGTGGGTGGCTCTGGGGAGGGATAAAACTCCTGGGGCCCTCCTGATGCATGGTGCAGTGGGGATCTGTGATTTCCCAGCGTCATTGTGTTGGTGTTAGTTTACTCAGCCCTGGCTGCATGTGACGGGTTTGGACCCTACCAGCTCAGAGGGAGATCTGTCTCCTCTAAGGACATGTCTCCATTCCTTGGCAAAAGTGGGTGTCCAGAGAAGAGGGTAAAAAGACCTGACACTGTCCTCCAGTGTTCTCCAGCTGTCTGAGGCTAAAGCAGATGGTTCCTGTATATTCAGTGACTCCCAGTGGACTTCTCCTCCATGGACATGTCCTGTCTACCTATCACCCATCTACGTGTACATCTGAAAGGAAGTGACAAAGACCCCCCCCAGCTTAGTCAAGGTGGTGATGAGCTCATGGCTCAGGCCTCAGAGCTCAGTCTGCAGCAGCTTTTTGCTGCTGAGGGTCAACGATGTGGACATACGTGGTGAAGGAGCTCTTGGGGAAGAGTGAGGTGAGATGGCTCATCCAGAAAGGACATCTAGTCCTGCTGGACTCCACCACCTCCTGTGCCTGGGGTCCTGATGCTTAGGAAGGCTGTGCCTTGGCTGGGATGCTGTCTGAGGCAGGGAACAGCGCTTGTTCTCAAGCCCACCAGAACAGTTCTCATTAACACCTGGCCAAGCAGCACTGAGGGGAGCCCTGAGCTGCTGACATAGAGCCTGTTTCTTGGCTGCTACCTGCAGAACTGTAAAACTTTTTCTGGGCAGAGCTTGTGAAGTGCAGTGTAAATAAGGCCCCTGTTTGGTTTTCTGGCTCCTCCTGCACCATGTTTATTAAGCAGAGGATTGTGAGAGTTGTTTTCTCCTACATGCTCCATGGTGGAGGATTTTGCTTGCTGTGCAGCTGGGAACCACGTAAAAATAGTGATGGGGGTGCTTTCATCTCCCAGTGACAGCTGGGACCTGTGCTGGTGGCTCTGCAAAGCCTGAGGAGATGTCAGCTCCTTGTTCTGTGCATGGCTTGGGGACAGCTTGTGTGTTCCCTCACAGGGAAGCCTTGCTCCTTGTTTTTAGAGGGCAGGATCAGTGTCTACGCTGTCCTGATCCTTGTACTGACCCCCTTACCCCTGGTCCTGCCATGGGGGGATTTTTCTGCCTGAGGCTGCCTTCTAAGCTCCTCCCTGGTCAGGGTAAGGGTGCACATGTCCATCCCATATTGAGTTCTTGGTATAAGACCCGTGGCACTTCCATGAAGAAATGGTTCTGTTCATGTTGCCCAGGGAGGGGCTGAGTCACCATGCCTGGAGGGGTTTAAAAGAAGTGTAGATGTTGTACTTGGTGACATGAGCTAGTGTTGGACCTAGTAGGGCTGAATAGGTGGTTGGACTCAATCTTGAAGGTCTTTTCCAGCCAAAACCATTTTATGATCCTTTATAAATAGGGGGACACACACATAGCATCTTTTTTGACACAGATACAGAAATAGGCTCATGGGGGTTACTAGTGGAAAACCATCCATCAGGAGTTGGGATGCTGTGAAGGAGGAGGAGTTGAGGTTTCCACATCTCCTTGTCCTGCAAGGCTTCCCCATCTCCTGCCTGGAGAAGCCAAGGTGTGAATTCAGGATCACTTTGCCCAGGAAACCTTCATTTCCCCACCCCTCTGTGCCTTTAAGTCCTTTTATTATACATGCTTTACTGTGGTGTGTAATAATTGTGGGGGCCCTCGCAGCAGGGTGGTGTGAGAACAAAGCCAAAGCAGACTAACTCACTAGAGGAAAGTCCACCCAGAGCCACGACACTGAAGTGGCTGACACCTGCACAGGAAATCCCTCAGCTTTGGATTGCTGGAGTCAGGGAGCTTGTTCCCAGGAAGAGCCTCTTTCTTGGTGGTGGGGTTGGGATGGACCCTTGGCCACCCCTTTGGTTTGCTGTGACAGCAGTCTGAAGTCCAAACCTTTCAGGACAGGTTCTTCCTTCATCCTATAGCCCTCTGTGACCCCTCTGGTGTGGGGGAGAGAGGAAGGGGTGTTCCTGTGGCAGACAGTGACACGATCATCCCCCTGAAACAGTGAGATGGCAAGTGGTACTGACAAACCTCCCCTCTTGTTTGCAGGTCCTTGTCACCTACAACGGGCAGGAGTGTGCTGGCCTCCTGGAGCAGCACAACCCGCTGAGCGACAAGATGAAGGTGCTGCTGCCAGAGCAGGCGTGCTGCAGGGTGCAGGATGTGCAGCCAGCCATGCTTCATCCCCCCACCCTGCCCACAACCAATGGTCCCAGCCCTGCTGAGGTGCTGCAGAGATCTGTATCCAGCAATATTGATGTACCCAAGAGGTTTGTGCCTTCGGCTGGTGGGGTCTCGCTCAGGTGGGAGAGGGGCTCTCGGTGGTGCTGGTAGCACTTGCACTTGGTTTTACACCAACAGAGTGGTGATGCTGGGGATATATCTGCCTTCCTAGCACAGGATTATCTGGAGGATGGTTAAATTTAGGATTAAGGGGATTTAATTCTTTTTTTTTTCCCTCCTTCAAACTGGGAGAAAACATCTTTCCCAGTGACTTACAAATGACGCAAAGTTTATGGAGGGAGGTGGCAGGGGATCCCACACTGCCTCCAGGTTGCACTGGTTGCCTGGTCACCTCCTGGGTTGTACCTGGGCTGTTTCTCTGCTTTCTTCACACCTCTCCCCTCACGGTGCAGGAAAACAGATGCAGCTGTGGAGATGGATGAGATGGTGGCAGCCATGGTACTGACGAGCCTCTCCTGCAGCCCCGTGGTGCAGAGCCCTCCTGCCAGCGAGAGCGGCATCCCTCGTGAGTGTTCCTTTAAAATATTCATGTATATTTGTTTAAAACCAACATCTGAAACAAAAGGAGATGTGGATAAATGTGCTGTGCCCTTTGGATCGCAGCCACAGGGCTCTTGCTCGCTGCAGAGGTGCTTTTCAGGGTGCCAAATAGCTGCTAGGACAGGGACCGTGCAGGTGTGGAGGTGGACAAGGAGCAGCATCAGGGCTGTGGTGGAGCCCATGGCTGCTTGTGCTGGTTGGGGCTGAGCAAGCCAGGACACCCCTGGCAGTACGTTAGGGATAACCCTGCTCTTCACAGCCATCCCAGGGGGCCAGGGAGCCCCGCACAGGAGTCCCAGGCTGGGGAGCACCACCCGGTCGCTCCTTTTTTTAGAGGCAGTTTCATTCCTGAGGAGTCAAATGCAGCCAGAGGGATAAAAATAGCTGCCTGGAGCCGTGGGAAATGTGTGTGCCCCGGTGCTGGCTGCTCGCCGTGTGCCGGCTGTGCCCTCAGGATTGCACTGATGCCAAGGAGAATGGGAGGGGGGGGGGGGGGAAAGGGATAACTGACCAGCAACTGGGAGTTGGCACTGAGCAAAGGTGCAAAGGATTCACTTTGCCAAGTTTTTAAATAAATAAATAGAAGCAAACTGCTGTTGTGAGTATCCAGCCTCAGGGCTGTCCAGCCTCAGGGCTGGTCTATGCCCTGGGAGGAAATGATCAGCCCTGAGCTGATGGTGGCAGCGCCTGTTCCCTCCCCGCAGCCTCACGGGCAGCATGCGATCCCTGGAAGGAGAGCGGAGACGTTTCGGACAGCGGCAGCAGCACCACCAGCGGGCACTGGAGCGGGGGCAGCGACATCTCCACCCCTTCACCCCCGCACCCTGCAGGCAGCCCCAAGTACTCCAGCGAGGCCCTGAGTTCTCCACAGGCAGACGATGGCTTTGAGACTGACTCCGACCCCTTTCTCCTCGATGAACCTGCTCCGCGCAAGAGAAAGGTACTGCTGCCGTGGGATGGGGTCCCAGCACCGGTGGGATGGCTTGAGCTGAGCCAGCACTCCTTGGAGGGGATGCTGCTGCTGGGCAGAGGGTGACATGGGCCATCTCTCCACCAGAACTCTGTCAAGGTGATGTACAAGTGCCTGTGGCCGAACTGTGGCAAGGTCCTGCGCTCCATCGTCGGCATCAAGCGGCACGTTAAGACCCAGCACCTCGGGTAAGGTGAAGGTTTCACCTCCTCAATCCCTTAGCAGCACTGAAGCTGTACACCCTACCACTGTGTTAATTCAGAATGCTTGCAGCAAATAGCCACGGTATCAGAGACTGCCTTGTGCAATGAGCTTAGCAGTTCTCAGCTGAGTGGTCTGCATCACCAAAACCACTGCTGTATTTGTCTTCCACCTTCATGGGGTGTGGGGCTTTTTGGGAGGCATATGAGCCTCACCTGGACTTTGGGACTGCCCAGTTCTGGGGGTGTTTTGCATGGGGAGAGTTCAGGTTACAGGTGAGCCCTGGGCTCATGGGCAGAGGCAGAAAAACACCAGCCTGGCTGGGTTTTGCAGCCTGAAAGCCATACCTGCTGTGGCAGTGGCTGGCTCCAGCTTGGCCATTGGGGCTGTTGTGGGCACCCATGTGCCATCCTGATGACAGCTGGCCCTTTGGCAGTTTTGCTTTGTCCTGATCTCCCATGAATTCTCCCCAAAATACAAAGTGGTGAGGGTATGGCGATCAGCTTTGCTCTGCTCTCCTCCTGTGGCCTCATGGCATTTCTTACCTCAACATCAGTTTTCACATGCTTTTGTCCATGTTTTCCTATATTTTTCTCCTTCCTTGCAAAAGTGAATGCTCAGGTAAGGCAAGGAGAGAAGGACTATGGTGCCGTGGACAGTGCTGGACTGCCATCCAGTGTTGGATAAAAGCACTGGGAAAATAAAGACTTCAGAGAGTTTCCTGTTGGGTGAACCGCAGGGCTTTGGTCACAGCTGTGCTACAGGAACTCAGGAGAAGTGAGAAGGGGATTTGCAGTGGCACATGGTCAATGTGACAGCGTTTTTAAAGGCCCTGGAAGAGTTATTGATCCCTTGGAAGCCTGAAGTGCTGCCACAGAGGCAGTGGCTGTTGCTGATTGTGGCTAATCTGATGCTTTGGAGCCTGGGAGCGGGGGCTTCTCTGCCCTGGAGGGCAAGATAACTCTTCCCCAAGGAATTTGGGGGCTTCTCACCTGTCTCTTTACAACACTGTTCCCCTTTCCTCCCCAACAGGGACGGCGCAGACTCCGACCAGCGGAAGCGGGAGGAGGATTTCTACTACACTGAAGTGCAGGTGAAGGAAGAGTCGGCGCCAGAGGCAGCTGCTACTGTCAGCCCCACGTCCGTGTCCACCCCCATCATCATCCAGCAAACCCTGGCAAAGCCAGAGGCGCTGCTGGTGGAGCAGCAGGTGCTGGAGCCCACCCTGGCCAACAGCACCCTGAGCCAATCTGCCCCCAGCTCCTTTTGGCACATCCAGGCTGATCATGCCTACCAGGTGAGCTGGTGGCATCTCCCGGGGAACTGTCACCTCCTGAAATCTTGCTGAGGGGGCCAGGTCATGGTCTGGTTTGCTTCACAAGTCCCTGCTGCAGCACAGAGAGGCTTCTGTGCTGGGGTAGCACCACCCCCTGCCTGGCTGCCCTTCGGCCCCTGAGCAACCGGCTTCATTAATGCCTGGTTAAGGGGCTCATGTTCTTCTGCCACAGTTCCTGGGCTGGGGAGTGAAGGGGGGGGGGAGCTGCTGGCCTCTGCTCCCCTGCAATTACTCGGTGCTGGTATGCAACACGCCCTTCTGCCAGCAGATAACACGGGGCTGGAATGCAGCCCTGCCGGATCCTGCACGTCTTTGCTGCTGCATGCTTGCTCCCTCGCTGGGGCACAGGCTTTTGAGGCACAGGAAACCCAGGCACCTGGAGCAGTGCCCCGTGGGCACCTTGGCCCCCCCTTGTCCCAGGGGGCTGCTTGAGAGCCACTCTTATGGAGTTGGCTACAATCTAGTGTGGGGACAGGGTATATAGATCCAAAAGCTATGTGTAAATCCATTCCCATACCAGGGAAGAGATGTGATGTCACCTGAAAGCAGAAAGCCTATGTAAATCTGTGCAGGAATGCATGCCTACAGACCAGGGCAGTGCACCTGGCTTGGTATTGGCACCAAAAGCAGCTGCAGGAGTGAAGAATCCACTGTACTGCAGCAAAGGGTGACACACCTTGTGTGTCATGCCCTGTGTTAGCAGAATCCAGTGCTGGAGCAGAGGTTGCAGGGTGATTTCCATCCCACCTCCAGTGCTCCCAGTTTGTGGGTACTCCAAGCTGGCCTTCATAGGGAGGTGGATGCATGTGGGGGGCAGAATATGGGAATGGGGGACCCCCTGGGACTAATGCTGACTCCTCTTTTCCCCCCACAGGCGTTGCCCTCGATCCAAATTCCAGTGTCCCCCCACATCTTCACCAGCATCAGCTGGGCCACTGCCACTTCAACTCTCCCGTCCTTGTCACCGGTGAGTCCTGCAAGTGTTTTTCCCTTCATCCTTTGGGGATGTAGGGTTGGGCTGGGAGCTACGGGGACCTTGTGGGGACCAGGGACACTGTGGGGACCATGTCTCTGCTTTCTCACTCCAGATTTGCCCAGATTTGTGGGCTGGGGACGCCTGTGTCTCCCGCTGCCCTGTCCCAGCGCCCTGGGAGGGTGCAGGAGGGGGACTGCATCCTCTCCCGTGCTGTTTGACACCCGATTCCCCGCAGGTGCGGAGCCGGTCGCTCAGCTTCAGCGAACCTCAGCCGCCAACGCCGATGCTCAAGTCCCACCTGATCGTCGCCTCACCGCCCAGGGTGTCCATCGGCACCAGGTGAGGGTCCTGTTAAACCAGAGGGGAGCAGAGGAGGGATCCTATCACCAAAACGGGCACCCAAAGGGGGAGTCTCCACTGTGATGCAGCAGAGTGATGCTTGGCTGTGGCTATGGAGCCTTTACCTTTAAGGAGCAACCCTGGCTGCACATCCAGCCTGGGGGGTCAGGTGCTGGAGATCAGCCCTGCTGAGAGGGATTTGGGGGTCTTGGTTGACAGCAAGTTACCCGTGAGCCAGCAGCGTGTCCAGGCAACCAGGAGGGCCAACTGCATCCTGGGGTGCATCACACACAGCATGGCCAGAAAGGGGACTGTCCTGCTCTGCACTGTGCTGGGGCAGCCTCACCTCGAGTCCTGGGGGCAGGTTTGGGTGCCACAGTATGAGAGGGACAGAAAACTACTGGAGAGTGTCCAGAGGAGGGCAGTGAGGATGGGGAAGGGTCTGGAGGGGAAGGCTTATGAGGAGAGGCTGAAGTCCCTGGGGTTGTTCAGCCTGGAGAAGAGGAGGCTGAGGACAGACCTCATGGGGTCTGTGGCTTCCTGATGAGGGGAGCAAAGGGGCAGCACTGATCTCTCCACTCTCTTTGGGGACCAGGGATAGAACCCAAGGGAATGGCATGAAGCTGCGCCAAGGGAAGCTTAGGCTGGGTGTCAGGAAGAGGTTCTGTGCTGAGAGGGGGTTGGGCACTGGCACAGGCTCCCCAGGGAAGGGATCACAGCCCTGAGCTGGGCTGAGGTGAAGAAGCATCTGGACGATGCCCTCAGTGCCTGTGTGGAGCCAGGAGTTGGACTCTATGGTCCTTGAGGGTCCCTCCCAGCTTAGGGGATTCTGGGATTCCGTGATCCTAATAAAATTCTGTAATAAGTGGGTAAATACTACTTCCTCTTTCCCCTCTTTTATCAGGAAAGTCCGTGGTGAAGCCAAGAAGTGCCGTAAGGTGTACGGCATCGAGCACCGGGACCAGTGGTGCACGGCCTGCCGGTGGAAAAAGGCCTGCCAGCGCTTCCTGGACTGAGCGCAGCACCACGGTGCCGCCTCCCTCCCCTGCTCCTGCCCTGGGAGCACCGGAGCTCCCCTCACTGCTGCAACCAGGGACCTTGGAGGTACCTCCTGTCACTACCCAGAAGACACCTCCAGAGCTGCGTGTAAATTCTTCCTTCTGTATATTGTACATCTGCTGGGTTTGCTCATTATTTCCCCTTAAAAAACACCCCCTTCTTCCAGCTAAAAACCTGAAGAATATCTCCCTTTGTACAGTAAAAGCTGGGACTGGGAGGGAAGGAAACCAGTTCCTCAGAGTTCAGGGAAGATTGTAGCTGATCTGGGGACCAAAGAACTTACCTGCATTTCCCAGATCAGCCCTAAAATCACCCAAACTGTCGCAGCGTGGTGGGTGGGGGGGGTGAGGTATTGAGGCAGCTTCCCGTTGTCCTTTGACTACCTAGAAAGTTCCAATCCCTTATATCCTTTAAGGAAAGGGATTAGTAACAACTATAGCTTTAAAAAAAATGCTCCTGGGTTGCTGCAAGCAAAGCTTGGAGCAGTTTGGTTCTTGGGGCAGGAGCCAGAGGTTTCTCTCCTCACATGGATGTGGTCTTTGCTCATGTCCTGTCAGGCTTGTAGCTTGAACCTGTTTGTTCCTCTGGTTGGTTCCAGTGCATCATTTTTTGGATGCATTCAGGGGAAAGGAAAACCAAACGACCCAAAAATGGTATAATCAGGAAAAGTATGAGTTTTAAGGCAAAAAAAGCCCCCCCCTCCCAGTGTTCCTTCTCATTTTAGGCTTTGTAAGTCTGCTTAGCTCAGTGAAAATGCCTGTTGTGGCCCTTGCAGTGTCTCTCAAAGCAAAGCAGAATGATTTCAATGTGGTTTATGTAATGGTTCCACCAGTAAAGGCAGCTGGGAGGACTGGGAAGGGCTTTTTTTCCCTTAGCCATCATCACCACGTCATCCCAATTCAGCAACACACTTCAGTATTTCCTTTTGAATCCCATTGAACCTGGGGGGAGTCAAGTTCCCTAACTTCCTTAAAACTCAACCCAAACTGCTGCTGGTTTCTTCTTGCTGTTGCACCTACAGTGGCATCAGTCAGGATGTCAGGCCTGATGTCAGGCCAGGATGTGTGCAGCTGGAGAGCTGGGTTGCCCCATCATTTGGGGGTGGTTTTTTTTCCCCCCTCCCTGTGCTGAAGCAGGCAGCTGTTGGGATTTGTACTGGGTTTTATTGCTGCATTGTTGATAATCACAGGCTGTGACCTACAGCCATCGAGCCCAGAGCCATCCCTGCACGTGGCTTGAGCTTGGGGTGTTCTTAAGAACCCCAAACTGAGACTAGAAGGGTGAATCATGTGGTTGGGAGAGTCTGATATTGCTCCTGGATCATGGAATGGGCTTGGTTGGAAGGGACCCCAAGGATCACAGAGCTCCAACCCCCTGCCACAGGCAGGGCCACCAACCTCCAGGCCTGGAGCTACACAAGGTTGCCCAGGGCCCCAGCCAACCTGGCCTTGAACCCCCCCCAGGGATGGGGCATGTTTGAGTGATGCCTTCTGGTTTCTGGATATGCAGAAATAGATGGGTGCAAACTCCTGCCCCGTTGTAGAAGGGGTGGTGTGGGCAAGCAAAGCAGGTCAAGATACACATATATACATACTACTGGTGCTTGTCAACGTGTTTGGGTGTTTTTGTTGTCATTTGTTTGTAGTTTTGTACATACAGTCAGTTTATTTTCCCACAGCCTGATCCTCTCTCTGGTATCCAAGTGGCAGGTGAAA
>JAKCOZ010000134.1:721198-725395 GCA_022605955.1 Rallus limicola
ACTTGGAAATCCACCTCAGAGAGTTTTCCCCTCATCCTGGAGCATGTATATGTATGTACATAGGAACCTCTTAATTGGGCACTAATTAATTAGAAGCTGCTCCCCTCCCTCCACACTCTCCAGCTGGGATACTGGTGATGGGAGGGAGGGGGGGGGGGTGATGACAGGTAGTTGAACCCCAAAAAGCCAAAATGATTTGGGGGAGGGGGGGGCGGTTGACCCCACATTGTCACTCAGTGCCAGGGGAAGCATGGAAGGAGCTTGGGGACACTTGTCACCGTGGCTGTGCCCCTGTGGGGCCACCAGCTGCCCTGGGTTTGTGTTACCAGAACTTTCTGTCTTGTTGAAGCTTTTCTCAGCTGTCTTCCAAGTATTATTTTTATTGTAAAATAAAATAAATAAAAAAAAAAAACCAACAAAACCCCAACAAAACAAAACCCCCAATTTTTAAAAACATTTAAAAAAAAAAAAAAACAAAAAAAAAAAAGGTGAAAGGACAAAAAAAATAAAATAAAAGAAAATAAAAATGTGAAATGTTAATTTTTACAGCAGCAATATGAAATATATTTTATAAGAAATAAAAAAGTTGCCTGATAGCTTGCTGGCTCATCTTTGGTAGCCCTGGGTGTGCTTCCTTTCCCTGTACCCTGAGATTTGGGGGGGGTACTTTGTGTGTGTCCCCCCTCACCTCACCCATCCCATCCAGCAGCTCAGGGAGCCCCTTTGGCACAACCAATTCCTGGAGCCACTAGGTAGCAGTGTCTGCACTCCTCCTCCTCCTGGAGGAGCCTCCAGCAGCTTTGTTCTTTGGAGGGGGGTTTCCCCCCCCCCCCCCTCCAAAATACTCTTAAATCCACCAAGTTTTTAACCTGGAAGCTGATGGGGGGGGTGGGGGGAGTTTTTGGGTGTGCTAACCCCCCCACCCCCCCTGCCATCTCCAGCCCTGCAGCCCTCACTTGCTGGGAGTTGAGGTGTTGCCCTTTGGATGGAAAAATCCCTGGGTTGGTTGTTTCCTACATCATTTTTTCTGCCTCTGGAAGTGGCATTAAAGGGGGGGGGTTGTGGGGTTGAGGGGTGGGGGGGGGAGAAGGGAAGGGGCAGGGGGGTGGGTTTAGAAACTGCAGCCTGGGAATGCTGAATCCATCCTACAACTCTACACCTGGGCTCCTACCTGAGTCCCTGGGTGAAGAAACAAGCTGTCTCTCCCAGGAGTTGGTTTCTCAGCTGGAGCCCAGTGTTAAACCAGTTTGCAAACTGGCATCTAACTGGGGATACTGGGCTCAGCCCATGGGGTGACCGCTGCCCATTCCCAACCCCCTCCCTTGGATCCCAGGGGAGACCCAGCCACCCAGTTTCTATGGAGACACCAAAAAACGGTGCCCTGGGCTTTGGGTGACAGTGCCCAGGTGTAGGGGGGGGTGCTCCTAAGAGGAGGTGAACCCCCAAAATCCCCGTGGGGTCACAGGGGTCAGAGCCTCCCTATGGAAAAAGGGTGCTGGCTGTGATGGAGCTGGGCAGAAATTCCTCCTCTCTCAAACCCTAAAACCCCCTTTTTTTCCCCCAAAAAATAACGTCCCAACCCATCCTATTTGTGCCTACAGAGGGGGGTGAGCAACAACACTGCCCCCCCCTTCCCCAAATCACCACCCCCAAGAGCCCCCACACTAAAAACAATCCAAAATTTACCCAAAAATCCCCTTTTTCCCCCCAAAATCACTCCCCAGCTGAGCAGGAGGTTCCCCCCTCCCCATATCTCCACCACCCTGAGACCCCCCACTCTAAAACCAATCCAAATTTACCCCAAAATCCACCTTTTCTCCCTAAAACTGCTCCCCAGCTGAGCAGGGGTTCCTCCCCTCCCCATATCTCCACCACCCCAAGACCCCCACTCTAAAACCAAGCCAAATTTACCCAAAAAATCCCCCTTTTCCCCTAAAACTGCTCCCCAGCTGAGTGAGGGGTTCCCCCCCTCCTCGTGACAGGGGGGTGTGGGTGGGTGCAGGGTGTCTGTGTGGGTGGGTGAAGTCTGTCTGTGGGTGGGTGCAGGGGGGCGTGTGTGGGGGGTGCAGGGTGTCTGTGGGTGGGTGCAGGGTGTCTGTGGGTGGGTGCAGGGTGTCTGTTGGGGTGCAGTCTGTCTGTGAGTGGGTGCAGGGTGGGTGTGGGGGTGCAGTCTGTGGGTGGGTGCCGGGTGTGTCTGTGGGGGTGCAGGGTGTCTGTGGGGGTGCAGGGTGTCTTTGGGGGTGCAGTCTGTCTGTGGGGGTGGGTGCAGGGTGTCTGTGGGTGGGTGCAGGGTGTCTGTGGGGGTGCAGTCTGTCTGTGAGTGGGTGCAGGGTGGGTGTGGGGGTGCAGGGTGTCTGTGGGTGGGTGCAGGGTGTCTGTGGGGGTGCAGGGTGTCTGTGGGTGGGTGCCGGGTGTCTGTGGGGGGTGCAGGGTGGTCTTTGGGGGTGCAGTCTGTCTGTGGGGGTGGGTGCAGGGTGTCTGTGGGTGGGGTGCAGGGTGTCTGTTGGGGTGCAGTCTGTCTGTGGGTGGGGTGCCGGGTGTCTGTGGGTGGGTGCAGGGTGTCTGTTGGGGTGCAGTCTGTCTGTGGGTGGGTGCAGGGTGTCTGTGGGGGTGCAGTCTGTCTGTGAGTGGGTGCAGGGTGGGTGTGGGGGGTGCAGGGTGTCTGTGGGTGGGTGCAGGGTGTCTTTGGGGGTGCAGTCTGTCTGTGGGTGGGTTGCCGGGTGTCTGTGGGGGTGCAGGGTGTCTGTTGGGGTGCAGTCTGTCTGTGAGTGGGTGCAGGGTGGGTGTGGGGGTGCAGTCTGTGGGTGGGTGCAGGGTGTCTGTGGGTGGGTGCAGGGTGTCTTTGGGGGTGCAGTCTGTCTGTGGGTGGGTGCAGGGTGTCTGTGGGTGGGTGGCAGGGTGTCTGTGGGGGTGCAGGGTGTCTGTGTGGGGTGGGTGCAGGGTGTCTGTGGGTGGGTGCAGGGTGTCTGTGGGGGTGCAGTCTGTCTGTGAGTGGGTGCAGTCTGTCTGTGGGTGGGTGCAGGGTGTCTGTGGGTGGGTGCAGGGTGTCTGTGGGTGGGTGCAGGGTGTCTGTGGGGGTGCAGTCTGTCTGTGGGTGGGTGCAGGGTGTCTGTGGGTGGGTGCAGGGTGGGTGTGGGTGGGTGCAGGGTGTCTGTGGGTGGGTGCAGTCTGTCTGTGGGTGGGTGCAGGGTGTCTGTGGGTGGGTGCAGGGTGTCTGTGGGGGTGCAGTCTGTCTGTGTGGGTGGGTGCAGGGTGTCTGTGGGGTGGGTGCAGGGTGTCTGTGGGGGTGCAGTCTGTCTGTGTGGGTGGGTGCAGGGTGTCTGTGGGTGGGTGCAGGGTGTCTGTGGGTGGGGTGCAGGGTGTCTGTGGGTGGGTGCAGTCTGTCTGTGGGTGGGTGCAGGGTGTCTGTGGGTGGGTGCAGGGTGTCTGTGGGGGTGCAGTCTGTCTGTGTGGGTGGGTGCAGGGTGTCTGTGGGTGGGTGCAGGGTGTCTGTGGGTGGGTGCAGTCTGTCTGTGGGTGGGTGCAGGGTGTCTGTGGGGTTGCAGTCTGTCTGTGGGTGGGTGCAGGGTGTCTGTGGGGGTGCAGTCTGTCTGTGGGTGGGTGCAGTCTGTCTGTGGGTGGGTGCAGGGTGTCTGTGGGGGGTGCAGGGTGTCTGTGGGTGGGTGCAGTCTGTCTGTGGGTGGGTGCAGTCTGTCTGTGGGTGGGTGCAGGGTGTCTGTGGGTGGGTGCAGTCTGTCTGTGGGTGGGTGCAGGGTGTCTGTTGGGGTGCAGTCTGTCTGTGGTGGGTGCAGGGTGTCTGTGGGTGGGTGCAGGGTGTCTGTGGGGGTGCAGGGTGTCTGTGGGGGGTGCAGGGTGTCTGTGGGTGGGTGCAGTCTGTCTGTGGGTGGGTGCAGGGTGTCTGTGGGTGGGTGCAGTCTGTCTTTGGGCGGGTGCAGGGTGTCTGTGGGTGGGTGCAGTCTGTCTGTGGGTGGGTGCATGGTGTCTGTGGGTGGGTGCAGGGTGTCTGTGGGTGGGTGCAGGGTGTCTGTGGGGTTGCAGTCTGTCTGTGTGGGTGGGTGCAGGGTGGGTGTAGGTGGGTGCAGTCTGTCTGTGAGTGGGTGCAGGGTGTTCTGTGAGGGGTGCAGAGTGTCTGTGTGTGTATATGGGGGGGGGGTGCAGCAGGGCCCTGCTCCCCAAACTCTCCCCCAAGTGAGGGTC